>JAWWEU010000081.1:92918471-92933759 GCA_035583155.1 Acropternis orthonyx | reverse complement strand
GGTCCCTCTGACAACAGCCCTGCCCCATGTATCAACTGATCCCTGTAATTCAGTGTTCACAAACCTTTTGAGAATGTGAATATGAGTCCTTGAAGAATTCTACTTCCAGCCACCAACTGCACTTTGTACTGCTGATGACATCTCTTTGAGCCAGAAGGTTCAGCCAATTATCTACTTAACTTCTAGTCCTTTGGATACTGTGGGATATTGTGTCAAAAGTCTTGCTAAAATAAAGCTCCCCAGAGCATATACTGCTCTCTCCTTGTCCACAGAACCAGTAGTGTCATTGTAGACACCAATCAGCCTAATCAGATATAACAGCTGTTTAGTTAATCCATCCTCACTGTTCCCAGTCACCTTCTTGTTCATTTTGTGCTTGAAAATTACTTCCAGAGGAAATTGCTCTGTTATTTTCCCAGAGACTGAGGTGAAGCTGAGCGGCTATCAGCTTTGTGGATTCTCCCTCTTGCTCTTCTTGGATATGTGTGTGATATTCAGCTTTTACCAATCCACAGGAACCTCCTTTTGATCCTTTTAGACATGCTGGCATTGACCAATTGCATCAGCACCCTCAAACCCTTCTCATCTGGTTCCATGGGCTTATGTCTGTCCAATTGGCTTCAATGGTTTCTCACTGTATTTTCTGCTGTGTGGAAATGCTTTGTGCTTATGGATTCTACAGGTAGGCTCAGAGATCTGGAACACTTACGGCCAAAGTTTCTCAATGGAAATGGAAGCTTTTGAAGTATTTTGTCACTAGGTTGCATAGTGGGTCCACATTTTCTTTAGCCTTTCTTTTGTTGGCCTTTCTTCTGCCTTCCCCATCCATTGCTAGTTTCAACTTCAGCGGAGCTTTGGCTTTCCTAACTTCACCCTTTGCACAATATCTGTATTCTTCCCGTGTAGCACATCCTTGCTTCCTCCATGCAGGATTAGGCTGTTCTAGTGCTTTGAGATGTCTGTGAACATTAGCTTGCTCTCTCAAACTGTCCCTTTAGTTTCCACAGCAGTTTTGTATGAGATTCTATGAGGAAGATCCCTGAACAGGCTGAACTGTGCTCTCCTGAAGTCATGTGTTGTAACAGTACGACCTCACTTTCTCCCTTCTCTCAGGATTTTGAATTCCATGGTCTGATGATTGCTGTAGCCAAGGCTGCCTTTGATGTTCACATCCTTGTCTGGTTCTTCCTTGTCTGTGAACGACAGGTCTCGTAGAGTGCCTTTGCTAGTTAGCTTCTGAATCAACTTCACCAAGAAATTGCAATCAGCAAATTCCAGAAGTCTCATGATTGCTGTGCTCAGCCATATTATCTCATCAGTAGATATCAGGGTGGTTAATAGGCCCCAATAAGTGTCTGCAATCAAAAAGCCTCCTTCATCTGTCCAACAAAGGCTTCATTGACTTCCCCTTTGGTTTTGTGTGGTTTATAGTAGTCATCTACCACAATGTCACCCATGTTTCTCTGATCCTCCCTCACAGGCTTTTGACTACACACAATCAGGTGCTGGTCTGCAAATTGCACCCACCCTGACCTCCTCACTGATAGAATGAAGGAGAACACCATCTCTGTCCACTACCCTTCACACTTGATCCTAGTCCACTGTAGTCACTTTCAGTGTGCTCAATTATTTGTACCCATATGAATTAGCAGCAAGAAGTAATAGCCCAAGGGTCAGGATGAGTCTCTGTAGAATTTCCACAGTGTCCTGAATCCAAGCAACAGATGTCACAGTTATCAAACCAGATCAAGCAGATGGATGCTTCTGTTCCCTCAGCCTCAAATGACCATCAGCTATGGCATCTTATTTGTGATGTGAATACTTAATTCAGACTCACCTGATTCTGATGTGTCCTGCATTAGGCCATGTTCTTCCTCACCTGTTCCTCGGCCAGTATACCTGTTCTGTAATTATATATCTGTAGTCAGAGGAAAAGCCTTCCTTCACTTGGCAGAAATCACAAATCTCTAATTTACCTCCTCTTACCTTACATCCACTCCTTCTTTGAGGGTAAGCTCTAGATTTTCCTCCTTCTTTGCATTGCTTTGGGTTTGTTTGTTTTGTCTCTGAAAAATCTCTGTGAAGATTCTGACATTCTCATGTAAATCCTCCTGAGAGCACAGTCCTCTCCTTCACAGTTGTTCTGTTCAGTGGTGCAGCACCTTGGCCAGAGCACGGTCACCACAAAGGAGACAATGTCTGCTGTAGTCCCAGGAAGAGGCCCCAGGGATTTCCTAGTGTGTCTGGGGGTGCACAGCTGCAGCCCCCAGCTGCAGTTCTGTCTGATGGGTGTCAAGGATAATTGTTCCAGCTGATGCTGAGACCGTGCTGTGGTGTGTTAACAAGGCTGCACAGCATCTGACTGTCCCATGCAGAAGGAGCAGAGTGCTGGCCGGCATGACTCCATAAATAACAGCGGAGAAATGCAATGGTGGAAAATTGGTTTTTTTAGAAACAAGTAAATAGAGAATATTCTTTCTGTAGCTGTTTGACTCCTGATGCAGAAGCACGTCCAGACATAGTGGAGGTCAGCTCACTGCTCTCTGATGTTATGATGAAATACCTGGATGTTCTATCCACCTCGCATCTCATGTTGGAGAAGAAAGTGGATCGGCAGAGGAGACGAACCCAGCAGTATTTCATGGAGACTAATCGAAATGCAGTAACCTATCACCATCAGCTTTCCATTTTATCACAAGTAAGTACATGTATTGGGATTTATTTTTTATAATTGTTTGCCATATCTGAGAAAATAACAAAGCTGAAAATAAATCAAAATGAAAAGACCCATCATTTTTCTGTGCAGGCTCTCTAATTTATTTTTAACAAGGTATTCATTATTTTTTTTTTTTTGACATGCTTATGCAGGAAAAATGGCATTATCTTAAAAACTGATATCATTCCATGTTGGAAAATGGCATTGTTATGGAGGTTCTCACAATTTTGATAGTATCTAATAATGTTTAATTATTACTACACAATTGTGAATGATCTGTGAGGAGGAGAATATACACTTGGTTAGGGTGGAACAAATTGATAATCTCGTGTATGATTCATAAACAATGACACCTAGAAAATGGAACCTACACAAATATAATTTTTAATTGCAGATTGCTAAATACAGACCAGTGATGCTGATAAGGTATTTGCTCATATTTTCTGTCTGATAAGTTCTGCAAAAATACTTTTTGCAGTTCTTCCATTTGCTTCAGGCTGTGTTTTAGGTACCCTACATGAAGGACATCAGTATTTTACATGATGAACCAAGCTTGTATATGATCTCAGAGAATTTATTGAGAAAATACAAGGATAATGTTTTTGTGTAGCAAAAGCACGCTGTGAAAATTATTGTTACGGTAATTGCAAAGCAAATTTGTAATTTACACAGCCACTCTTGTCTGTTCTCATAGATTCCTTTTATCAGGGCTCAGTGCTTTGTATTGAAGAACCTCTGTGTAGGAAAAAGGTTTTCAGGAACACAGTTTGGTCCCAAACTCCATGATCTTTACGTTCTTGGACAAAAGTAGCACTTGTAGAAATTGTGAATATTTTTTTTCAGTAGTTTTTTGACTTATTAGCCTTAGATCATTATTTTTATTATACCTTTTTTTTCAATGAAAAGAATGCCAAAAACCTCCAGAAAACTTTAACAAATCACTGTCTTTTGAAATGTAAGAGATATTGGGATGCAAGAAAGATACAGAATAGGATTTCTAACTTAGAACAGTATATACAAAATTTTCCATTTTTTGTTCCCTCCTACACGTTGGGAAGCTTGTTTTATGTCATTATTTTTTCTAATCTTGATTATGCATTCTCTTGCATAATTGTGATGCAATTTGTAAAAAAAATGTCCTATAGATAGAAAGATGCTCGATTTGGGATTTAGATGCAGTTATCTTGTATTTGAGAGAAGAGTGCCCTATCCAGGCATTTGTAAGAACTGATAGTTTTACACAGAAATTAGAGTACTTCTGTTTTGTATAAATACTTGGAAAATACACTTGTCTACAAAACAAGAAGGAAAATGCCTCTGTATTTTGGGGGATAATGGCTCATCTTCTTGACGAAGAAATACTGTGCTTTTAGTTCCACTCCAATAGGTGTTTTATTATGTATATTGCAAGAACACGAGGTTCTGACAAAGATCCACAACACTGAAGAACCTGAGAGGTATAGGCTTATTACTGAGAAGTGGGAGACTAATTGTGTGTCCTTGCTGTAAATAAGGTAGAATAAACAGGCTAGGATCTTTCAAATTTCAGGGAAATGCCAGAGGGCTTTGAAACAGAAGGAGCCCTGTTGTTTCTTTCTTCCCAGTACTTAGAAAAATGTTAGAAAGTTGGAGGATTTCTAACAAAGAGAATAATTATTCCTGAAAAGTTTGATTTTTGAAAAAAAAAGTTAATATTCTGACTAAAAGTGCTAGGAAGAATTTCAAGCAGCTGCTCCTGAAATAAAAACTCTGTGAGGTATAGACAGCCTAATTCATCTTAGTCAAGGCCCCAGCTATTCCACAGCCAAGTAATTTGTCATTTTTCCATGGTGTCAGAAAATTTGGTGTTTCTGCCATGTAGTTCAGTGTTTTCTTGAAGCCGGCTATCTTCTACTTTGTTTTCTCTACTAAAATGTACTTATGGCCTCCTTTTTCATCCCAGTGGTGTCATGTTGTGAATGTTTCTGAAGTAAGAACTGTACGCTCTGTCCTGGTTTATGGAACTAAACAATGGAGAACTTTTGGAGACAGACTGGAATCTGTTTTATAAGTATTTTGTGACTAGTTTGGAAGCTGGTAAATAGGCAGGTGCATGGATGATGTTGAAGTTATCTTGTGTGATAAGTATAGGATAAAATTCATGCTTGAAAATAATCCTAGTAAAAAGAATCATAATCAGTTTCCAACATAAATTCTTTTATTTCCTTGTTTTCCACAGAAATAGTTGTTTATGTTGGATCAGAAGCCGTGTAGGGGTGACAGGTGTTTAATAGAGTTAACCTGTTCAGTTCTGAAAGGTTAAGGTTGCTGACATTATACAGGGTACAAAGGACCCACACAAGTAGTAATAATGGCAATAATTCTCTCTCACATTGTCCCTCTCATTTCAAGGTGATCAATATTATATTTTCATGCTCTGGGTAGGAAGAGGTGGAGAGGACAAAGGTAATTTGTGTAAGGTCACCAAACAGAATAGTGGCAAAATTGAGTTTTCTGTATTCCAAGGCAAATATGACTCTCAAAACAGTAGCTGATCTAACTCATATATTATCTTTCTAATGTTTTCCGTTAAAGAGATGAGTGTGTAGCCAAATAATAATTTGATTTGTTTTTCAAAGTGTATGGATTTGAAAAATTAGTTTTGTCTGTTAAGAAAAAAGTGAAAATAAGTCACTTTTATGACTTTGGAAATATGTGTTTCATTACATAGGCATCATCCATGATTGTTTCATTTACTGCATATATCCTGAAGTGTTTTTAACTTTTTTCTCATTGCCACATTTTTAAAGTATAATATAAATATACCTATAACAGTATAGAAGGATGAATATTCATATCTGTCCTGTCTTTTAAATGTGGTAGAGAAAAATGTACGTTTTGTAATTGGAGTCTGTCAGCTAAAATTATATAACAAAATATGAGCCATTTGTACCTTCTGCTACTCCCAGAGAATATATTAAAAATGGGCAGACATGATGGACTACCTGTCTGATCAGAGCAACTTCCTTTTCTCAGTTTCTGTAGTTCTGATTTCTGCATGTGGCACACATATTCTGTCACATTTTTTCTCTATACCAGGTAGTACTGTGTTCTTTGGGAATTTGTTTGTATTAATTATGTCACTAGAATACTCATTTCTAAATGCATATATGAACATCCACGTATTGAAATCACGTTCCCAGTTATGCAGAGTAATGGAGAACTAAGATGCTTAGATAATGGGAGCAGTAAGTCCAACTTTTTTCCTGAGTGTGGTCTGATCTATGGAGTGGCTCCAGATTCTGGGCTAGTCAGGCTAAGAGAGTGTCAAAAGTCATTAACAGCGCTTGGTCTGAGCTGGTCCATTTAGGTAGCCCTCAGCCGAGTGCTCTGTCCTAACAGTGCACCAGAATGCTTGTGAGCAGTCTGCTCTCTGCAGTTTTTCTGTTCTCACACTTGAACAGGCAAGTCTTTCCCTAAACCAGCATGCTGGGGCTGTGGCATATAGACCACAATGAGTGTCATCTTCCATCCAGATGGGATTTTTAGCATCAGGTCAACGCTGGCCCTCCCAGGCTAGATCTGTGCTATCAAGGTGCTGTGCTTCTGGTGGACTTCGGATGCTGCTGCCAGAAAACATGCTGATTATTCTGTTTGCAGGCAGCTTGGCTACAGCCTATGCTAAAAAGCCTGTTTCTCCTGCAGAAGCTGCTCAACTATTTTTCGGTTGGAAATAGTGAAAGAAGCAGTTATAGCTGTTTTCAAACAGGACTGTATCTAAATGACTAAATCTAAACTAAAAAGCCTGGCCAGACCTGAAATGGTTGATGCAGTTTTCTTGGTTCTGTCTGTGACATAAATCTTCATAATCTACCTCTAGATGATTACGAGTTGATTGTATTGTGTGCTTGCTAGGTTGGTTTAGAAACATGAATGAGTCTTGAGAAATGCTGGGATTTCTTTCTATGTCCCTTCCATCTCAAAGACTCTAATGTAAATAAATGTGAAGCATTTTGTAGCAATACCTGTAAATAGAAAGCATGATACTGTTACCACTCTTCTTTATCCACACGAATGGATTTGTCTTTTTCTTCATCCACAGGGATCTGTGGCTAAAGGGGGAAGGGTTAAAGATCATGGTTTAAGAATCTGTACTTTTGTAACCACCCTGCAGGGTACTGGCAACTCTTGTAATTCAAAGCAGCCATCGATTTCCTCAATTTTTATAAGAAAGAGGACAGGATTGCAGCTATCTGAAATTACAAAGAAACACAAAATGATTTAACTGCTTTTTCACCAAATCATTTCCCCCCATACACAAATTCAGTTCTACTCTCTTGTTGTGCTAATAGTCATGTTAGTTTCTAAGCATCACCACGTGCATTACAAAGTAGTACTTAATTAGCAATTCAATCTGAATTAATCAAGGTTTTTTGTTAACTCAGAAAAAGACATAAAGATTGGATTAATGTTAATTTTAATTTATTTTTTCTTTGTGTTTGTAAATAGATTTTGTGCAATTCAGCCTTTCAGTGCTTAAAAGATTTTTCTTTCTTAAAACAACTGTGTATGTATGCAGCAACTGTTTTTGTATTAGTTGAAGCAATCAGTATACTTGATTTTAAAACACTTAGAAGGCAACAGGTTATTAATATTGCAAAAATATGGTTCTGTAGGTATGTTAGATTAGAATATTAAAATATTTTTATTAAAATATATTATTACAATCTATTACATTTTTTTAAAAAAAATCGATTTTACTGTCTGTGCATTGCTGCATACCATTTCCTTTGGAAATGAGTGAGGTTTCAGGAATGTCATGAAGCCTTAACATTCCACAAATTGTTTTCTTCTTCTACCTTTCACTCCATTGACACTATTCTGACATTTATGTAGCAGGTACTAGATTTAAAGTTTAAATGTTAGAAATGTTGATGTGATAAAAAGAAGGTAACCTTTTTAGATTTATACTATTTATGTTTGGAGAATAAAATAGTGATACAAAAACTGTTTTGCAGGTATAGTTTTTTTAAGAGTTGCTGAATGCAGAAAATAGTCATCACAACCAATTACTACCTGTGTAAATGTATGATCAAACTCTTAAGGACAAACCCATAATATGCTTAATTCAGCCTCAATTTGTTAATGCATCAAAATACTTTTATAAATTACAGTGTATAAGGCAGGAGGAGTTGTCAGAAATGATCTTGTCCATCTCCAAGTTTTGGAACTCCCTTTTCTCCTAACAGGTATTTAATTAATCATAAAAATGTCATGTGATACAAATAGTTTAGAAACAGCAGAGATGCAAAAATAGTCTTTACAGTCAGCAATCAGTTCTCATTAAGTCTGTTTTTCCATTTGAAGGTAACATCTGGAACACCATGAGGATGCCAGAACCACCCTGGTCATACCCATAGCACATATACACGGTGCTATATACAGTATCTAACATTAGCTTGCAGAAAATTTGGTACTGTTTGATATGCTTGACAGAGTACATATCATATGCATGTCTTGTTTCCAGGAGATAGTAGGTGGACATATGCATGTGCATGTACAGGATATATATGATACTTGAAGTTTTCACTCCCAATCTTAAGTGTCATAAAGGAGCTTTGAGAGCACTTAGTCCATAATATCCCCAGATTACTGTGTTTATGGAGCACATTCAAACCAGTTAGATTGTGTATGAACACTTTTTTCTCCCTGCAGGATCCTAAATAGGTGCAATAGTTGAACACTTAATTACTGAAATTGTCCTTCTGGTAGTGGAAATATGTAAAAGTTAGGTCTTTTTTTATATGTTGGATTGTGATTTTTTTTTCTCATTCGTTTTAAAATTTGGACTGAATAATAAAAAATGTGGAGAGGCAGGAAAGGAAAGAAATGAGAATAATCAGAGGGCTGCAAAACACGACTTAAAAAGATTGACATAATCTTCAGTGTAGTGTTCGAAACTACCTGTTTACTCCAGATAACTGAGGGTCTTACTGGTATCATGTAGAAAGAATACACAATTCTTCAGAATTATTCTCTTCTTTATACATTCCAGTGTAAAGAAGAGAATAATCCTCTTTTCACCATCCCCTTTTCATAACAGCGTGGTATTGTTGAGTCATATTCTATTTCTGATCCATCAAAATCCCCCTATCTTTTCCTGCAGAGCTCCTCTCTGACCAGTCCTTTCCCAGTCTGTACATTTGTACATTTGTTTCCCTTCGCTCGTAGAACTTTGCTTTCTCTCTATTTAAACTTCATCAGTTCTTTTAGTTTCTCCAGTTTCTCAGAACTCCTTTGACACCTATTGTCAGCTTCATTGACACAGCTCTTGGTATGATGTATATGCTGCAATATGATATATGATGTGAATGTATCACACCTTTAACAGGCACCCTGTCTTATCCATTATGCAGATTATCATTGTAATTCAGTGACAACATTGAGTGGTTTTGGAACAAGGTCAAAAAGGATCCTGAAAAATTGTGTTCACTACCCATTTTCGGTATAAAAAACACTCAAAGCAGTTACCAAGCTGAGTACAATTTTTATGGTCAATTATACAGCCAACTGATTGTGATTTTGTCTAGGTCACACTTCCCTAGCTTTCTTGTAAGATGCTATGAAAAACATTGTCAAAAGCCTTGCTAAAACCCTTATATATAACATCTACTTCTTTTTCCCAATTCCCAAGAGCTGTTACCATCTTACTGAAAGAAATACGTTGTTTTAGGTTGGGTTTTTTTTTTCCTTGACAGTTTCATGTTCACTATTACTCATTTTATTGCTAAGTTCTAGGTTTTTACAAATAGTTTAATAGTGGAAATAGTTTTTTTTCTTGAAATAGAAATTCAATTGACTAGCATAATGCTGTAATTGTAAATGTCTCAAATAAAGAAGATTAATTACACACTGTTTGCAAATGCCACTAGAGAGCTCTATATTTCTTGAAGACAGAAAAGTTAATTCTTCTGGACAGCAATATGAGAAAACAGAGCTAAACAAAAGATCAATATCTTTATTTTAGTTAAACTACAGGGGTCTTTTTTTAATTTTTTTTTTTTTTTTAGATTCCTATTGGAAGTCAAAAAGAGCAATTTAGGTTTCATTAGGTTGCATTTATCCAAAATTAAAGTGTACCTTGATTTTACAGTTGTAATGGTGAACATGAAGAGATAGACAGTGCAAGTACAGAGGATATGGATGAAGATAGAATTTTTTCTTCATAGCTGGGACACAAGTTTCCAGAGATGCTTTTGCTCAGTAATAAAGATAGATGAATGCTGGAAAAATTAATTGGTTCATTATTTGAACATTTTTTTGCAGAGGGCCTTTTTTACCCTTTTGTTTTCAACTGTGTTTGTTTATACTGGAAGGCAGAGTTTTTTTCAACAGAGGTGGCAATCCATCTCGTTCATGGGGAATCTAAGGCGCTATTTTATTACGAAAATGTGAAAATAAACTGGATCAACTGATAGAGCCTCCAGAAAGATTTGTAAAATACTGGAACTCTAGAATCAAGTTGTAGGTATGAGCATAGTTTACAGGTGTATATGTATCATCCTGTTTGAATGTTTGGGATGTTTTGAATATCCCACTGTTTCATAGATTTCTTCAAAGAATAAGTATCTGTCTTTCTACTTATCTGAAAGAAATCTCTCTGAGACTTCAAGACAAGTGAAAATGGTTGTTTCATTGTGTTGGAGAACAGTTTCTCCATTCTCTTCTCATCAAATTATGGTTTTTATATACTTATGTTCTTACGTAGATACTTATGATGCCCCTCCAGTGGTGAGCAAAGTGATATTGAACATGCATCCCAGCCTCCTCTAGTCATGGTACTTTTGTCCTAAATCAGCCAGTTGTCCTACTCAAAAAAGAAAAACCATTATATAATCTCATTTTTGAAAATTATTACCCATTTTTCCAGACGGAGCAAAATATATCACAGCAAATTTGTTGATTACTCTCAGATTAGTAATAAAGTATTATAGTTTTCTGTGTTCAGAGGGGCCCCAGATTTTATGTGTAGAGAGGTTATAGCTTTACAGTTTACATGACTACTTTAATGCTCTAAGATATGTTTCACTGATCTCTGAACAGGTTCTATAGCAGGGCTGATGATTATTTTTATCGTGAGGTCTGTGGAATTCAGTTCACACATTTCAAACGGGTTTCCTTTCTTCCTGGACAGGTAGATCTGGCACTAGTTGGTAACAGCTGTCTTTTTGAACCCTTTTTTTCTCCTCAACTCCACCTGATTTATAAGTTGTTGTTAACAATTAGTCTTTTGAGTATGAGGTTCAATACTGAAAATGTTGAAAGGAGATTTAAGTTTGAAATGTCCATGCAGTTTGACCCTTCTCTCTCTTTACTTTGTTTTCTTTGATGTAGAACAGGTGAGTTGGTTCTTTTCAGTAATTGCGCACTGACTGTTCAGGGTACAATGTGTGCTCAGATGCCAGGACTACACTGCTCACTTCAAGCGAGTGTGAGAGTCATGGTTAGTGGTTGTCATGCTGTGGTACACTGCAGTCACTGCTACTGTGGCATCCTGGACATAAGCTCAGGCCAGTACTTAAGGGTGAAATGATCTTTTCCCACCTGGATTTAAAGAGGAAGGCTTGACAAGCCATCTCATACAAGTTAAGTTATACATTTGAGAATAGAACAGAAGATGGGAAAGTAATTGAAGCAGACCCATTACGCAGGCAGTGGTATAGTCAGTGCTCAGGGGTGCAGTTAGGTTTCTGAGGAGAAGGGTTTTCTGGTGCACACACTCTGCTCTGTGCTAATAAGGTCAAAATACTTCATGGGAGAAACTTTGAAATAGGTACAAAACATATTGTCTTAGATACAAAACAAACTGTCTTAAACAGACTTGGTAAGAATATAAGTATTTGGGAATGTATTATCTACTGAAATTACTTTAATATTAAATATACTAATTTAGTGAATATGATATATTTGTATATTTTATCTCCTGTCCTCCTTTATCATGCTTTGCTCTGACAAGATAAAGTAAAAATGTACATGAATTTATTTACACACAACAGAAATAATATTTGAAGGCTTGGAACAATATATAAAGAGATCATAAAATATCTTCCTTCAAAATATGTTGCATTAAAATAGAAGCAATAATGGGGGTCAGGGATTTCTGTTCTTTCCAGAAAAACTATAAACACTAACAACATCAGAGGCAGAATTTTATGCTTATTAAAGAACCCTGTACTACAAACAAGATGGAGCACTTAAATGATACAGACAAATAATTTATACTGTGTGTTTTATTTTCTTAGCTCTGCTTTAGTAATGCTGGTCAGTATTTGGTCAGTTCAGCCTAGGGGGCTCTCTGGCATCACACGATATCAAGTTAATCTCATATTTTACTACCATTCTGTTTTGCATTGTCCAGAGCTGAACTGCTGTTTATTATCTAAGATGGAAGAGAATAAATCTACCAATGCTTGTACCTGCTAACCTATCCTTGTCTGGTCTTTTAGTTTTCATTTGTTCAGTATTTGCTTCTGGTCTGGCATTTGTTTCATTTTTCTCACTTTCAATGCTTGTTGTGAAAAGACTGTCATGAAGAACAAAGAGGTCTTTTATGTAAAGACTAAAAAGAATTTGTTTAGGTTAAGCGTTTGAAAGCTTTGTTCTAAGTTTAGAATCAGTGACTGAACCAGGTACTGTGCAGTCCTGGACTAGCAGCCAAGTGGAAATAAAAAAATGTGGTTTTATGTGTGTATACACAAGTGACACTTTCATTTTCTGATTTTCTAATGAGTGCTGGAAAAGGACAATATATAACATTTCCTTTTTGTTCTTTGTTGTCAGAAAAATTTTGAGAAGTTGAGTCTTCATAGTAGCAGCAGTGGAGAAACCAGTTGCAAAACTGAGTTTTCAGAAAATGCTGCCCTTCCACTTGACAGCTGTCCATCTGCACATAGAAAACATGAGGAAGGAACATATGAAGAAATCCTGGTAGAGGACCAGAGGACTATAGAGAAAGGTAGACATTAGCAAAAGTAGCATTGGGGTGCTATTATGCTGGTCAGAGGTGGATTAAAAGCTTCTTTGTTTCCATTTTTATGTGCAGGTATGTTCTCTGAATTAGGTGATGAGCTGGACATATTGGACAACTCAAGCAGCTCGGGTTCAAGTAATTTGAAAGAGTCTGCTATTGGTAAGGTTCTTTAAGAATTAAGTTACACTTTCTAACAGCAAAGCAGTTGTTTATTCCAGAATTCAGTATTTGTTGCAAGTTCACTATCTGTTGTTACCTAAGTAAAGAAAATAACAATGCCTCTGTGGCAACTATTTCCAGTTCAATACGTTTTGCGTCACATAGTCTTTGTGTAGCTTGTTCTCATATTTTGGAGTAACAGCTATGAAAGCTGGAATATTATTGGGCAACCTGACAAAGAAGGTGGTTTTAAATTTGAAGCCCTAAGATGACTAGTATTGATAGGAAACAGATGGAAGAGTGTGAAAAAGAAAGTTTAAAATGGCAATTTTTAGCTGTCTAAATGAAATGACTGGAATCGAAGGAATGCTTAATGATTAGATTTGAATTAGGACAAGATTATGTGACAAAACACAGCATTTATTCTACCTATAGTTATTTATGGTAATCAAATAGGAAAACATCAACAGTTTTGGATGCTATCTTAAGTAACATTTTTTGGGGGATTATATTTCAAATACGAAAATTTAAAAGGAAAAAAAAAGAAACAAGTCTAACTGCTTTGAGTTACTTGCTAGATTGTGTACTACCATGATCGACCTATTACATGGGATGGGATTCTGATTAGAGAAAATCAAAGAGCATTTTACAGTTGAAAAAAATAGATAGATAAGATGGATATTAGAGTTGAGCAAAACCTAAGATTCAATTTGTCTCACTGAGTTCTGAAAGAAAATCTGTGAATGATTTAAGATGTTCTTTTAAGGGATAAAGGGGATATAGTTGTCTGAAGATTAACAAACGTTATTGCTGCAAGGTCCTAGACTTCAAAATACATAGATTAACATTACTTTATCTGTTTGTAATTCTATTTGCTAGCTGGTTTTGGCCCAGGTACTGAAGAAATATGACTGCTTTTTATTGAAATGTCTAGCCATTAGCACAGGGCAAATAAATGATTTGATAATTCTACTTAAAATCCATTAATATGATTTGCTAATTGTATCTGGATAGCCTGCCATTCTAAAGGCTGGAGGGCCTGAGGCTAACCAGCCCTGAGATTATTATCAAAGTTTTCTCTAAACAATAATTTAAAAAAATCACTTTGTTGCTTTCTTGTGTAAGAGAGTAACAGTAGAAGGCTACAGGATACAGGGAAGCCTAGTCTAATTGTGGGAGGGGGCTGCATAGGAGGAACCGCTTGAGGAAAAGCAGCTTACAGAGAGAAATTGTTGGTTTTTGTGTTTATACTGAAGAATAACACATTGTGAGTCTCACAGAAGTGTAATTCTTTGCGACTAGTTCAGCACTGTACACAGACATCCGAAATCTCTGTAGTTTGTAACTTGCCACACCTAAAGCTCTACTGATAATGATTTCCTTGTAATCTGTTTTGCTTGTTTAAGATTTGGACATTCACAAAACATCAAATTTTTCTAATAATTGAATATTATGGTACCAGGTTTCCATAGTTTTAATTAAATATTTTAAGTGGAAACATCCACTCAGTTCTTGTCAATCCCAGTAACTTAAATCAGCATTTCTAGAAATCAGTATTCATTTTTCTCCCAACATAGAGTTTAATTATTATATAGATACTTTAGGATTGCTTTTTCTGAAAAATAACTTGGTAATCTTAAGTTCTTAGATCTCCTGTAGTTTCTGCTTAATGTTGAAGCCAGTGTTGTAGATTAGTTGTAATTAATGCTGGCAAATGTTTCCTCTTTTCAGGGATAAAGAAAAGTTAGTTTTAAAAAAATAATTATAAATTCAGGATAATTTGGTATTGCTTGGGTTATGCTCCCTACATTACTAGTAAGTGGCTAACAGAGTTTGAATTATCAGCCATGGCTTCTTCAAGCATGTCAGCATTACAGGGGAAAATGTGACTAACTTTCATCTAACTTAGCTTGAAAACTGCTAACATGAAGATGTGATTTTAGTAACAGGGATATTGGTGAGGATCTTGAAAGGATTTGTCTAATCATACTGTCATCACATCATTCTCAGAGTAAATGTGATCTACAAATGTAGAAAAATATCGCTCTAATTTAAACCTGGGGTGGTATCTTGTGAAAAGGTGTGATATGCTGACTTGCTCAGTGGCACAGCTGGTATGCATTTGACAGTGTAATAAGGGTAAGCTTTTTTTATAGTCCACTATTGTCATAATATTTCCAATAATTTTACAAACTCTGCTTTTCAATTATCCTTTAAGAAAAATATTATTCTTCTTAGTCTAGACAATGTATTGCTACAAGACCGCTCCTTTAAATACTCCTAAGATGGCCAAATGCAGGGTATGTAGATTCTGGAATAGTTGTTCCTGGTACTTGAAATGATTAATCCTACAGAAGCAAGATTCTGCACATTTCAGAAGCATAGAGGCAGTAGTGACAGATGT
>JAWWEU010000081.1:92865763-92918371 GCA_035583155.1 Acropternis orthonyx | reverse complement strand
ATAAATAAATAAATAAATAAATATATATATATATATATATATAATATTTATATTACCAAAACCAATACAAGACAAATCACTGAGAAAGAACAATCAATGATGCAGATGCTCTAAACCAAGTTGTACTGCAAAACAGCATTTGAAAAGTCAAAACTTGGTCAGTTCCTTGATTCTATTTTCTAGTATTCTAAAAAACAGGTGTCTCCATCCTTCCAATCAATGAACAGAAAAAGTGAAAGCACATTCCCTTACACTGCCTGAGCTGTGCCAGGAGGGATTCTTTACCTACAGTTATAGTGTGCTTGTGGCTGGTTATAAAATAAAGGCCTTTTGTGCATAACAGAGTAAACATAATTCTGTCTAGCTCTTTCAGGTTTAGTAGTTAATGTAATTTCAGAAATGATGGGGAAAATAGGTTTATTTTACAGTATCAGTTCCCAAGAGAATAGATTATACATGATTTTAGCATGAAATAAGTATTATATAGGCCTCAACTAAAAAAACAAAACAAAACAAAACAAAAAAAACAAACAAAACTCTTTCTTCCCCAAAAGCACCTCCTTGACCACCACAAAAACTAACATTAAATTGGAACTCAAGTCAAGTTTCTGAAGATAAGATGCATTCTCAATGTGCTTAGACCCTTCTGTCAACAAAAGCCTCCAATCGATACTTTATCTAAAGTGAGGAGGATGTGCCCCATTCTGCCGGTGTTCTGACACTGGAAGAGAAACACAGAGCACCAAAAGCGCTATCAAAGCACAATGAAGTTTTATTTCTGACATGAATCAGGCCACTCAAGTGCCAAAATTCCATAAGGCACCTAATAGTAAGCCAGCATCTACTGCATGGTAACAGCTGGTCACAGACTAGAAATACTATTACTTCATAAAGCAGTTACAAAATAAGACATGCATATATACTTCAGGTGTATATATGTGAATATATACATATATAGCTGCTCTTAATTCAGACCTGATAAAATTAGAAACTGCATTATAACCTCCCTCAGTTCCACCAGACATTTTTGGCCTAGCTTCCCATTGTACCTGTCCCCTGGTGCCTTGTGAATCAGTTCATCTGTCTTCTTGTTATCCACCACATGGACACCACAGTCTCCATATTACATAACATTTTAAAATTTTGATAGGTAAATATACAAATAACCAGAAGCTAACAAAATATTTGCAATAAATGAACAGCAATACCAAAAATGTTTTAATATACATTCATTAGTGCAGGAAGAGAGGCTACTTGTATTTTCTATTATCAGTGCCTACTTAAGCGATCTTTAGCTGCATTGGAAATGTTAAGAAATGCTAAGTTACAACGAGCTGTATTCTGCAGGTACTACAGCACCAGACCAGGTTAAAAAGTGCACTGAAGCATGTTACATTTACAGAAGCAACTACAGGCCTGAAATGGAAAGCTGTACTACAGAGTACTCAAGCCAGCTTTTTAACTAGTTTGCCATTTTTGAGTACCAGTGAGGAAGGGCTTGTTTCTTTTCCTTTAACCGCAAAGCTGTTACTCCATGACTTCATTTTCTAAATGATAAAACCACATAGAAAAGTTAAAACTTCTCATCAGAAATCAATCAATAATTCAGGAAGTGTTATATCTAAATGAGAATTAAGGAAATCCACTTTGAAGCAGAGATTCATGTTGTCTGTGTTCTCATTTCTGCCTTTTACAATGTGTTCCTTTTTCTTACTATATACATAGCTAGTATGTTTAGTTCCATCCAAATAGCACAAATGAAAACAGCTACAATTTCCTTTATTTTCAGAAAAGTGCCACATGAACATCAGAAGGTCTAACTGCAGCAAGACAACACAGAACACATTTGGCAGCACAGACATTTCTCCAGTTCCTTCTCTTATTCATTTCTATCCACAGCATGTTACCTTCCCTCCTCAATATCTAGCAGCATTGGGAGCATGGTTAAACACTTGATTCCCTATGCTACACTTATGATAAACAACAGACACCACTTCAGAAGAAAGACAAAACTTTCTAGCAGATAAAACTGTCTTTCTAGCAGATATTTGACTGTCAATAAACCTTCATTTTGAAATAACAGAAACAGGGCAAATTGTTGCAGGCAATAACAATCTGGATAACCTAAACTATATCCGCAGTAGTAGATCATGCTGCTTCAGACTCAGCTGGAGGACTCTGCAAAACATTCCTGATTTTCCACTTCTGCAATGATAGTCACCTAAATTATTCCATGCAAGGCTACCTTTCATTTAATATTCAGAAAATGTAGGTAGGCTTTCCAGGTGATAGTATACCTTCAGGACATTCTATACATTGCTTCTTCTCAGACCTAACTGATGTTCCACAGAATTCCATGTGAAAAAGAAAGTAGGAGAAATCTTTAAAACATGAATATGTGCTCCTTCAAAATTGTGACAGTAACAGGATTGAGAGACACATATCATTAAGTCTGTCAAATACTGCTGCAATCAGCAGGAAGGATTTAAGTCAATCTTAACAGTCATAATTTTCTTCCTAATTTTTGTATTGTGCATCCCCCAGAATAAGTATTAACAATGTTGCTTTCATAAAAGCTGGAGGAATTCCGTGTTATTTTCTTATCAGAGACCTCAGTCTCAAAGTGTTTATCTCCTGTTCAATGAGAGGATTTTTTACACGTACAGTTTAACACAATCAAACAGATGTGATGCTGTGCACAACACTTATTAGCACCAAGAATTCGTGGAATGGCAGGTGGCCCTCTTCAGGTGAGCAGACATTGCTTGGATCTGTTCAATGAGTATGTTCAAACACATTATTGAACTCAGACATTAATTCTTCTTAAATGCGGAGATTTTCCAAACCCCCTTCCATTAGTACAAAATCTCATACGCACACTAGCAAGCATCAGGCTTCTTGCACAAAACGTGAATGGTGAATTTTAACATTGCCATACTGCTGATTTGTACTCCAAGCAAGACTACTGCTGTCATTCAGAATGGGGTTATGACAGACTAAAGCGGGGCTCATGCTATCTATATGACTTCTAGGTCTTGAAAACATTCCAGGAACTCCTACATTAGTTCGTTATTCAGTCCCCATCAGCCAAGAAAAGGATTCAAATTTTATCATTAATTTTCAGTCAAATAAAATCACTCTTTTAAACATCAAGCTAAGCACAATCTCCAGTTTTGTAGTATATCTCATATTTTCAGTTTAATTTTCATTTCTATGGATTCTTTATGTCCAGTTTCTAAAAAGCAATTCTCAGAATATCATTTACTTGATCGTTTCTACAAAATTCTATATGTAATTATTTTTACATTCCTGTGCACGTGTCAAAATTTTATTTCAGGTAAAAGAATGAAAAAAAAAAAAAAAGACCAGATGATGTAAAGACAGAGTGCTAGAGTTTTCCAAGGACAGTTGTTTGTTGTGCTATTGCTGTTGTAAATGATGGAGAATTTCAAAAGAAGTTGCAATCAAAAGGATCCCATCACTAACCCCCAAGGCAGAGGCCCTTTGAAAAAGGTCTGAGATGCCTCAAACACATTACCTAGATATTTGCAGGAACTAAGTCTTTCTGCTTGAAAACCTTAGAATACCAAGGTGTTGCAGTAAAAGAACACTAAATTCCAACTCAAAAATTGTTACATGCCCCATTACCAGTTCCATGCTATTTTGCTATGTGCTTCCCTTCACTTATGAAAGGTGTTTAAAAACTACTTCTATTTGTGGAGAAGTTCCACAGTGTTCGCAGAATATTCTGAGTTGGAAAGGACCCACAAGGATCACTGAGTCCAGTTCTTAAGTGAATGGCCCACACAGGGATCGAACCCATGACCTCAGTTTATTAGCACTATGCTCTAAGTTCTTACAAATTGGGCTAATACATAGGATACCTTGTCTTTAAACATTCCTGACTACACTGGGGTTCTCATACTTCACAACTGAACTAAAGTCTCCTCAGCTCAAAATGTAACTTGTTAAGACCATGAATAGACCTAGAGCGTGCTACTAGTTAGCTTTACTAGTCTATTTAGTATTTCCCTCCGTGGAGGAGGAGGGAGTTTCAAGCATGTAATAGGGAGAAAACAAGGGATTACATTACTGTGTCCACCGATGACAGAGGCTAATTGCATTTGGAAGTAAGCTGCTCAAATGACAGAGTTCATTTGGGAAACAAAACTAAATAAAAAACAGGTCAGACAACTCTGCAAGAATCAAGATTTTTTTATGAATAGTGTGAACTCATAAAAAACCAACCTCAGGTACCCTATGCACAGGGGCAGAGGGAGAGGAAAAGCTATGTGAGCAACCTCTTACTTTGTAGGTACTCTAAGATATTGCTAAAATCAGGAATTCTCATAAAACAGCAAGGAATTTGCAAAACAAGATAAGACACAAAAATATGCTCTGGGTCAATATATTCAATTTCAAGCAAGTGTCTTTCACTCTGCGCATATTAACCCTGAAACCATACACAGGAAACCTGGATGTGAATCGCATAAAATTCAGACAAGTACGGACAGGGCTATGACTTGCTATTTCCTTTGCCAAACTCACTCGGGTCCTACAGAGCAACCACCACCACACCAGCTGTACAAGCTGTGCAGTGGCACATGTAATACGACACTCTGAAGATCAATATAAGGACCTAAACCCACCCCTTGGGAACACAGTGAAGTTTGACAGCCTCCAGAACACTTGACCTGGGACTAATGTTACTGAAGCACACACCCTACCTGCTTTGAACCCAGGCAATTTTTCTGTAGTGCCACTGCAAACAGCATCTGGCAGGCACATTGATGGATGCAGCTCTTGACCTCATGAATCAAAGAGGAACCATAACAACACTCAATGAACAAAATCAAAAATAGAAACTTTGGATATCAAGCACAAGCACACATCTTTTACAGAGGATGTTTAAGCAGATTTCCAGAGTAGTCTGAAAAGTGACAGCTATCAGTAACGATGCTTTCACGGTCCACTCACCACCTTTATCTTATCTAGACTGAGTGCTAATTTACTTTTCTTTAAGCACTCATTTTAGCTACATGCGGAACAAATGCAAATACTTTAACTTATTTTATTTTTAAGAAAAGGATGTGGTTTAAGTCATAAACACAATGTTGATGCTGCAGCCTCAGCTGACAGTGTCTCTCCCTAAAAGCTTCATAAATCCATTGAACAATGGCAGTGTGTGACCCCAGCAGATTAGTAATTTTCAAATGCCACTACCTGAGGTCTTTCTGAAGGGTTATAATAAAACAGTGTACAAGAGAAATCCTGTTTTCTTCACAGATAATGAAAACACTTCTATATTCTAGCATATTGATAAAATCTGAATTTATATAGATACCCAATACACCATAAAAGACAAAGAAGGTCATCTAAGCACCAGAATACTCAATCTATGGTAAAACACAACAAAGATGCAAAAACTAGTTGCAGAATGATGGACAATACTTAAGAGGGAAACAAACCAAAGCTGTTAAAAAAAGGTGCAAAATAACAATCCACTAGTCAGGGAGAGAGGATTACAAATATACTGGTTTTTTTTTCAGGCAAAACATGCCTTTCAACCTCATACATTGAACTTCTCATATCACAGGCTTGAGTTTGGTAGTTTTCAATGAATAAAAAGCAAAACGATTGCCACTGCCCAAATAATTAGAGATCCTCAACCTTGAATCCTCCTCAGGAGCCTATACAGGACTGTCTGTGGCAGTAAAACTGTTTATTTTCCCCTTTTAACCACAAGAAAAGAAAAGAGATGCAAAAGAGATGGCAGCTGTCTATGGGGAGCTCAGCAATGGCTCAGCAGGGCGCTCAGCAGCACTACAAACCTGCCTCAAAGCAAGCGTGAAGATTCCTGCAGGGTGCTGTGCTGCACACATGCCTGGAGGAACTTTTACAAAGCAGCATTGAACAGCAAAGAAAGCAAAGGCGTGGAGAGCTCTTCTAACACTTCCCTGCAGGTGACCTAGAAGTAGTCGGCCATAAAGAAGTATAGCTGGGAGACTTCATCATTCCAAACCATGATTCAGTGCAGAAATTACCTGATGTCTTGGTACTCCGATGAGAGACTACAGCCCTTTCCCAGACTCCCACAACCACTGGCTGTATGGTGCTGCATTACTGCATTTGTCTGATGCTTATGGATGTATATATATAAAAAAAAAAAATATTACTGAAGCAATGTCCAAATCTGCTTCATCACACATATCTGTTACAGAGCATCTCAGAAATACGCACTGTAAAAGTGTCAGGCCTAAGAACAGCACAAGTCTATTGGAAGCAAACTTTCCTGCCACATTATCAGCAACAAAATATCTTTTCTGGGCCCCCAGCGGTGAAAATCTTCTGGCTTCTGCAGGACTCCAATTGGCTGTGGACAGGTATTTTTGGCAAAAACCCAACGCTGTTGATATCCTGACTCTGAAACCGGCATTACCATTGTTAATACAAAACAGGTAAGGTTTCCCTCATCAATATAAACTGCTGACTCCACCAGCCTGCAGAAGCAAAGTGGAACACATGTGACTATGTGGGCTACAAAGAGCTGAAGCACAGCCCTGCCACCTAAATACGCACAGAATGAACTCGGCACATAACGTGAAAGATTAGCTCTGCCCAGTTGCCCAGCAGCAAACCAGATTGTACAGAGGCCAGGATTTCACTTCTGGTATTTTATTCTTAATTCTATTACGTCCAAGAATCATTCCCTCAATGTGCAAAATAATTACACAGAATATATGCCTGGGTCATTTCCTCAATGCGCTTGAAGACTGGATTTCTTGAGTAATAAACATAGTCTTTTAGTGCTTGCTCTGTGTTGAGGCTACAAAAAGAAGCTAAAAACAGCAGACAACTTTAAAACGCTTTCTCGCTGTTCTACTCACAGTGATGCATCACACTAATTCAAATCTTTGAGCTTAATGAATAGGAAACACACTCTGAAACAATTGCCACTGCAAATCAAAAATGAACTTTCAACTTCTTGAATTTAATTTTCACTTCCAAGCCTTTAGCTCATGAGGAAAAAAGCTCAAAAGCTGCTATGTGAAAGCATTTTACATTCAAAATTACACCCCTTCAACTCCCTAAAAACTACCAAGACGTTTTCAGCATTTAAAAAGCAGAATTTACATCTATTTGCCAAGAATTAAAGGAAGAACTGAATTTAACATCAAGCAGTTAATTTTAGAAGGGAACTTTTCCAACACACTGATACTGCTTTAGGTCACTTGGCAGTCTCTAGCCCCATGAAGTGTATTTCTAGGCCAAAGCTCAGAAAAATTTACACATAAGTTGCCTGATACTGAAATATATTATATTTACCTGCAGGATTTGTGGGTTCAAAGGAAATTCTGACCACAGTACTGACCAATGCATTTGTTCCTGCACTGTAACTAAAAAAAAATTAGCACAAGTTTCTTAACTTCTTTTACAAAAAGGGTTTAGGGGTTTTGGGGGGTTGTGGGTTGTTGAGAAAAAGACATCTTTGCCTTTCAAAAGCAGCATGGTATTTTAACCAAGACATTTCAATTCACATTAGCGTGCACTCCCGCCGTGGTCCCAACCTTGTCCCATCTCCAAGCTCTGTGTCCTCCCTCTTGACCATCCACACAAGCTGGGCTGCTCCCAAGAATTTCTGGGCCCTCCAGAAGCTGGAGAAGGGGTGGAAGAGGGCCTAAAAATACTCCATCCTAGTGAGGGCAGGGAGAGGAATCTAATCCACCACACAGCCACTCCTTCACTCCAGTTTGTATCAGAAAACAAGGTCTGCTATGTAACACTTGCTTAAGGGGGAACCTGCCATGAACGTGTCACCAGTCATGGAAAACGAGGCCTTCATATGAATATACCCGTCTGTCCCCCCAAGACAGAAAATTACTTTTCCACTTCCCTGCTTGATTTAAACAGACCAATATTATATGCATGATCTTGAAAGAAAATTACTTTTATTATCCTGTGCTCCCAGAATGACCATAGGTCATCTGTGGAGTGTAAATAAATGCCCAAACACCACTTAGAAGAAAATATTTCAAATGTCAAGATTTACAAGGGCAATATTTACAGAATAATCAGCACCACTGCCCTTTCCAAAATATAAATAAAGATTTCTTTTCAGATAAGGGTTTTGAAACACAGAAGCAAGAGTTCTTTTGTTTTGTTAAAGGAAACTGATAAAGACACAAAATAGTTTGTGTACTTGTAAAACAGTGGTATGACATCTTTTAACTACCACTTAAGTAAATTTTAAAAAAACATCAAGGATACAAAAAAAAAAAAACACCTCTATTCACTTCAAAAATGTAAGGTTTTTTAGAAGACTTCTGAAATTGAAGCTGAAGTAATTGGCACAGAATAGTAATCAGGAAAGGGTAACTATCAAGAGCAGAGACATGATTTCCTGCAGTCAATCTCATTTCTCTGTTGCATTTGCAAAAAAAATGTATCCAACAAGCACTGCAGGTGACGAAAAGCTCCATCCACTAACGTATGGGCACAAAAGTAAGAACACTTCATTGTTTTTACAAGTTCTAGCGTAGCGCTACCTTCACTATCAATACGTGAAGATAAGGAAAGACATTGATCATTCTATCAAGGATCACTTTATCAATACACTAATGTGTCAAAAATAATTCCTATATAAGTCATATAAGAGTTATAAAGAAAATCACTCTCCCTTGTTGTTCCTAGTTTAATGCCCTCCTCACCAGCTTGGCTAGCCTGTTGGTAAAGGTGTTTTTGCCTAACTTGCACAGGTAGATTTAGTCTCTTCTGAGCAGTCCTTGACTCTCAAAGCGGGTCTTCATGATTGTAAAAACCAAATGCCTGTTGCCAAGATCAGCTGTGCAACCAGTTGTTGACCTCCAGAATCCATTCCCTTCTTTTCAAGCGCTACACCCTAACTGGGAGGATCAGGGAGAAAACCTTGTCTCCTGTGCCACTGTTCCTCAGACCCAGAGCCATATAACCATGACTGACAGACTTCATGTCTCCCCTACCAGTATCAAGGGTGCCCAGGTGGAAGAGCAGCAATAAGGGGTAGTAGTCCACGGATTTCACAAGCCCCACCAGCCTCAGCACAACACCACGGACCCAAATCTCTCTCCTAAAAGAGAAAGCACATGAGAAAGCATGCACAAAAAAGTAGTCACACCTTATGTAATGAACCTGGATTTAAAAAGACAGGAAAGAAGGATAACTGTGAAGTAAATGTTTGTTTTTAGAATCACATTAAAGCTCCTCAAGGAGTCTGTTTCTCAACATGCTTAGAAACCAGAAGTCACCTCCCCTTTCCATACCTCACCAAGACCACTGCAAGACTCTTAGAGGTATTAGTCACCTTCACAAGTCTTTTTTATAGATAATTTTAAGAGACAGACCTTGCCCAGCAACTCTCAGCAACTCCAATTCTCACACAAGTCAACCAGCAGGAAGAAACAAACCTAAATTCTGAATTTTGACATTAAAATAATCTGGCAGGAACAGCTACCTCTTCAGCAAGCCACAGTACTATCTCAGGGATTTGTTCACCTGATGTCCAGCTATGGCCCAAAAAATGCCTTCTTTCAGCAGGCCACTGTAAGTCTTCCGGGTATAAACCAACTGCTAACTAGTAGACAGTTGTCAATGGTACATAGATAAAATTACTCAATAGAACACAGATAAATATTCTAGAGAAAGAATAAACACCAAAACACATATAACACTTATTTGCATATTTTAAAGAAAGCAATTTCAGAGCACCTATTATAATCAGTTTATATTTTTGCTTGAGACACTTGAAGAGAAGCACAATGAGGATCCCTTTCTCACTTTTCCTAGTTACCTTAACAACCACAAAATGCAAAATCTAGAGAGACAACTGATTTTGGAAATATTCTAGCTGTCAGTCATTTTTCAAGAAACTGTCTAAACTGAACCAGAGTGTCATAAAATAGACAATAAATAACACAAAACAATGCACCTAATTAACATTAAAGCAATTAACACAAGTCAGGAGAATGTAAAAAAATCTAATAAAAAATAATCCATTCCAACAACATAGAAAAAAGTTCCAGAGCAATGTCTCCAACACAAATAGAAACTGCTCCCATTCACTGCTTGCTTTGACTTCTGCATCTGTGACCAGGAGAGGCAGAGCAGACCCTTATTGGCATGATTTCCCTTTCACAACACTCACATGCACTAAACAAGATCATGGCTCTTTATGGCTATTTTCAGAGAGCAGGCAGTTTGAAAATCATTAGCAAGTCAGTTCTTCTTCAGACATCATACACCCTCCAAGTCTTCAGCAAGTACCCTGTCAGTACCCACACAGATCACTTGCAGTACAAGAACGATGATGAGACAGGAAAACTGGTATTGCATGAAAAATCTGTATTTTCTTCTTTGACAGCTTCTTTGGAAGCAAACAATTTTGTGACATTACTAACAGTGAGAATTGCAACTCCAGAGACACCAAGCGAGAGGCTCTATTGAACTCACTATTAAAGCCCTGCTTGGTTTCTCACAAAGGTGAATGCCTTCAAAGGAAAATTTGTCAGCCACCTCTGTGGAAATGGCATTATGTTAATGGTTTGTGTAAAAACAGATACATCCTCCCATGATTTTGCCCCTTATTCTGTTTTCTGCATTGGATTTGCATGGCTATGTTTTGGTATCAGGCATCGCTTCTGTGAGAAGCTGTTAGAAGCTTCCTCCATATCCAGTGGAGCTGATGACAGATGGCTCCAAGATGGACCCACCTCTCACAAAGGTTGAGCCCATCAGCTACAGTGGTAGTGCCTCTGGGATAATGTAGTTAATAAAGGGGACAAAACAAACCTGCAGAAGGAGGGAGAAATGAAATACATGAGAGAAACAACTCTGCAGACACCAAGAAGGAGGAGGTACTTCAGGTGCCAGAGCAGAGAATCCTCTGCAGCTTGTGGCGAAGACCACCATGAGGCAGGCTGTCTCCCTGCAGCCCATGGAGAACCTCCTGCCAAAGCAGAGGGGTGCCCAAAGGAGGCTGTGACCCTTTGAAAAGTCCATGCTGGAGCAGGCTCCTGGCAGCACCTATGGACCCATATAGAGAGGAGCCCAGGCTGGAGCAGGTTTGCTAGCAGTACTTGGGGTCTCATTTGGCGTCCCATGCTGAAGCAGACTGTTCCTGAAGGATGGCACCCTGTGGAAACCGAACTGTGCTTGGAGCAGTTTGTGAAGAACTGCAGCCTGTGGGAAGAGCTCAGGATGGAGAAGTTCATGCAGGACTGTCTCCAATGGGATACACTCCATGCTGGAGCATGGGAAGAGTGTGAGAAGCCCTTCCCTAAGGAGGAAGGAGCTGCAGAGACACGGCATACTAACTGATCACAACCTCCATTCCTTGTCCCTGGGAGCTGCTGGGAGGAGAAGGCAGTGAAAATCTGGAGTGAAGTTAAGCATAAGAAGGTAGGGGCAGAGGGAAAGTGTTTTAAGATTAGTTTTTACTTCTCATTATCATACTCCGAATTGATTGGTAATCGTTTAAAATAGGTTTTCTCAAGTCAAATCTGTTTTGCCCATGAGAGTAATCAGTGAGTGATCTCTCCCTTTTCTTATCTCAACCCAAGAGCCTTTTGTTATATTTTCTCTCCCCTGCCAAGTTGAAGAGGGGATTGCTAGAGCAGCTTTGGTGGGCACTGGGAGTCCAGCCAGGCTCAACCCACTGCATTTTCTGAAAACAAACAAGGGAACAATGCTTCCCACCATGCTTTAAACCAACACAGAGGCACTCTCATAAAATCTACTGTGCAGAGTCACAATTGCACCAATATGATTAGAAGAAAAATAGATCATTGTAGCACATGTATGAAGTTGCATGCCAAAATACTAACCTAAGTATTCAAAAGGTGAACTTTCTCCTCTCAGAAGGGAATAACAAAGTCTCAGAGGCAAAATATTTTGGAAAAAAAACCACAACAAAACCAATTCTTTACCCAAACAAGACCAGAGCAATGACATTTAAATTGTTTATTTTCAGGCAACTCTTCAGTCTATGTTTAAAATGTCTAAATTAGCATTCAAATTGTACTGACCACTGTGAGGGGTAAAACAACAAGAACAACAACAAATCCTGAAGAGCTGCCAATGTTAATAAATGGCAGAGGCTAATCTCGTTAGTTGCCCCAGAATTGGCACGTGAAGGTCCTCTAAAGCAGGAAGTAAGCTACAGGAAAACAGAGGATGCATTGTTTCAATCAGCAGCAGTAATATCAGAATATTTATGCAGTTGTGAGCTAACTGGACTTTAGTAAGCACCTATTTTAAACTCGATCAGAGCATCTGATCACACTAGGCTTCCAGAGATTTTAATGGCTGTCATTCAGAGCCTGACCTCATCTAGTTCTGGTTTGTCATACTAGTTCCACTAATATCCACAGATTTTGATGCCCTCTTCAGGAGCACACTTACACCCTAGTGCAGTCCAGACTGCAAATGTGGGTATACAATACTGTATACATGTATGTGTGTGTGTATATATATATGTGGGTATTTCAGACATGCAATCTGATTGATGTTTTTCCAAACTTCCATAAAGAGACATAGCTAGTTTCCATCAGGTCTTGGTGATTTCATATGCAAGCAGTACAGCTAAAATGTTACATTTTTTTCCTATAGACATCTCGAGTTAACGATTGCTGCTTACCACACTAAGCCAGTGGTAAGACATACCCTGAGAGTCCAAGGAAATGACTCACTGAGGATCTCACACTCAGTGCTTCTTCAGTCCCAGGTGACACCTGATTCATCAGCAAATACACACTATTACTCACCTGGACATAGGGCAGGTTTTCCTGTAGAGGTAAATACTCCCATGTATGTACACCAGAAAAAAAAAATATAAAATTACTGTGACCAGAAAGCATTTATCCAAAGTGTTTTCAGATGGCCGATATGATAAGATACAAGCTCCATAATATAGATGGTTTGTAAGGCTGTTCTCAAACCTTTTGAAAAGCATGAACAGCTAATCAAATTACTGAATAAGAAAGATGACGTGCACTATACACAACCTTGTTCTTCAGGAGCACTTTTTGTTTTGTTGAAGAGGCAGTATTGTCTTAAACAGCTGTAGCTACCATTTTTCAAATATATAAAGGTAAAGAAACTAAACCTGAGAAAGATCAAGCAATATGAATTTCCAACTGATTGTAAAAATAAACATCTATCTTCTCTACACCAATGTAAATAAGTATCAGAACTGATGACAATGAAAGACTCATGTGCATGTACAGACAGGAGAAACGGTTAAGACCAGAAATACAACCTGTGAGCAGCCAGCTTATCACTCAGTGAGCCAAAAAGCAAACAGAAACTGACATTTAAAAAGATGATTCAGTTTACCAGAGTTTGATTAAATAATGTGGTTCTGTTAAAAACCCTGTGTCTTCAGGAAGAGTATCGTGTTGAAATTCAAGGGCTATGTGTTTACAAAAAAAAAAATTTTTGATTTAAATAAGTGCTTCTTTGCACTGCCTGTAGTTATCTGCGCAAGCCCCAGGCTCTGGGGTGGAGAATGAAATACTACCAGGAAGCATATTCACTGCCTGAGGTCTGTTTCAAACTCAAGGCAGGAACACTCGCTCTTCTTCAACTTCTGCCTTTTCCTCCAGTGCCTAATTTTTAGATATTTCCTTTTTTATAGCTATTTAATTAGAGAAAGAAAAAACCAACCCAAAACAATAAACAAACAAGAAACCAACCAAACTAAAACCAGCCAGCAATGAGCTCAGCCAGTCAGCACTGCCTTTCTTCTATGACCACTAACTCTGTACTGTTACAATATACAGGCTGGTATCAATTTATCAAGGCTTTGTAACTCTCTGACCATTGTCCATCTCTCTATAAGGGTTGCAAGGAAGTAAGGATCATTATCCAGCTAGAAAGTGCACGTTATGCCTCTTCTCTCTTTTATGTGGATTTGCCTTGAAAGAAAAAAAGCCTCAGTAACTTTTCATCAGTTATTCCAAAGTGCAATACTTTACTGAAGTATAAAAGACTGTCAAAGGTAGGGTACCCTGTACTCAACAGAAACCTCTGTGTTAATATTGAAGGAGTAAAATGAGAGACATAATACTCAGCATTTCAAATGCTTAGCTGTTTTTCTCTTTTCAGTAAAAGCAGATGACATAACAGTTTTAACAGTAATTGTTCTCCATGGATAGAAAGTGCGTGGGAACAGCCTGCTTGGATTTACCAAAGGCAAATGCTATCTGACCAACCTGATAGCCTCCTGTGATGAAATAGCTGGTTATGTGGAGGAGGGGAAAAGCATGACATCATATCCCTGACTTTAGTGTGGCCTGTGACACAGCCTCCCACAGTCTGCCACTCTACCCTTACACTCCAACCAAGAAGATAAGGTTTGGGTAGGTGGAATACAAGGGGTGTATAACTGGTTTGATCACCAAGCTCAGAAGACTTTAATCAATGGTACAGCACCCTCCTGGCAGTCAGTCACCATTCACATCCCTCAGGGATGAACACTAAGGCCAATATTGTTTAATGTCTTTATTAAAGACCCAGATAATCACAAACCAGGGGACAGGTCAGTATACTGAAAGGCAGAGTTGCTATTCAAAGGGACCTTGACAGGCTACAGAAATAAATCAATAAGAATCTCATTAAGTCCAAAAAAGGCACATGCAAAACTCTGCATCTGAAATGGGCTAACTTTATCCACTAGGACCAGCAAGGGCCAACTGGCCTGAAAGTAGCTTTGCAGAAAAGATTCCCTTTAGTTTTTGCCTACATTTTAGTTAAGTGACTATAACTGATTGCATTACAGATGTTTGGAACTGATGAGCAGCTCCTGAAATACATGGCAAAGGTAAGCACTACTACGAAAAAGGCTTAACCCCAGTTCTTCTGAACTCGACCATTTGAGAGAAAAGGCACACGAGTCACTATGGAGCAATAAGAACAGGCATGTACATAGGGTTATGCTGACAATTTTTCTCCCCTTGTTCTGCTTTGCTTCTTCTACAGACTTTAAAGATACCTTGCTCAGCATCCATACTGTCACCAGTGATGACAGCTTCCTGAGGGAAAAGCTGTGGCTAATACACCAGTCTAAAACCACTTGAACAGTCACAGCTGATCACAGAGTTACAAAAAAAACAGGAGCTTGATTAAACAATGAAGAATTCAGGACCAGTTTCTCCCCAGAGGGAAGAGTTTCTGGCCTCAAAACCAAAACGGGTGGACTGTATGAGAGAAAACACAATGCTCAGATACTACACTTTCTCAAACACAGGCAAAAAATGCAGTGAGATAGTACTTGAGAATTATACCCCATCAAAAATGTCAAGAGACTTTACAATGCCAGGAACAGAAATCTCTTTTACGGAGATGGTACCAGTAGGTTTGTTGTTTGCTTGATTTGGTTTGTTAGGTTTTTTTAATTGTCCATAGGAAAAACAAGAAATAAATTTAAAAACTATTGTCATAACTGAATAAAAAATGTAAATTTTGCACAGTTGACAAGTTATGGTACTACTAACATGACAGTGGCAACGTTGGTTACTGCAGAGCACAGGTAAGTAACATAAGATCAGCTCCTGGCTATAATGCATTTCTCAGTGATAAACAAATAACATAAGAAAAATCCAAGAAACTAATAACTAAATATGCCTGATAGATATTTATGCCACTTTTATAGAACAACTGTGAAAGTAGTTCATTATAAAAAAATTGTTTTGCACATCTTGCATGTCCTCTGATGTAATGGTATAATTAATACAAGAACCTCACTGAAATTAAGTTCTCCATGACCCATGACGAGCAAATCATACAGCCTAATAATCTCATGCTACCTTCCACTGCAATAATTATTTGTATGCAGGCACACTTCTCCCAATCTTCCACATATTTGCAGAAAAAAAGTAGCTTTGTAGTAAAGAAATGAGTTATAAGCTGTACGACTTCATGACAGTTCAAAAACTCATCTTTATCAGCATATGAAGGTCTCCAGCTCAAAGCCCTATTAAATGAGGTGTGCTTTAAAGGAAAGTCTAATCACTTTAGCAGAATCTTTTTCAATACAAAAGCTCTTCGCCGTGAATAGACACATGACCTTTCCCAAGCAACATTCTTTGAAAAAAAAAAACAAAAACCATAGAAAAAACAAATCCTCTGATAAACTGTGCAAAATTAGAAATAAACATGGTTAACAGAAGACACACGGCTCAAGGCAAACTTCTCCTTGTATTATCAACACCCAATCAATCGCCCAAGTCACAACAGTCTTTTTGTTTGTTTGCCACTCAACCTTGCTAGCCCTGAAGGAAGATATACATGCAAACATACCAATTACATGTGGAAACCTTTTTATCTATAGGTAGATATAGATACAAATGCACATACAAATATTAAAAAAAAAAAATTAAATACACACACAAATATTAAAACTAGGACCCTCAGAGCCCTGAACTGGAGAACCATGACTGCAAGAATAAACTCCCAGCCAACTCTGAACCTGTGTGAGACTTGCTGCTTCAGCTGGATCCTATTAAGTATATAGTGCCTGATGGGATTCATTCCATGTACTCAAGGAGCTGGTTGATGATACTGTGAGACCTCTCTCAATGATTTTTCAACGGTCTTGGGAAACTAGAAAGGTCCTAGTTGACTGGAAGCTGGCAAATGAAGCAGGCACTGATTTCTCATCTCTAGTGACCAGTGACAGGACCTGAGGGAATGGCATGAAGCTGTGCCAAGGGAGGTTTAGATCAGGTATTAGGAAAAGGTGGTTGGGCACTGGAACAGGCTCCCTAGAAAAGCGGTCAGAGCACCAAGTCTGAGAGTTCAAGAACTGTTTGGATAACGCTCTCAGGCACATAGTGTGATATTCTTGGGGTTGTCCTCTGCAGGGCCTTTAGCTGGACTCAGTGGGTCTCTTCCAACTCAGAATATTCTATGATTCTATGAAATGCATCAGGGTCCTTAACCGTGGTGTAGTAAGGAAAGGATGAGGTAGAAGGGCAAAAACTGAGCTTATCTCCTGTCCACAAGGTCAGGCCACAGGGAGACTACAAATCCTCAAACCACACTGTTGTTGTTTTTCCCAAGGTTTTGCTCACACACTGCCCACAGCAAATCCCATGACATTAACATGCAAAATCTATGTTAATGCACTACTTGGCTGGCAATTTTAAGTGCACAGACGTCACACCGTTAAAGACTGCATTTCCCTCAGCAACTGTTACTTAGTAACCCTCTGCACATAAATAGAATTTTACATCACTGCATATGTGTTGTGAAGGCTAAAATCCATGCCTCAATTCTATAGGCAAGCAGGAATTAAAGGAGTCATGCAGGCAACCATAGAACAAACTTGCACTATGTTCAATTACTTCTCTAGGCAGAAAATTGACTGGAGAGAGAAAGCCTGTGCATAAACAAGGAGCTACTTCCACTGCTATTCTCTTGCTAGTAATTTCATCATAAAAAAGGAGATGGTATAACTTCAAAGGTAGACCTCAGACAGGCTTTTTGCTATTATTCATGTGCTGTACAGTGAGGACTTCAGACATAAGCAAAACAGACCATGGAAAGCTCTTCACCTTCTCCCCTAGAGGTAGCATAATCCATTAACTACATAACTTCTGTGTAGAATTGGTACTGCCAGAGCCACAGTCAAAACAATACTAAACCAAGCTGTGCATAACAGATTCAGGACTGAAGAAAACAGGTGGAGAATGATAGATGAAAAGAAGAATAAATCTTAAAATAAATGCAAATTAGAATGCATTGACTCTAAGTACAAAAACTTAAATAGCAGTATTGCATTAACTTACATATTTGATCCATCCCATATACAGACTACTTGCAAATTGACTGACAGTCTAATTCAAGCAGCTTGAATAACTATCAACATGGGACTCCATAATCACTTTAGACCAAGAAACTGCCTTTTTAGCAGAGAACAAAATAGGTGGCCTGCTGGAAATACCTAGACATCTTTTTAACTCACTTCCCTAACATTGCAAATAACAAATTATCATTACTCTGCTTCGTCCTGTCCTTTGCCTCTAGCACCCCACAGTTTTATCTTCTAAAATTAATTACTGTTATAAAAGCAGATTATCTTGACACAAAAGCAACTGATTGAGTTACATGTATTGCATTTCACCAACAAATATATTCATGTGAAGAGGTTACACATAAACTATATTTGCAGTTATTAAACCAAGTGAATAAGTATAAGCATATAGCTAAGCAAACACACTTCATTTGCAATTCTGTTAGGAAGTTTACAGCCCCTCAGTCTAGCACATCTCGTTAAGTGCAGCATTCAAATAATCATTTCCTGTGTCTTACTAACAATGAAAAACAGTTATCCTAAAGCAGGATTTTGAAAACTCTGACAGACCAAAACACTTGTCCCCTCAAAATTCCTCCCCTCCAGTCTCGTCCTGTAATAGGTAACTCAACAGATATAAAAGTTCTCCTTGCAAAACCCCCAAAATATGGGTTCCTACTTAAAGTTTTTTTTGTTGTCTCAGCCATACCATGATATTAACAACACTGTAACAAGCAGGATGTCCCACCTCACACCAGAAATCTTTACTCCAATTAAGCATCAGGCATTTTTTTTAAGAAAAAAAACCCACTCAGCTAGGAGCCATTTCAAGGTCTGAAACTAAATACTAAACGGTGACTAAAAGAAGTCCAGATGCTCATACTTGTCCCTGAAGTCTTCATTTTCTTAAAGCCACAAGACCCAAATTGGCAGCACAGCAGCAGAATTGAGAACTGAGCAGGAGACTTGGCCAAGTCTTATTCGGTGATTGGGACAATTAACTGGCCATCTGGTTCTCTGCAGGAAGAAGACAGCTCTGCACCTGCTTCACCAGCCCAGGGTTTGCAGCCTAATTGGTTAAAGCCAGCCCATCAGGGCAAAAACCAGAACAACCTGTCAGCTGCTGAGACCAGAGCTCAGAAGCTGGGTTCAAAACCAAGGGCTCCTAGTGGAGCCATCTCCCTCATGGGCTACATTTAAGATATGTTCAGAGGGTTTCCTGTTCCTTACATACAGCAGCAGAAGACAGAATCAGGAGTGATCAAAGACATGCAGTTTACTTGATATAGTCTATGTGTCAGGCCCTGTAAACTTCAAAATTGCCTCAAACTTTTTATTCTCCTATAATCAGGTGACTTAACAGCTACAATATGGTGTTATTACAGTATTAACTGCATTATGCTCTAGCATTATAAAGTCTGCAAAATCCTAGAGTAGAATCTGATGCCTGAAAGATCTCAGCACCCCTTACCAAAGGCAGGCACAGGACTTGCTCTGTTGCTTATTTGCATACTCGGAGTTAAAGGTCACTGGCCAGGACACCTGTCTGATCTGTTGAGATGGTGCTGGAAGCCAGAGCTCCCCATCTCACCTGAATGCATCCACTAACAGGGACCTTTAAGCCTCCTTTCCCCCAAGCTCCATAGAAATTTCCTTTTTTAGATAGTTTTGTTGACCCTTATAAAGCCTATATAGCATAGCATAATGTAATAATAATAAAATAATAAAGAATAGACAAGATGCCAGTGGAAAGGAAAAGGAGGCAACAGACAGAGGAGGTACATATATTGAAGAAATTCCAGAATGGAGTTTTCCCTCTCACCCTGAGAGGATTGCAGGGCGTAGAACACAAAGCACAGAGTTCAAAACAAGAGGAAAAAGCATCAAAGCTTAATTTTTAATAGGTATCTCATCTACTTTTTTCTACTTATGTTTCTTATAAGGCAAGAATTCAACATAAGGAAATATTTAAAAAATCCCTTTTATTAAGAATTTTATTTTTTTAATACTGAATTGTAGAATCAAAGTATCAACATTAAAAGTAATTTATCAAGTAAATGAATCCAGAATTCCAAGGCTGAATGTAGTGGATTACAGTGGTTCAGATCCATCTCAAATAAAATATATAACATAAGTTTACTCCAAACACAGATTTGATTCTGAAATAAACAGAAGATTAGCACCACACCATAGGAAAGGAGCTCTTTCTATGAGCGAGTATAGCATAGCACATGACATGGCATTTTTTTCAGGAGAAAAGAGTAACTTTTAGTCTTCATTATGTACAGCCTTGACCTAAAATATCATCTCATGTGACTGAGCTCCAGAAGTAACATCAGTCATCCCAAACACACTGAGTTTTCTGTGTAGCAGTGTACTAAAGACAAAACAGTTGTTACTTTAGGCAGTGGGTCTCACCTACTGTGAACTCTGAAGCCTCTCCTAGAATACAAATATATATTTATCTATACTAGTACTATATATTTGTTAAATATATTAAAGATATTTAATTTTAAATCCGTAAATAGTAAGTATTGAAATATCGTTACGATATCTTTATGATACATAAGCATTTCTCAACTGTTACAGGCACTGACTTGAGATTCTGAGTCTCACATTCACCAATCTTTCCTCTGCCAAATCTCAAAAAACCAGGATTTCAGACATGAATTTAAAAAAAAAAAAAAAACAAACACAAAAACACAAAAACAAACAAACAAACAAACAAACAAAAAACAACCCAAAAAAACACTGATTATTCAGGCTTTATCACTGTGCACCATAAGGCAAGTTTCATCCACAATAGAAAGCTCTGGCTCAATGTTAAGAAAATATTTAGTCTGTAGATCAGATAGTCAAACTCCCCAGGATGGCAGGCTACTGGTCTTGCCTTTTAAAACTAATACAGCAAGCACTTTTGCAGCCATACAGGGATATAAGCAGAGTCTCAATATTTGAATATACTCTTGCATTAATATATGAATATTTTTATATACACTTGTACTTTTTTCTATGGGGACATGCACATATATGTGTACACAAAAGGAACAGAAGTGGGATTTAGAGTTTTTGCACACAGTTCCACTTCACTTTGACAAACTTTTAGCCATGTTTCCTCAAAAGAGCTACACACCAATTCTTACATTTTCTGCATAAAACAAATTCTTTAACAGGTACAAGGTACAAACACAAAAATTCAACACAACTTTACAACAAAGGAGTATATAAGTGATGATGATGGTCATAGAAACAACACAAGACAGTTTTGATTTTCAGCTTTCAAATATTGACAATGGCACTACTGGATTGCCTTCTAAAGCAATGTACTGTGGTAGGCAGGGCCACTTGCAGAAAGTCGTATGCCAACACGAAGAGAGAGTTGGCTTGAAGAGAAAATAATTTTTCCAGTGGACATGTGTTGTCACAAAAGTGCAAATTTTCTGTTTTCTTCCACGGTGTTCACACCTTCCTGATCAGACAGACTATTAACTGGCTACCTCTTCACTGTTTCTGAGCATGCAATAGCACTGTTAGCAATTAAGTGCTATTTCTAAATGCCTCATAAAAATCAAAGCAATGTATTTTGACTGCATCGGAGGTGCTGGAAGAAAGTAGCATGCAGAAAGAAACTGGGCATAAGCAGAAGCAAGATAAAGGAAGGAGCTAGACATGTAAGTCAATTATGACCACAAAACAAACCAGAAAAAAACCCAAATCACTCAGATTTCAACATCACTGTCTCAAATTATTTTTAATCAAAATGCCTCCAGTACACTGGGATTTCCATAACTCATCTGAAGACTAGACTCACCAAGCAGTGACTTCATTCCTGAAGCTCTTACATAGAACAGGAGTAACTGAGGACCCAAAAATGTCTACTATTGTTTTGATAAGTGTCTTGTTTGAAGCTGGATCTCAGGGGTGATAGACTTGCTAAGATTTCTGGCCCTTGGGTCTTTTTGATAGTTTTTCAGCTGCTTAGAGTTCATGAGCAAGCTGAGTGCACTCATGCCTCCCTAAATCAGCCTTCAGTTCTAGCCAAGTCCAGCCACATCAACCTGAATGTCACTGTGTGGCACTGTGACAAAAATGTAAGATTTCCATTATTGCCTCTTCTTGATTTAAACTGATGCTCAGAAGTCTCCCTAATTATCCAGGGTAACAGGACTGTGTGTCTTTTGGCCCTATGCAAATTTTGATATTTTTATGGCCACATCCATTGGTTGCTGCACTGAAAGATCAGATTGTTTTTAAGAGCAAACCTTATCTCAGCAATCAAGAATAAAATCATACTATTCTGCTTAAAAGTTTTTTCAGTTTCCTTTTAAAAAAACCTTTTCTTCCCCCCAGCAAATGCTACCAAAGTATTTCTATCAACTTGAAGCAGAACGCATGAAAAAGTTAAATAAAAAGGAAAAACATTCTGTAACATTTCAGCTCAAAGTGGAAAAATGAACTGTAGCCACAGATGAGTTAAATTTACTCAGTGTACAAATACTTGCAGTTACTCAAGAAATTCAGCTTCTGAAGTGCAAAAAGAAGCTACTGTCAGTGACACTTTTTATGGGAAAGCCCTATATCTTTTTCCTTCTGATGTTCATCATACACTTGCTGAATTTACAAAGGAGAGCAAGATTCAACTCAGTGTAACAATGTGGAACTCCTCTTTTCTCATGGTAGAATATGTAGCATCAGATATGAGCAGAGACAGTATTTTGACTTTGTACTGATGCATAGTGTAAAACCATGTCTTACAACCAGTTACACTGTCAGAAGTACAACTGTGTGAGACTGAAAATTAAAATAAAACATGGCCCCAGCACTCTTCCTCACAGCTGCTGTCCAAGAGCATCAAACAAGAGAATTAGCACGAGGAGAAAGAGATGAGAACAAAATTTAAAATGCACTTTTAACAGCATTTAATACTTTAGTAAGTGCTACAAGGCAGGTTTTGTCTTATACTGGATATTCCATGGTGATTTGGCTCTGGCTATCCATAGGTGAAGCTTGGCAATTTCTACAATAGGGAGAATACATTTCACTGCAACTGATTTTACATATGTAACTGCAGTCTAAGGCAAGATATTCCTGCAGAAGTCTTTTAGGCTCTTCTCAAAAATAACTAAGGTCCAAGTAACAAATGAAAATTTTCACTGCACTCAATTTCAGAGCAAGTGATACAACATATTCTGGTCAACAGCAAGTTGAACATGAGTCAGCAGTGCCCTGTCCTGGGGGGCATCAGGCACAGCATCACCAGCCGGGCGAGGGAGGGGATTGTGCTGCTCTGCTCTGCACTGGGGCGGCCTCACCTTGGATATTGTGGGCAGTTTGGGGCACCACAGTATAGGAAAGATATTAAGCTCTTAGAAAGTGTCCAAAGGAGGGCAATGAAGATGGTGAAGGGCCTTGAGGGGAAACCATATGAGGAGTGGGTGAGGTCACTTGGCCTGTTCAGCCTGGAGAAGAGACTGAGGGCAGACCACATTGCAGTTACAACTTCCTTGTGAGGGGAAGAGGAGGGGCAGGCACTGATCTCTTCTGTCTAGTGACCAGTGACAGATCCCAAAGGAATGGCCTGAAATTGTACCAGGAGAGGTTTAGGTTGGATATTAGAAAAAGATTCTTCACCCAGAGGGTGATTGGACACAGGTTGGAAGAGGATCCCTGGGAAAGTAGTCACAGCACCAAGCCTGACAGAGGTCAAGAAGAATTTGGACAATACTCTCAGGCACATGGTGTGACTCTCGGTGATGGTCCTGTGCAGGTCTATGGGTTGGACTCAATAATCCTTGTGGGTCTTTTCCAATTCAGCATATTCTCTGATACCATGAACATACTGTCGCATGCTGATTCACGACCACCATAACAATCAAAGCACAAAAACTTATATGAGGAAGGAAGATACTGCTCCCTTTCAGGATCTACATGTCACTTACTGCTTCCTCAAGATTAAAAATATGAACAACTTTGCCTTCATTTTTCTGGTGTGAAGATGCTAAAGCACTGAACAACATGTTCACAGGCTGAAGTATGGGTTGACTCATTAGAAAAGTCATCTCAGCAACTAGAACAGTTCACAGAGAGTTCATAAAGAATTCCCAGTGGATTACACTCCCATTCTTCCAGCTCCTTTCTAATTTAAGTGGTACTGGCATTCAACTCATTTGACAGGACATTTATGTAGTTCTGTATCAAAGCTAACAAGGAGGGAACTATAGGAAACTACAACAACAACATGGGATCTGAATCACAAGACCTTAAAAAGGACAGAATGCACTTCCCTCTTCTAGTCAGTTCTGCAGGCTGAGGGTGGGGGAACAAAGCCTAAGACCCTACCTCTTCCCCAGCCAAAACCACAGTGACTGCACCTCTTCCTTTTACACCCATGCAAGCTCAACCAGCTCAAGACATAAATAAAGAAACACTAGTACTTAGCTGTTGTGTGCACACTAGAAAAACGTGCTCTCAACTTACTTTATCCAACAGTTGCCTATACATTTACTCATGTTTTCACTGAAACACTTGCTGAAATCAAAATATGAGCTTGTCGTATTTTATACATTAAAAATAATGTTATAACTATAACTGACTGTACTAAATTCAGCACCCGAAGAGTTTCATAAACAGTCAAGTACTGAAACACATCACCCAGATTTAGACACATGAATTGTTCCTTTTAATTTTGTAGTAGAGCTATTTGCCTCTTGAAACACTAACAGAGTTCCAATACCATAATGAATGATGGTCTTAAGGTTAATATTTGAGGACAGATGTCATAGCTGCTTCATCCTTGGAATTCTCAGAGTTTTCAAATGGTACAGTCATTTCTGTATCGCTATCCTATCATCTCACTTGCTGAAGCACGTTAGTGCCTGAAGGCTCCACTCAAGGCCTCCAAGCATTACTATTTACACAGAATGACACTGCATCAGTCCCAACAAGCAATCCAGTTAGACAGTACAAAGGTTAAGAAATGAAATAGGAAGACGAGAGAGCACATAAGGACTTGCTCAAGGCCAAAGCTAGGTCGATGGTAGAAATTGAAGAAAACAGACCTCTATCAAATTCAACTGGTAATGCTTAACTTGACTGCCCAGAACCTCCCATCACACCCTCGAAGAGGATTTGCCTCATCCAAAAGCAGCAATTCCTTGTAGCAGTCACTGGCTTAACCAGTCACTGGTTGGCCATAAGAATTTCTACAGTGTATATGTACCCTTTAAAAGTGGCTGGTGAAAATGTTCATCAAATCTCTCACAAAAAATACTGGCGCTCCCAACATTTTAAAGTTTTTCGCTCTATCTCCTTTGCCTTCAGGAAAATCCTGGCTCAAGAAGGAGTGTTTTAATCAAAAACATCAAATTGCAAAGAATACACCATAGAAGGGCCTGTGGTATTTTATTGCTTTACAGCAAAAGGTAAAACTCCAGGAAAACACACCATTACACTAGAAAAGAAAAATAGTGCTATACAAGCCTTCTAAGGAGAAAGAGTGAAAAGGCTGCATGATTAATTTATGTCTGGTAATCAGACTATATAAATGTAGCAAAATCAAAAGTCACATTTATTTTCTTCCTTTCTTGACGATTTATGATGCATACCAAGAGGAAGGACCTGGTAAAAACCACACATGGCTCAGGTCTGTAAGCAGTCTCAACCGTGAGATAGGGCATCACTATGAAAACGTTTTTGGTTGCAGATGGTTGAGCATTTATGAGACGATCAACACAACTACCACAATGTGCCACCTATCTTCAGAATTTCAACTCCCTTTCACAAGGGACAGACAGAAAACTTTCTGTCAGTGTTATCAGGACCACTACTGCAGTCTTAGACAGAGAGCAAATTTCTGAACATCAGTAAGACAAGGGGGGGAAAAAAGAAGAGATAAAATAGAATCTCCTCAAAAGCAGTGTAGAAACCATGTGATATATTGATATATGTTCACTGTAGCAATTTACCTCAAACTAGTGATGCTGAGTTCTCCTTAAACACTGAGTTTATTAAAATTATCGAATCAACCACCACAAAACACATTATAGAATCAAGGTACATAACACAGTGCAATTAAAGGCAAGATTTTTCATAAGTTTACTACCCAGTAAGACTCGGTCATTATTTAAAAATTATTTTTAGTTCATACAAAACATTAAATTGTAGACTGAGTGCCTTATCATCACCACGTCTGTTTTCAGTTTTGGCCTGCAACTACATATCCCAAGGTTTTTCAGAGTTGCGTATCAGAGGGTTTGGTTCTTTTGTGTTTATTTACAGCACACCCCAAGTACATTAAGGATGTGAACTGGGTAGAGGATCCAGTATTTCCAATAAGCTAATACATTCCAGGCCTGTATAAGTTTCTTGAGCAATCCCTTGACATGGCAGGGCAGGGGTTGATCTTTCATTACAGGTCACAATCTTAGTTTCCAGCTCGCCACAGTACTACATGACCACGGTAACCCGGCTCCTTGGACTAGGTGCACTTGGTAGTTGCTGTTGAATAAATGGGACAATGCTGGAAACCTTCCTTCCAAACCCCTCTTCCCAAACAATCAAGCAAGTTAAGGGCCAGTTCTGACAGGTACCAAGAAGGTTCAAAGACTTTGGGATGGCAATAATGTGTTGTGCAGAATTCTCTGAGGGAGATAATCAAGATGAGTAGCAGAGAACTGCACCATTGTAACACAGGCAGCTTCAGTCGTTACAGAAGAGGTTGTGGCACTTTGTAGCTTAGTGATGCCAAATTAATGCATCAACTACCATTCTGAACTCTGAGAACTTAAAGAAACTCAGGGCATGAAGGACAGCCCATTCTTTTTATTCTTGGTGTTCTTAGATATATTTATGTTAACTTTAAACCCAGGTATTAACACAAAGAACAAAGTTAACAAATACTTACACATGTACTAATGCATTAAGCAGCTGCAAAGTCTAGTACCATTCAAAGTAAAAAGAAAAGATAAATTGCTGGTTCATGGAATACTGTTTTGTGTCTTACAAAACTCTAAAAAATGCAGATCCAGAAAACACAAAAGAAAAAACTCCCACAGAAATGAGATGGTGTATGCTATTGCTTTGAGTAAAACACAAGGGTTTTGTAAATACTTTTCTACATTATTTGGGAATTATTTTTCAAAGCATTCATTTAATTTCACAGTATCTCATTGTCTATTAAATAAAGACTAGCTTGGCATATTTATAAATCAAAAGGAGAATAATATTTTGAAAGAAGTGTCATGGAATGGAAAGCCATTTTACTGTCTTTTGCAAATTTCCTAATTTGAAAGCATCTTGATGTCATCTTGGATATTTGACAAAATAATTGCTTTCCAGATATCTATTTTTAACTTTGTAATTCAAATATCCAAATTAACTAAAAGTAAAGTGAAGCTAGATGTCAATTCACAAAACCCCCAAACCAATGCCACAGTAATTGCTATATTACAGGACATTTACTGAACAACCAAGAATTAGGATTGCTGCAGTTGGAAGCAGTTTCTCTAATGTCACTACACATGAAATAGCTCTGTGGAGAAATGGTCTCTCGGTTAAGAAGCCAGTACAGTGTTTGTAAATTTGACATCAAAGGTTCAAAGAAGCTGCCTAAAATTATGTTGTTTTCTTTGGTACTACGGTTTTGCAAAAGGAGGTATAGTAAACAGCCTGAAGTGTGAAAGTAATGAAGTTTAGAAAGAATATTGATGTTTGCCTTTTTCACTGCAGATCTATTTCTATGAGGCCGTTCTGCATTTCCACTGCAGTCTCTGTAAGCCTTCAGCAGTTGTCTCCCACATCACACTAGAGGACTGGTGGGAAGACAGTTCTAATTTACAACTATATTGGACAACAACAAAAAAGCTACTTCAACTTGAGGAAAAAAAAAAAAGAAAGAAAGAAAAAGAAAGAAAAAAGTGTGACATTTAGTTAATATTGCCAGTAAGAAGAACTTTAATGCTCCCTGTAAGAAGCGAATCAAAACTAAGTAGCTATAGGGAATACATAGCAGCATCTTAACCATATATTTCCTGATTTTAAATCTGTGGCCTTAAGATTTCTTATGACATGACTACTGTCTTAGATAAAGGGAGATTATGCACATTACTGTGCACAAAGGGAGATTATGATCAGGCATTGGCAATTTGAAAGTTTAGAGGTTTGGTATTTTGGTTTCTTGTCCATCTAGAAGGATGAGTGTGGGACAGAACATATTACTACAGTAATAAGTTCTCCCTTCAAAAATCAGTTTTGGTAAGTGAATATTGTTTTGATTGCAGAATCAAGTATTCTCTATGAACTAATTAGGGAAAAATAGGAATTTCAAACAATTGCAGCAATCCACTTCCTTGTAGATCTTTCCTATACACCAAGTGCCAGGGCCACCTGACTCTTGCTCACCACCACAGACCATGCACCGACTGCACAGGCTGCTACAATTTGCAGACTCTTTCTGAAGCTCCATGTGCTCACCCACCTGCCACCCACATACATCAAACACCTGATCCTACAGCAGAAGAGAAGATACAATATGTTTTTCTCACCAAGTTTTGTCCTCAAATACCACAGCAGAGAATAAGTAGTGCACTACAGCCCATCAAACTCTGTAAACTTACTGTATCACACCTGCAGGACCTCACAGTCAGAAAGCATCAAAATATTTGGCTAAATACATCTGTTTGGTACATTTGACCTTGCTGCACAACAGAGGCAAGTCTACAAGACCAGTCACCACAAGACAACAACTTGAGACTCCTGCTATTGTTTGTACTAAAAGCGAAACTTTGGGCCACAAAGCCATTTTACAAAATACTGCACCAACACAAAACAAAACCCTATGTAGCCAGCTGTCCTCTCTTCTTGCTGTTTTACCCCTACTCCTTCCAATGTGCTTATGTATTTTCCTATAGGAGATGGCAAGGAACTAATAACTGTATGAATTCTAGTTTGCACACCTTTTAGGGATAGCTGCTTATCTGCCACACCAATGCAAAATATCCACATTCCTCCAGAAATATCGGTTTACATCATCTGTCCAATGCAAAGGGCAACAGCTTTATACAGTGTGGGCTTAGGCTTTAAACTTTTTTTTTTGGGTGAGGATGGGTGGAGAGAAGACAGCAATAGCTAGCAACAAGCAGCTTTTACATATATATATATGGAAAGATGTCCTGTTTTAAGATATGTGTGAAATCTCTTCCTGTACAACATAGAAAAACAAATAAACAAGATATTATCACAAGGCAAACAGAATACCACATTATATGCAGAAAACACAACAGTGTCAGCAAAGACTCAGAAAGCAAATACTAACTTTTAACACACATTTTGACAGTTCTCTTTTTTCTGTTTGTTTTTTTTTTTAAGTGAGATTTTTAAAGCTGTATCTCCTCATACTGACAATATTTTCCTTATGAATCCTCTTATTTTACATGCTTATATATAGTTTCTTTCTTATGGATAAAGCCAATGACTGCTGAAATGGAAAACTGTCAACACATAGAAAATAACTTGGTTCACTGACTCTAAAAATCATGCAATATCATGCTTCTAAGGATCATTTCATTCTTTTCCACCATGACTGAGAAGCTTATTATCAGCTGTGGATCTGTCATGGGAAAATATCACATCTCTCATTAAATCCAGCACAAGAAAACCTGATTTGGCCACATCTCACAGGATTTGATCTTCTGATAGGATTTCATCATCTCATAGGATCCCATCATTTTTCAAAAAAGGTGGGAATTTTATAGTGTTAACTACAAAATAGTAACAGTGACAGTGATCTGCTAAACAACTACTGTCCTAAAAAAACCCCACATTTCATAATATACATATTTCTCAAGTGGCCTTGTCTCTGTAATTTTCTACACTTACCTTGGCTGACTTGTCACCACTATGTTCTCGTTTTCCTACATGGTTCCCCATGCCGGATCACCAAAACTTCAAATTCTGAAAAGATAAAACCAAAACAGCATTTTTGAAACCAACACATTTGTAAGAAATACAAATTAATTTTTCATCTGACACATAACAAAGAAATTGTTCTCATACAACAAGCATTTTTCATCAGTCCAAGGTAATAGCTATGAATGATCCTAAGGAAAAAAAAAAAATCCTATCTTGTCTATTTTACAAATTTAAGCAATACCAGGAAGATTTCCTTCTTCTAAAAACAAAAAACAAACAAAAAAAAAAAAAAAAGAGAGAGAGAGAGAGAGAGAAGAAGACATAAACAGAGGAAGAAAAACAAAATATTCATTGTGAACCTTGTACATATAACAAGACTAGACCTGTTTTTTGATATTATGTTTATAATAACAAAGCAATGCAATATGTATCAAATAATCCGAGACTACAATCTTCCATAAAAGATCAAGTAAGTTCACATTTACCATTATATAAACAGCAATTACTGAAAAAAGCACCACAATAAACTGCCAACAATTTGCTGTGGAGGTTAGAAAGCGTAAGTTCTTTACAGCTCCCACTTTCATGACAAGCATGTAAGAAAGGAATGCCAACTCCTTCTTTGTATTTTCTGCCTCATCCTGTTGTATCTCTGCTTTAACAGAGCTTATGTAGGTTAAACCACAACACTCAAATGTCAGGTTTTAGAGCACACTTGTGGTTATGCCACATATTTCTTCTCAGAGAAGCATGTGCTTGCATAGGAGTTACACACAGCTGCTGCCTCCAGCTGATGTGAATGTACTGCACCATAGCATTTAAAGTCACAAAACTTAAAACTACACACAAAAGCACAAAAGAAGTTTCAAGCGGACTTTTTCCTCTCAGAATCAAGAACTGAACTTTCAATAATAAAGTTCAGCTTCTTGTGCTAACAGTAATACTTTATTACTCTGCAAGAAACAGAAGCATATACTATCAAACCTTAGCATCAGAAATCCTAGTATAATGTTCTTGTTACCAGAGGGATAAGATTATGCTTAAGGAAATCATTTATGACTGGAAGAAAAGAAAACCAGACCTTTGTTATGAAGTAAAACAATAGGCTATTAACCAGTTACACTCAGTAGAATATAAATAGTTATAACCCCAGCTACATGCACTGATATGTGTAGGAAAGGATTCTAATGATAGAGACTTTGATTACTTATGACTTTCCATCATGGAAATGTGTACTTTGTCAAAAGCAATCTTACATTGTATCTCCACTGCAACTTCTGGAGAGACTGATAGATTTATTCATATGCAAACTCCTCTCCTCCACCCAACACCCCAAAGATAAATTTCAAATTTTCAGGGTCTACAGTGCTTATTTGACTATTCACTGAATTCAACCTGCTCTAAGATCAAAGTGCCATATATCACTGTATTCAATTAAATAATTCCTCACAAATATGCATCTCTAAGGTTTCACAAAACAAAAATTAAAAAACATTCAAACTCAGTAAAATGTACCCACAGCAGAATTTATTGGCAATTTGAAAACAGATTTTTTTTTAATAGCACTGTTTATTGCACAATTCACACATTTTGAGATTCTGAAAATTTTCAAGGAAAAATACAAATAAATTAATATGTACTGGGTTTCAGAGCTGAAATTCCTCAAACTGGCCCTTCCTCTACCAATTATGAGCGGCAACTCACCTCTCATCACCTGCTTCCCAACATAAGGAATACAAAGTGGAATACAAAATTATGAAAAATGTCTACAGCTGAATATAAAGGCATGTTCCAGGTGTTATTCTTCCACTCATTTATCAAAAAATTAACTATCAAATTTGATCTACTGCATACCTGTGTCTAAGTACACAGATTATGAATCCAATGTAACACTTGCAAACCAGAACTGTGATCAGTGTCCTCCTGCCTCCCGTCAGTCTCTCTGGTGCTTTTGGAGTAATGCTCTAGGAACAACCACCCTGTACCATAAAATTCTCAGCATAGCAGGGTCCCAGTCTTGCAATGCCAAGGTAGAACAAAGATACCAGATATAGAAGAGCCAGGCTGTGAAACTAAGCCAGATAAATATTCAAAAATCATTTGTTGCCCAGTGAAAGGAAAAGCAATGAAAACTTCTATGCTGCCATTCTGCAGATACCTGAAGATAGTAAGGCCAGTGTTCTGCTCACAAGTCTGCACAAAGCAAGAAACAAAACGAAACCCAAGTAAACAAGGAGGTTGGAACGACATGATCTTTAAGGCACCTTCCAACCCAAGCCATTCTGTGAAACAGAGAAGCATATGAAATGGCTAATCAACACACTCCTGACTCTTGTGTGCATAATTGCTTCAGTAAGATGCTAAAAATTACACATGGAGGGGAATTAAAAAAAAAAAAAGGAAAAGGCTTGTGGAAACTAATGGCACGGATTATGCTTATCAATCAGCAGTTCTGTTTCATTCATTGTTTTGAATGTATCAGAAGGACAGCATGTGGTCTAAATTCATCTAATCAACCCCTTCTTACTCTCACCTCATATCCAGATGGTAAGAGTAATGCAACTATATTTTACTTAGTCTTTTTTCGTGCTTAAGTGAATGCAGGTGCTTAAACTGAAGATAAGTTAGCTACAGGCACCTGCTATTAATTCCTTATGTAGCAATAAAACTACTTTTTAGCCAAAGGGACAAAAGCAACCTGCCGCTAGCAAGAGTATCCTAAATGTCACAGAATTCTTCATGCTATCTATTAAAGGGAGAAAGCTGTAAGTAATCCTATGGGGGGAAAAAAAGGCTTCCAAGAATCTCACATGAATTATGAAAGGAATTGTACTGTGCCAACTGTTCTATAGATATCTGACTAGAAAGCAAAACCATACATACATACAAGCGTGTAAACATTCAAAACACAGCAACAAAAAGACTGAATTTTTTACTTTAGCCTCAAGCAGAAGTCTGCCTTACTTGATTAAAAACTGAGTACACAAGACGTTTTCACTTCAGCATGCAAATACATACTGAAACAACAAGACTTAAACCCTGATCTTGGTTGTTACTGTCCTGAGGGAGACCACACTGCACAGTTTCTACCTGCACCAATCTTTATGCAATGAGTTGAGTCAGTGACTTCAATGGGATTACTCATTTTACAACTTCTGTTGGAACTTGCAGCCAGCTACTCAAAATACCTGAGCTGGAAAAAGACTCATATTTTCTTTTTAGTCACCTTCACAATGTACAGGTTGCCAGACTAAGCAACTCTGTATAAAAGGAGGAAACAGCTTCTTGCACTAACAAATGACCGATCAACATTCTTGTTTGCAGAGGAATCCATTCATACTTTAGCACCGATGAACAGCCACAAAAACAGTCATGATGCTCCAAACAATGAAAAAACAGAAATACTGTAGAAATGCAGTAACCTTCTTTGAATCTAACATGAATCACATCCCACAATAAGCTGCGAAAATAGGCTTGCACATGAGATAGAGCTTATGACTGCAACAGCATTTATCCAAAACCTTCCTGGTGAAACCATGCAAGTTTTGTAAAACCTGTGAGATTTTGCACATGAGCTTGAGTCACAAAATGAGAGGGGGACACCATGCACGCCTGGAGTGATCAGAGTTACAGTACCAGCTCCCCTATAGAATTCCCCACCAAGACTTATTAGTTTCACATTAAAACCATCTGAGTGGCTCAGAAAATAAAAGGTCACACAAGAAAACTGATTTAGCAGGACTAAAAGTTGAAAACATTTCTGCTACTTAAAAACTCTTTTGGGTGAACTGAGTGAATTCAAGCAGGAAAGCTGTGAACTGCCACTGCAGGTGCTGCCAGCAGAGTCATCCAGCCACCTCAGCACTACTGTACAACCACGTACCTGGATGAATCAGATCTGCTGCCATGATGTGGCACTTCCCAGTCTATGACTGATACAGCAATAACTCCAGCTATGCCAGTTGTTTTAAGTAATTCCAAAAACAGCTGAGGGATTTTGCCCCAGGGAAATGAAATCAAGTGTCAACTCCCAGCAATCTACCTTCTTACAAAGTCAGTCTAAAAGGTAACCTGATGGAAGCCTAGACCAGCTTTCCTGGCTTCTTCACAATAGGAACCCCTATTCCAACTAGCACAACTACAGAAACACCACTGCCTTACCCAAGGAGAGAAACTTCTCCTTACTGTTGCCAAACCCAGAATAAAAATAAAAAAAGAAAAATACAAAAAGGGATGGAAAAACTCATTCCTACTCATCACATACCTATAAAAGTACACTTATGTTGGGATCATGTAACTTATCTTCATCTGAAGAGTTTATTAAAAATAAGGGTTTAGAAACATGTATCATCATATCATTTTTTTAGCCCATGCTAGTCTGCCTATGGAAATCAAATTGATATTTGTGGTTAAAAAAGAGGTTCTAATCATCTTCTCATACACACACTGTACTATAAAAAAGTTTATGATTTAGAATTTTCACTGAAAGACAGAAAAATGCTACTCTAAACCTTTTGAATACACCAACAAGTGCAATAGTATCACCTTCTGCAGGTTACACTGTACTAAATGCAAAATAGTATTTTCTTACTCACTAATGGGAGCTTGAAAAAAGTTCATCCATGTAGTCATCAGACTTTGAATAAGTGATACTGTAATTCAGGAGCCAAAACAGTCTGTAAGCCAATCCACACTGAGCAATTTTATTGAACAAAAATGGTTACTTCATATTAAAATGCATCAACTACCGAATGTCTATCATAGGATGCTGCAAATGGGTTGCTAAATATGATCTTACCTCATCCCACACGTTAATTATGACTCAACAGAACTACACATAGTAATAAAGGTATGCAAGGACTTACGTATTTACAAGTATCAGAACATAATTACTACCTTGTCTAGGAATACATATTCATCACAGACTGATGTTGTTGGATAATAGTGCAGAACTACAACATTAGATACTTCTAGCAAGTATCTTATCCTAGTCTTACTCATGCATGGGAAGGGTAACCATAGAATATAAAAATATTTTAAGAATTTACTTAAAACTTCCTGTTAAATTAACGACTATTCTTATGCATGTCAACACTGTATTTTACTACTATATCCAGGTCTTACTAGAAAAAATAACAAGTGCAATTTCTTTTAAGAAATGTGCAAGTTCTCTCTACCTTTGGTAGTCCTCTAATGTAAAACCTTAATTACAAACTTGTCCAGTAAATGACAAGCAAAAGGTTTTATTTTTTCTTTTGGTAGTGTCAGGTCCAGGTTATGCAGGTTCCTGGAAAGCAAGCTGACACATTGCACAGCACTGGCTGCCAGCTGGATGGAAATCTTTGAGTGGCTTTTTTAGGCTTCCAGTGTGATATGCAACTTTGCAAGGAAGCCTTTCACTTCAGTCTTCTGTCAAAACAGATTGAGACACTGGGCACACCTCATCTGTTTCTTCAGAATTCCCTCATTGTGGTAACCTAATACTCCAACACACCAAGAACGAAAACTTCCAGCAGGCACGAATGAGTGACCTGCAGTTAATTCCATCAGCAGCCGCAGGCACGAATGAGTGACCTGCAGTTAATTCCATCAGCAGCCACAGTCACACTTCAGGGACAGATGTGAGCAACCACACAACATAAGCAACCTGCCTCATGGACAAACTTCTCCCTAGGAAACCTGACCTCTTAATTCAAGTGTTAAATTATTTCAAAAAATATCATGCCTTATATCCCTTACAAGTTTCACTGTTATTTAATGCAGATTTAATTTTTCATTATTGTGAAAGTGTGCAATCCTTGATAGATCAAACTTTATTTCACTGTTGACTTCCACAATTATACTTCTCTGAGGAATCCTTCTTGAAAGAAAAATAAATTATTTCAGACACATTTTCATCACAAATTATCAAACCCAAGATTTCAGTGGTGACCATAACCTTTAAATCAGAGAAGTCAATGGGAGTTTAGTACTTTAATCATGCTGCTTGTACAGTGCTTTGCATATCAGAGTCCTGCCCTTCCTGACCCAGCCAGACAATACAGCAATTTCCATGCTTACAGACAACAGCATGCACCTTAGCAAGGACCCCAGACCTAGAAAAACACCCCACTGAGAGAAGGGCCAAGTTCTGAAACACTCTTTATCTGAAAAAGTAGTCCCCAGTGCTAGAACAGTTGCTAAATAATTTACGTACACCTCATACATCATTGCAAAGACACCAAAATTACTTAATTTTCTCTGCTATTTTGTGCAACAATACGGCATATGAGAAAGGCTACAACACCGAGAGAGAACATATTCTGTGAAAAATATGTCGTTACAAGCTATTTCCTAAAATTGATATGGGGTAACCAGAGCACACAAGACCTAAGGTTTAAGATGTTTTCTGACTGCCTTGATTACAATTTTCCTCTATTGCCAACAAGAAGGTTATTGCATGTTATTTTTTTGTAAAAGCATGTGATTTCCAGGAATCTCACCTCAGCAGAGCTGAGCATAGTCCAAACTTGATTGCAGACAACAGTGAAATTACAATGAAATTGCTAAACCACATATATTTACTTTCTATAGCTTAGGCTTTTCTCCTTTCTTCCTTCAACCCACCTCACTCTTCTTGCTAGAACACCATCAGTCTTACCCCACACATTAAGAAAAGATACAATTTTAAAAGAGATTTCTCAACAGTACTCTTTTACTTCCCTTCCCAAACAGAAAGATATTCACCTAATGTCACACAGCACATGCTGGTATCTACACTCCCTTATACAAACAAAAATCATCAGTGATTTTAGTCATTTGACATTAGCCATATGTTTACTGTTTGTCTTCAAAACACTAAGATTAGGAGAGCCCTGTGAATTCTGTGTCACTCCACCTGCAGGGTCACAAGGAAATTTCCTTAATCGCCTCCAGTGCCTCTGATAGGGGAACTGGGTACGACCCCAAAAGCCTGAGGCAAAGTACAGATGCACTCAGCACATCCAAGGACCATTCCTTGTGCTTGCTGCCCTTCTACCAGCGTACCTACAACTCAGAGTCTCAACTAAACCTGGATTTCCTTGTGTGTGCTCTCTGACTTTGCTGAGATACTTGTGACTCACAGCCGTTCCCAGTCTACAGAACAGAGAGGGCCACACATATGACTAACATACGCATCCCCTGACTGTATACCAAAAAGGAAATGCTGCCTTCCTGCAAAATTAAGACTGATTTATCTAGTTTTGTCTCAGTCACTGATATCAAAAGGTTTGTTTAATTTGCTACATGCTGTTATTTACCACCACAACAAAATTGGTGGGGTGTAATTTTTTTTCACATTAGAGAATTGTTTAGGTCTGCATGGCATAAAAAACCTTGGAGCAAGGACCACTTTTTCCCAGCCCTCTGAAAAGGGTTGGGAAACACAAATATTATTTATTTTTTTAGGACCTATGTGATCCAGATACAACATAATTTGATACTAGAGTAAAATAAATTCTCTAATAAAAAAAAAAAATGACAGAAAAAGATACATAGAGAAAGTCTAAGAAGAGAGACATGCCCTAACTTCATTCTTTGTAAAGATATGCAACAGAGTCCTAAGACCAACACTTTCCAACATCATGGCTTCTAAAGTTCATATTTTCTTTAGGAGTACACCTCCACAGCTGTGAACTTCAACTTCAGGCCTCAATTAGTCAACAACTAAAAGTTAGATATTTTTCCTAAATGCTAAAATAATTTTAAAAAATATGAACCTTCACACAAGTGCAATATTAACCAGGAAAATGAAAAAAGATGAAATTCAAATTCAAATCACAGAGAATTTCAGGCCAAAGTAATAATCTTATCAGTCCTGGAGAAGAATAAAAGCACAAACCAATCTAGAAACTACACAGACAGGTAAAATTATTTATTACTTGGAGACTTCCAGTTTCTGAGATTAAGGTACTCTGAAAACAGACAAGACCTAATATCTGTTTTCACATAAAAATTAAAAAACACCAAGAGAACAAAACCAAGATATGTTTGAAGACTCACATTTTTTCCCGTTCTCTCCTTAGAAAAACAAGTTCTCTCTCCAAATGGCAAATGGTATATTGTCCCTTTTAAACTGAGGTATGTGGTTTCCTAGTGAACACAACCACTTTGATGATCAGTGTTTCATTAACACGCTGTAGAGACTGATGACAAAATGCACACCTGCAGTTCTAAACACACATGAATCAAAGGCACTGTATGCTAGCTCTTCTCATATTCAACACACTGACAGATGGGACAAGATGATTCACCCTCTTCAGACAGCATTAACTGTGCTGTGAGATAACACTGAGCCACTATATCTTTCTCAATTTAAAAAAAAAAAAAAAAGAAGAAAAATATCTCTCTCTGCCAACATTTGCCTCCCTCTCTTCTGACTTCATATACAAATTATCTATACTGTAAACATATCAACCAAGAGATGGGATTTCCTGTAAATTCTCCTCTGTTACATTTGGCATAAATATTAATATTACGAAAGGATCTGACTTTCACCATACTTTAGGTTGACTCCCTCTTGGCCCCATCTAATACTGTACAGTCATGTCTCTCCCTTCCCATAAACACATCACCAAAAAGGCATGAAATCCAGTCTTACTTTTCTGACATGAAAAAAATCCATCCTTAGCTATATGCTTATATTTCTCACTTCTTGTGTATTTTGTTTCTCAATTCTTTTTGCCTTCTCTTTTACTAGCTTGATTGTCTGAGGGTTCATGCATGAGATTATGCTCTTAAAGTACTTTTTAAAGTAATCTGGTGGAGACTCAATCCTCAAGATTTTAATTTGTAAGTGTGTTTAAGACATGCAACAAGGTTCAAAATTCATGTGACAGCCTCATAACAGATTACCATTATCCACAGCCCACTCACACAAACAAGACAGTTCTCCAGTGTGAAATGGTTTGCAACACAAGTGACACCTCATGAAGCTTATGTAAGGATTTGTTAATTCCTCTGCTCCTAAATAATTAAATAAATTTAAGAATAAAGTAACTCAGAAAGCTGTAGAGAAGCAATTATTCTGTGCTGATGATGCCTATCTGGAACCAGAGATACTCTGACAGCAGTTTGGGACATTCTCTGGCAATGATACACTGATTTGCTTTCCCTTCAGAGAAGAGAAAGCGAAATTATTTTTTGCTAAGGATAACTCTGTATCTGAGGAATAAACAAATCAATTGAGCTTCTTTTCAAATGCAATTTTAGTCCAGATGTTTGAGGCTTTAGTTGTTGAGGTCAGACGCTCAGCAGGTTACAGTCACTAAGCTGTGAGTTGTTGCACTTGGAATTCTAAATAATTAATGAGTAACAGCAGCTGAAATCTGCATGAGAAATATCACTGTGACACACTTATTTTACTGGTGTGCTTCTTCAAATATGCTTCCAAGTACTTGTGCCTCGTACTTGTACATTCTCTCATTTTATCTAAATCTTAAATTTTGTGCACTGATGTTGTTTTCCTAACTTTTATCCAGGATATGTACAAAGCCAATATAGAAAGAGTCATTACTGAGTAACTATTGAAGAGAACAATGACAGACTCAGGAAAAAAGTTCCATTTGAACATGAGAATGTATGAAATGTACACAAGACCATTATCTCCCCTTCTTTTTAAAAAGAAAACAACTGTTTATTTCATGTTAAAAGGATGATAAAAGAATGTGACATGCCAAACACTCATTTCTTCAGCAGTTTTACAATGCAGTTCACCATTTACATCAGATTCAGTGTACAAAAGAAAAAGAGAAGAAAATCTGGCAACATATCAAAATTATGGACTAAGAAAATATGTGTTTCAATATGGAGACTAGCAGTGTGTTCACTTTCAAAGATGATTATCAAAATATACCTCCAATCCAGTATATGATTAAAAGTTAAGTAAGGTTGTATATAATATTTACAGCACCCATCAAAAGAATATCTTCTTCTCGAACAAGCTGCACTTGTAAACTATTTTACTTTTATTGTTAACTAAATATTTTTAAAAAAATATCATCATTCATGACAGGGTCCACAGCCTTCAGCCAAGAGAGGGTTTCCAGAGAGCTCACAAAGACAGCAAGGAAGTTCCTTCCCTAAAGATCTTGCAACATAAGCAGACTAAACCCATGACCAGAAGGTAAACCTTTCTCCCATATTACAGATATAGTACAAAGACAGAGGTAAGTTAAGGATAATACGTAAAAAATTACTTACGGCCCACTTGAGAAGCTTTGGCAGACATTAGGAAAATTAAATCCAGAGTTGTAATTCTGAAAGCCCGTTCTCAGCTACTACATAATGCTGGGGTTTATAATCACAACACACACCTCCTTTCTTATTTTACAAGTGCTTCATGAACTTCAAGTTCTGCCATCAGTCATAGAAAATAATGCTTCAACTATGATGACACAGCCAAGCAGCTTCACATGATTTTACACCAGAACCTCATCAATATAAAATGAAGGTATTTCTCTGACATCCTAGGTCTTCATTCAGCTGACTTTGATTCAGACATGGAAAATGCTAACTATCAGGGTCAAGCTTATCACAAGACAGAGTGGAAATCACTGCAACAACCCACTCCCTGCCTTTTTTTTTTCTTTTCAAAAAGCTATAGCAGAAGGTCACTCATGCCATGAGATAATAATCTTGTGATTAGCACACTCACACAGGATGTGGGAAACCAGGGATCATTTTAGAAGATACTGAAGGGCAAGATCAGTCTGGCTTGATCACAGGCTAACTGTGAGTCACAAATGTGATCTGGCAGGGGAAAATAGATTTTTTTTTAAAAAAGACAGACAAAGAGACCTACACTGTTAAGTTAGTTTCCAGTTAAGATAGGGAAGAATTAATGTCATCACACAAGCCACTAGTGTAACATCAGCTGAATATAAGGTACAATTCTGGTCAGCTGTGTTTAACAACATGAATTTTTTATTAGAACAGATGACAGGATTGGGAGAGCAATAGGAACATAGGGATAAAGCCGACAACCCATGACTTGTCAAGCCTAAGTAAAGCAAAGCCAAACGAGTGTTAGAAGCGAAGAAAATACATGCTGCCCATATATAAATCTACAGTGAAAGTCAGAGTGCTTCTAAACATCAGAAGAGTGGGGCTGGGAAGCACCAGAGGAGAGCAGAAATCCTGAGTTCAAGACAGAAAGTAAGAGTCTGATCGTTGTATTTCAGAGACTGCACGAGGGGTGTGGTTCTTACTATGGCAGAACAGCCTCAAATGACACAGGCCACTCTTTTTGCCTGGGGATATTTCAATCCATATTTCTAAACAGTGTACCTAGAACACTGACAAGGGGCAGGGAGCAGAGAGGGACTACCATTTGCTGAACTTGTTCATACACTGAAACTGACTTTAAAAAATGGCAAAATAATCAAACTCCCCCAAACAAAACGAAATCACCAAACCAGCAACACCCTGGAAAGTGAGAGCAACAATGAGATAGGATAGCTTTTAGTCAGCTGGGTTTCACTGTGGTGTAGGACCCTGGACAAACAGACTTTAATCCCCACTCTGAGTTCATTGATGAATTCGTGTTCACCCATTTTATCCTGTAAGGGATCAGTATAAAGCATGGGTGAACTGTAACTCTGCACAAAGGCACACATATACTGAAGAAAGGGACCATCACTCCTGCTCAGCAGCCTCTAGCCTTGCAGCCTGCTCCTTGCAGCAGGAAATGCAGGCCTGAACCCTTTGGGGAAGAGACAGAGCTATCTCCGTCCCAGCCACAACACGGCAGGGTCTTGGCTAACCAGCTCTTCTGCGAGTTTGTGAGCACTGGCCCTCAGGAAACAGTTGTGAGACACACAGAGTCCACCTCTGCCCTCCGCAGCTCTGGGAACAGGAACAGCAGCAAAACACACTTTGTTTGGATGGATACTGACTTCCAGGAGCCTTGGTTCATTTGCTATATTGGATGGTAGTCTGAGATATCTAATTCTCAGCACTAGATAGGCTAGGGGCTTCATACAAGGCTCTTCAAGTCTCTTTAACCCCTATTTCCCAAATAATTTACCAACTGACCGGTCTTTTTGTAACACTCCTCTAAGACTATATTCCAAAACAGTCCTTAAAATCCCCTCCTCAAACACTCTGCAGTAAATGCTCCACCACAGAAATGCAATAATGAAAAATATTTCCAGTCTATGACTGAAACTTTGTATCACAGATACATGTAACAAAGTATAACAAACTCTTCCAGAAACTTACCTGTGCATCACATCACTGATTCAATCAATCAAGGTGCTTCTTATCCCACCCCTTAACAGAGTTAAAACCTTCCACAAAATAGATACTGAGCTGCTGGTGTGGCTAAATTCCTTACTTCTCACCTCAAACAATATCTCTACCCAACCTGCTGCCATCCAACTCTTAAATCACCTACAGCACTTTCGAACAACAACTGCACACAAGTGCACTCATTAATACAAGTTACTTTCTGAAGTACAAATTACATACACCTGAATTAAAACCTGTCATTCCATATTTGCATAAGTTATCCATGAGTGAAAACAATGGGTCTTTTATTTAATGTGGCATCATACTTTAACCAACTTTTACTGAATTAAAGCAATTAAGTTATACTGCTAGGTTTTAACTAATTTATAACACCTTTTTTTTAGTGGAAACTAAGTTAGTGGTTATGATTAGTTTGAGATGTTGCAGCTGGAGTCTTTCACTCCCAAATACATTGGTGATGACCCATGAACAGTCTCTTCTTTATTCCAACACTGCCCAGCTGTGCTCCCTAATATTGAGTCTGTGGCATTTAAAAACCTTAAAATAATTCTGAATGATCAAGTTTTGCCCCTACTAAGCTAATGCTACTGTTTTAATCACTACCTTCTTTTGTTGCATCCACTAACATTAATGCATTACCATTTATAAGAAAGTATCTATTAGTAAATCCATTCTTGGCTTGGTATTTGAGCATCTGCCAGAAGTAATGCCAATGTCCAAAAAAAAATAGAGCAATGCTCGGGGGGGAGGCGGAGGGAGGAAAGAAATGCTTTCCCCATTTATTACCTTGAAGCACACAATATTCACTCAGAAAAAATACTTTGATCGAAAACACAGCTCCACCCCCAAACCACAGGCTTCATAGTATCTGGCAAGATGTTTAAAAACATAAGCTAAAAACACTGCAGACTCTATATGCTTACAGCTAAGCAAAGTGGAAAGCAATTATCACCAGACTGTTTTCGGGTTTTTTAACACAGTTGCATGCAAACATTTCACGGGTTTGGACACATCAGAGTTCACTTATATTCACCCTTAAGTGCAATTAGCAATGCACATAAATTTCCCTTATCATGCCAACTACATCATATGAATAGCCAGTCCTAAAGCACTTAAAATGACACCAGATATTGGTGGTTTTCTAGAACGGAGAAGGTTTGCAGATCATATCACAAATGCTGTCTCAAATGCCACGTAGGGAAAAGGCGTAAGCAGATGATAACAGAATCAGATGCACAGGGATGCCAATTCCAGTGGGACTGGAACATGCACAAGTTGATGGTTGAATGATATCACAACATAACAGAAACAAGGGCACCTCGTAATTTTGGTACTGATTACCATTCTGCTCATTTCAAGTAGTAACGCTCCAGCAACACCACTATCTTGCTCATCACTTGCTTACCATTTGTCATTGCAAACTGTCCATACCCAAACATAATCCAAAATTTTTCACAAAAGACTCTTTTTCACACTCCGCTCGCCTAACCTGCCTGATCTTACATTGTAAATACAGAATTTGCAAGCAGAATTTTGCCAGACACATGCTGTGTACGTCCCACAGCAATACTCACTCAGCATTGTGTTCCGTTGAACTATAATTTCTTGCCTCAGTTTCCCCTGAACACAACTTTTATTTTCGGTTTCACATGAACCAACACTACTTTTGTGACTTGCCTACTTCTGGCTCTTTGTTACAAATTTCTCTATGCACAGCAATCACAAGAATCTCTCTAATGAGGACTTAGTCTTGCTCTTTATGATGGGGGTTGAAGTGAAATAATTTAATCTTTTAGTTTCTAATGATGGGTTAGTTTTTAGGAACTTGAGTGATACCTCATAAAAAATTGTATTTTGTGTAAAGTCAGACCACTAGATCATAAATCATTATTATAAAAATATGGTCTCTTAAGGGTGGCAAATTTTAGTTACAACATGGATTAAAATGTATTCAGTAACTTCAAAGCACAGAGTTCCCAACAAAATACAAATAAGAATAATTTCAAACATTTCTGAATTGCAGCAATCTTTAAATAGGAAAACTTAAAATGCTTAAAAATTATATGACAGCCAGCTTATTTAACTGACAGTAGAGGAGGAGTTTTTATACAAACAGAATGTAATTATAAGCTGGAATCAAGTCAACATACTCTAAAGCAATGCCTCAATCAATAAAAAAAAGAAATCACAAAATTACTTTAACACAAAAGGATATATACAGAATAACCTTTTCATATGTTTATTATCTATGTAAATTAGTGTGCCACCAAATCTTAATGTCTTAAAATCTTGCATTCATTTGACCTTACTCATTTGGGTGGTCTTTTCTTATAGAAGCAAGCTCACTGAAGACAACTGCATTGGTTTGTATCAGGCAGACACTGCAAAACCAGTTTTTATGCTTTTGTGTGCCAGTATTATTGCTGTAATGCATGAGTGATTATGAAACTACTTAATTGCTCTCTTTCCAAAGTCCTAGTTATTTCTCTCAGGTTAAAGTACAGAGCTGGCTGATTTTGAATTTCCTTTAATCATTTGTCCAACTTCAAATGTAATATTCTACCCATGTCATATTTGCATGTTGATCTTTCACTTGCAAAAATAAAATATTTACTAAACTGAACAGGAGGAAAATGGGATTTTACACTTCACAAGTAAAGCATTAAAACAGATTCCTAAAATGTGAAAGATACAAATATTAGAGATAAAAGTAAGAACTGATGTATCTAAAATCTACCATGGACATACCATTTACTATTTATCTTTTAGCTTTGAACCTGTATTTTTCAGCCTCAGTTTAGAAAATACCAATATGATTTTGGGGTACATGCAAGATTGAATTAAAATACTGACAATGACTATCCAACTACTATGATTTTTTTCCTAAAGTCCTAAAGTCTTACTGCAATTAAACACTATTGGAAGTATCAAAATAATGAGCTAATTACACATCCCATTCAATGCATTTTATAGAAGCTGTATTTCTGATTAATTCACTGCTGATGGAATTGTTACTAGAACATTTCTAAGCTGTAGAATATAACTCTCACAATCAGTGCAGTTACTGGTCCTGTAGAAATGTTTCATTAAACATATTTATAACTTTACGCCCAAGAGACTTTTCAGATCCTAAATAATAATGCAATTAATAAAAATTAATATCCAAATGTAGGGTTCTGTACAGGACAAAACTAAGCACAACTACCATCACATGACAAAATTATTTTGATACATGAACTACAGAGTAATCATTGTTTACCAATAACAGAAGTTGGAAAATCAAACATCTGAAGCAGGAAAGCACATGGTGCTGATGATAAGGTCTGAGAAACACTGAAGTCCACAATAAGTAATTGTGTACTCAGTATTTAGCACCATACATCAGGTTAAATTTGTTCTCTTCTTACTCTGTGCACATCAAGCAAGTCTCAGTTTTACTGTGGGTCTTACTGCATTTAACAGTTGCTGGCATTTTCCAAAGACCACCTAAAAATTATGAGTAATAAAGGAATATCAAAACTGTTATTAGCAGAAAAAAAGCCACAACATGATTGGAGAAGTTGTAAAAGCACATTAGGAGTAGCAACAATAACAAAAAACAAACAAACAAAAAAAGCAACTTTAAATGCCTATTAGAATACAAATATACCTTTTTCACACACCCTCTTGCTGACACCTGCAAATGTGTTTCTTGCTACTATGAAGCTAATGGCAAGACTATGGACCTAAATCAATACAAAAGAGAAGCAAGGGCAAGGCCCACTGGCTATAAGCAGATCACCAATACAATAATCAAATCAATATAATTATTAAATTTACTGTCAGTTTTGCTGTCACCTTCTTGTCTTGTAAATTCCTCAAACACACACAGGGAGCAAGAATCACTCTGGAAGCGACATCCTTTTCCTAACAAGCTTGTTCCCCCAGGTCACATGAAGCCCCAGCTCACTCATCACCACATTGCCAAGATGCACATGCTTCAACCTGTGACCAGCATGCATTCAAATCATCTACAGGTGGTTGGAGAGCATGCTGGAAGCAACTGGACATCCAGAAAAGAAGAACAGGAAAGGGATTATACACAGGTTTGAGGGATCACTGGGAAAGAAAGCCTCACAGTCCAGACTACTTTCATTGTTTGCTAGTCTACTCCCACAGTATGTTCAGACATATGCCTACCTGGATGTCATTTTTTGACATATGAAGAAGATGGTCATTGCAAATCACCAGGATGGATTTACAGAGCTTGAATCATGCCTGACCAATATGATTGCCTTATGTCATAGGATTTGTGGATGAGAGATCATTGGTATCACCTACCTTGATTTTAGGATGACTCGACAATGTCTTCCGCAGCACCTTTGCACCTGACCTGATCTAAATTACAATGTAGGTTGGTAAAGTACTAGATGATAAAACAAAAAAAACAAAACAAAACAAAAAACCAAAAAAAACCAAAAAAACCAACAACTCATCTCTATTACTAGGCTCAAACATCAGCTCTTAATGGTTCACAATCTGCCCGTAACCAAGTGGACAGGTTAGGGGTCCTAGTCCAGTATCTTTACCAGCAACCTAGCAGAGTGTACAGTGCATGCAGTAAGTCTGCAAATAGCAGACTTATGGGTGTAGAAGACATGCTGTGGGCAGGGTTGCCATTCAGAATAACTTAGATTGGGCCAACAGAAATGCCATGACAGCATAGGCTGAAGACTAACTTACTGGTGAGCAGCTCCACCAAAAACAAGTTGGATGTCCTGGGAAGGCAGAAATCAGAGTCCACCTGGCAAGAAAAGCACAGCCAGCAACTGAGGGAAGCAATTTTCCTGCTTCATGCATAGTTTGTTACTCTGTGTTATTGGATCTACTTTTGGATCCACACAGTGAGGCGTCAAGTGAAGCAAGTTTAGTGGAAGGCAACAAAGACATCTCTCAGCTGGAACACATGTACTGTGAGGAGAGGCTGAAAACACAAATTTTTAATATCTAAAAGTAAATTCTAAAAATTATGAGGCCAGGCTTTTCATGAAGGTGAATGATGGCAGAACAATGTCAACTGTAACCTGAGAAGTTGTAAATATTTATTAGGTAAGGGGGAAAAAATGACTGAGGATAATGAAGCAATGGAATAGGTGCTCTGAAACATAGTCGAATCTCTGTCTTGGAGCTTTTAAAGATGCAACTGTTGAAGAATACATTTGGTCCAGGTAGCTCAGTTTGGAAGCTGCAGTGACAGCTGCAGATTGAGCTCTGGCCCAAGACTAGAGGTGTGAACATCTGACCTTTTGCATAACAAAGGGCACAGGGACCTGTGGCCCAGCCAGGTGACTGGACACTCAGAGACACAGAAGGAGCCAAGAACTCAGGAGAAAAAGTGAGAGTTTTAGGCACTTGGACTATGAGGGTACAAAAGCCCAGGTGTCCTTTGTTCTGGATCCCTTCTCAGAGGCACCAGCACGAGCTGTTTCTGTGTTATTTCACTGTGAATAAATTGCTTTACAGAACGAGACATCTGAGAGACTGCTATATGACACCTAGGGTTGAACTGGTAAGGAAACCTGGTCTGACTGCATGTGAGTGGGGCATGTGGGGACTGGGAGTCAAGCAGGGCACCCACTGGCTCACTGGAGCTACCCGTTGTGGAGAAGCTTCAGCCCCAGCAGTGGAAGCCTCTGGCATTGGGAGTGTGACTGCCAGAGAGCCTCATGAGTGGTCAGGCTGGAAAGTTTTCTTAACAGTTTGGCAATCCAGATGGGAGACCTGAGGCAACTGCCTTTGAGCCTCCCCTTCTCCAAACATCCAACTGCTGGCACCGCATGAGTTCACCTGGGATCTTTGGAACAGGGAGGAGCCAAGGGGCGAGTGCTAAAATTCACTGAACAGATTCTGCATAAATTAGAATTTTGTGCATGTTTGGTGAAATTATTGGTAGTGGGCTGAGAATAGGTGCCCAGCCTGATTAGCATAAGGCATACATAGAGGATGTGCAGAGTCCTTCATCAGACACGACATCGTGGGGCTCAAGTCTCTCCTATGATGCAGAAGGGTTTGGAGATCCTTAACACAACTAAACAAAGCACTCCGTTGCTTGGTCTAATCTTATGAGGGATGCTGCTTTTGCACAGAAGGATGGACTGGCAACCTCTCTTCTAGCCTGAATGAATTTGTGAATTTATGTTGGAATCATATACCTGTGTTGGGGCGGTCCCATGGTGTAATGGTTAGCACTCTGAACTCTGAATCTCAAGAGCATGAGTTCGAGTCCTCAGTAGGGACCATCCCCTGGGCAGTTAAATGCCTCCCTGCCATCTGATCCCATCAGATCTCAGATAGTGAGCGCAGGGTCAGCCCCGGTGTTAGTACTGGGTGCTGTAGATAGTCCCGAGGATTTCACAGTCACTGTCCAAGCTCGCTCGGTCGTGGCAAATGAACCTTAGGATTTAAACGGTGGGGCCAGCTCTGCGCACGCTGTGCCTCACCTAAAAAATCCACTGCACAGGCTGGAAGGGCACACCCACGTGGGGAGAGCCCTTCCCCAGATCTTCATTCACGAAGTCTGGCCATTATTTATTATACCTGTGTTATGCAGAGCACGCACATTTAGGCTTTATGCCTCCAGGAAGACAAGAGAAGATTCAGCCATACTCAAAACATTCTGTACAAATCTATCATGTGCAGTAAACTGAATGCCTTCACTATTCTGTGAATTGGATGCACTTAATGCCAAACAAAAGAACTGTGCCGACAAGGGCCTCACAGAACACATCCTTCAGAAGCCTCTACAAGGCTACTTGACTCACTGGATCAAGGGAGACTTCACAACCTTAACCACAATTAATCCTAGTTCACTTAGCAGCACTACAGCTATGGGGAGGGAGCCACCAAAACCAGAAGCTAATTATAAATAAGAAGAGACCACAGGTACAGCACACACCTCATGGCAGATACAACAGTCCCTAATGGTAAAAAAAACTCCAGTTAAGAATTTTGAGTATGCTGCTACTCAGCATTTTACCATGTCACTCCATTAAGACAAGGAGCATACTTTTGTTGTTGCTATATGTTGCTTGTGGCCTGACTAAGGCCTAATGGTCGGACAAAATATTACTCACAGAGATGAGACATACAAACCATTTACAATAAAAGGCCAATTAGGTTGCAAAGCAGTTTTCAGAACTTCTTCCTCACTCTTTCCAGGGGTACTAAAAATTATTACTTGTGGCTCTAATTTCAACCTTCAGTTGGAAACAAATACCTTCCTATCATGCTTTCACTAATAAAGAAGGTTGTGGCATTCAGGAGTTAGAATTAAGGGAGAAAAAGCCCAAACCAATCAACCACCAAAAAACCCCAAACCCAATAACCACATCACATACAAAGTTTTTTTACCACAGGAGGAGGAGAAAAATATAATATTTCACAACCCACTCTACAAGATGGCCAAAACTTAAGATTAACACTTCAACATCAACAGTCCTGCAATCAGTTGAGAAGCACCTACTAAAATATCCATTAAAGCAACAACTTTTCCACGTGATCCTATTATGGGTTAATTCCCATTTGACAAGAATATCCATTTGAAAAACAAAACCAAAGCCAAATTATTGCCTACCCTCCCAGGTGAACAGTGCTGAGTCAGACTATGCCAATGAAAGCTATGCAAAACTTACTTGTTTCTTTTCCATGAGCAAGTAAGGGCAAAGTAATAGTACAGATAGAAGGTAACAATAAAAACACAAGCCAGGGAGTTTCCATATGTAGAAGCTATGCAATTTAGTAAGAAGTCCCTCAATACAGTATCTTCACCATCTAAGGAAAGAGTCCAATAGTAAAAAGCCCAGTAAGAGGCAAAGGACAAAATAATTGCAACTGCTGTCCTTTAAGTCAGTCCCAATTATTTAAGCACATAAAGTAAGCTAAAAAACAAGTACGGAGAAAAAAAAATCCCTATTTTCTTTCTACTTTCAAAAAAATAAAAGGAGAGTTTAACACCAAGGCTGACTTAAGAACTGTGAAGAGGTTCTACCCACCTTTGCTATCACCAGTTTTGTTAAAACATAAAGCACACCAGGCAACCATTTTCAAACCAGTTCACCACTGTACTTCAGTCAGCCTTTCAGGCATTGTGTTTTTTTTTTTTTCTTTAAAGTAAGCAACGTAGAGATGAAAATGCCTGGAATCAAATTGCTGACTATTTTTCAGTGACCACTTCTCTGAAGACACGAATTAAAACAGGACCACTGTGTAACTTGACAGTGATTTTAGTAATTTATGGGATTATGGGTTTCACTCCTATTTTAGCTCTCTAGATTGGTGTGAGCTATCAAAATACTACAAATGCAACACAGTAAGGGTCAGAAAGTTTCCTATTATAATGATCATATCATTCCTTATGGATAAAGCTCTGAGGCACATGTCAGTCTCCAAAATTACTGTTTTGTATTGTTCCATCAGTGTTTTATTCCATACCATAGAACTACTAAAAACATCAGCCAATTATTTTCCTTCTTTTGGTTTCAGCTTTTGCTGTCATAATTTCATTGTAACAGGTCCTTTCTGGATGCAAACTTATACAGATATCCTTCACACACACACACACACACACACACACACATACACACACGCACACACACACACACAAAAAATACCACCACCAACCAAAAACAAAAAAAAACCCCAGCATATGCACAAATCCACCATAATTCCTTGTGTATCTTTTTAACACTAATAGGAACAAGGATATTATTTTAATTAAATCACAGTAAGTTCTGTCAGGTAATATTCCATCACTACTTTTCATCCACAGAGTTAACAAGATCTGACAAGAGATTTTAACTAAGGACTCATGTTTTTAGAGTTAGAAGAGTGATGCTAACATCTGGGAAATAACAATGATGGAGAAAGATAACTGAAAAGCACTATAATACATGACGCAACATCATAAACCAATGTTTTGCTATTAACCATGAGATATTGTGCATTTAACTGCCATCCCAGAAGCTGAGGACTCTCTTCTGAAATGAGCTGAGAGTCTAGGTTACTCAAGGAATTTGTCCCAAACTCCAGGAACATTTCCTAGGAGTGGGTACTGTAGGAAGCCAATAGAAGTTCTAAGTATATGCATATATTCTTAAATATGTTAGAAGAAAATGGCAATGACAGAAGAATATGTTGATGACATTCAGGTTTAGGCACGGATTGGATGACCAAAGGACAGTAACAACTGCCACTGGGATCTTCAGAATTGCTGCATTAAAAAAAAAAAAAATCTACTCTGTATCTTCTAGGTACTAACTCAGTCTGATGAATGACTGAGATTTGGCCAGCTGTGGTGGACAAGGTGAAAGCGACACTGTTGAGTTGGTGAGGAAGAAGCTTTGAGGAGACGGAAAAGGCCATCTCTACAGCTTAATGCACCCAACTAGCATTACCAACCTGAAGCCACTTCAGTCACTCACTTCAGTCTGTCCATCTGAACTCTATCAAGGAAAACCAAGAACATGAATATTCAGCAGAAAGTACAGGACAGCTGTCCTTAGGGGTCTAAGGCTATGGCTGTATTGGAAACTATGATTTTGCTATGGCAGTTTTACCAGTGAAACTCCTTATGTTCAAAGATGAACATACCTCATGACTGGCTTCTTACCACCATGCCATACTTTGGCAAGACCATGCCTGGAAAGGGCTGACAGTAGATCTTAAGGCACAACAGATGAAGCAGCTACACACTGTCCTCCAAAAGAGCCCTGGATATCCAGAATACACATCTGCCTTCTAATCTGGAAACTTGCATGACCAAATTTATAACTGAAAAAAACCAACCCAAAACCAGCAGAGCACTGTCAGCTACAGAAGAGCTGTATTTCAGGGCTCTTCCGATCTTTGGGCGACAAACATATCCCCACTGAGATGACAGGCTGTTGTTGCATTATATAAGTCCTTGATCTAACCTTATCCACTACATACAACCGTTGTTTTTCATGGTCTTGCATGTATTCAGAAGACCAATCAGAAGAACTGAGTCAAAAATGCAGTCAGAACAGCTTTATATATCTGGCAGTATTGATCCCTCACACTGCCAAACTGCTTTTTTTAATTGTCTGGATTCCAAAGATAGCTATAAATTGTCCACCTGGACTGTTTTACCTGAATTTTGTGACTTCCAAATAAGGAGTATCTAAGAACAAACATACTTTCATTTGTGATCTAGAGATTCCAACTTTTTAGCAGAAGCCAGATAATGCACCGGGTAAACATACAAAAAAAAAAAAAAAAAATAAAAGATATACTACATGCCTGAGTGAATTTTAAGAATAGATACTGGTGTGTATTTGCTTTGATTTTCCTCTCCCTCTCACTTTCAAATAATAGAGACTAGATTCCCTCAGTTGTTAACTTCAGCAATCAGGAAAGACCTGAATTTAAACATTCCCACATGTTAAAGCATTCCCAAGTGTTTAAAAAAATAAATATTAAGAATTGCAATTATACACTAAGAAATTTTACAAGAACAAAACACAAAAGGTCAGATTTTAAAAACATTTTTTTCCAATGTGCAAAACAAACCTAGTACAGCTGATACATTGATCAAAAACTGCTGAAAA
>JAWWEU010000081.1:92841865-92865623 GCA_035583155.1 Acropternis orthonyx | reverse complement strand
AGGGGCAAGGAGGAAGTAAAATAAAAAGCAATAGTTAAGTAAATATTTAGAAAACTAGCTTCCCCACTGAGTTATCTCAAAATCATTTCAGGACAGAAATTAAAAAAAAAAAAAAAAACTGGCTGGAAATTTCCATGTTATTTCTTGTTTTTCTCTCACGTGCCTTTTGTGTGGGCTTTCCTGGGTTATGTCCAAGACTTACAGCTATTCCAAGTAACAGATCTGGGATTTCACAGTTACTGCAACTGATGCAAGAAGCTTCATAGGAATGATCTCACTCTACATTAACCAAAGAGTTCTCTACTTATTTTTAACGGAGCATTTTAAGAAGCATAAAGCCTCTATCAGAATATGAAAACCCCAAAACGTTAAAATCTGAATACTGTTGTCAGGAACTGAAGTATCTGCTATTCAGAAATTCTTTAGCCACCTAATAAATGTTCATAATAGATTTTGAATCCTTTAAAGTAAATAGTAGTAGGATGCATGGCAATCTCTACAAAAAAAGTTAAACCCAGGATAATCAGCTTTTTACAGAAGGGTCAGTCTCTGCAAACCTCTCAAGTAAGAGGACAAGGTGTAAGAAATTTGTAAGAGATTGACCAATACTTCTTGGAGGCCAAGAAAAAATCTTTTGGAAAAATCCAAAGACCAAACTCTGAAAAAAGCTGGCAAAGCAAGAAATCACAAGTACTACTTGTTATTTAGAGAAGTTAATGAAATTTTTAATCATAAACATAACTATTATCAAAATTATTTACTTCGATACCCAAAAGCTCATGTGATATGAGGACTCAAACAGGATTACAGTTGATATGTGTGGTGATTAGAAGAAGACATTTCTTCATGTGCCACCAATACAAGAAAACAACCAGAGAAACGAACACAGAAAATACATAATGATCTGAATGAAGTTATTAAGTAAGGAAAATCTAAAACCCATTGTGATATAGCCTTTACTTAATGCCACCCTATATATAAGATTAGATGCCACCATTGTCTCCCTGGGGGAGAGCCATCAATGAAGTATCGTGCAGCTCTTTCCAACCACAGCCAATTCTACAGTGCTAAGCATAATGAAGAATATTTTGTCTAAATTCTCAGATTGGCAAAACCCTTAGAGAACTAGGTTTTAATTGTAGCATCTTAAGTTGTGGCCCGGCCAGTATCACCATATTGTGCCCCTTTAGCTCGAATGCAGCACTCGTGTAGTCTCATCAGAGCAAGAACAATCTGCCTGCAGAATTAGTGGAGGAAGACCCAGAACTATGACTGAAGGCTAGTGTAATACAGCTCTAATGTAATCTCCACTGAAGTCAGCCACCGCCTTTGGCAACTGGATCAGTCTCTCAGAGACCAACTTGTTCATTTCATAGTGATCATCTAATTAGGTCCAAATCTTTGTGCAGAAGGCTGGGTGCCCCATAAAATGGGTATTAATTCAAGAAATATAAATAAAGTACAGGAGCCTAGTGTTACCTGTCTGAAACTTCAGTTGTAAAAATGATTCAAGCAGCCAAGCTCTAAAGCATATATCCTTTTTCTGATTCTTCTTCACTTGTTTGGTAACTTTTTTTTTTAAAATACATATAAATTCAGGCTTCTTCAGAAATGACATTGTCCTGCTGGTTTTTTCTTGGAAGCACCTAATAATTGTGGACACCTTTCCACCTTGAACAGAGTATTCTAAAGAAACCAAACAAATATATGTTTTATAAAAGACTATCAACTGGCTATACTCAAAACTGCATCTAAAAGTTTCTCACTTCCTGCTCTTTATCAGTGTGGTCCTTTACTTAAGAGCCTTGCCACAGAAAACACAGCTAACAGTTTCAACCTGGCATCTTGCCTGAGAGAAGAATTATTCAGCTAACTAAACAACACAGGACCAAGAACTTCACCAATGATCCATCCAGAACACTCTGCTGTCCTTAAATGCATGACAGAGTTTACGCTTTAAACCTGCACGTAAGATCAGAGACTTAGACTCCAAACTTTCCAGACTTCTTCCCATAAAACACTGGTTATGCTTTTAGCATTTTAGTCAGAAAATATTAGATTTCATCCATGTTAATGTTGATTTCATCAATATTTGATAGTGTTGACTGTAAAAAATTATGTATTGTCATGTAAATGAAATCAATTCAGTTCTGGTAAGTAAAAACGTGAACCAAATGGCGCAGGTTCTAATATATGAACACCAATCTATTTTCATGGCTCTCCCTTTTGGCAGGTAAGAAGTTAACAGAAAACAGATAGCGTATCAGTCTGAACAATGAGCAACTTTTGCTACTTATGCTTCAAGTAAGTATGAGATGCCTATTTCAGTTTATTTGGCCTTCTCTTGACAGTGTTTCTTTTGTCATAACAATCATGTAACAGAGTAATTAGAGCCTAAATTGTAACTGTATGTTTTATTTGATGGAATAAATAACTGAAGAGGCTTTTTCAACCATATGGGTAATTTATATCAAGTACTGAATTAAACCATCACAAAAAGAACAAACCAGAAATTTCTGCATACACAGTAGTACTGAGACTCAGATGAGTTGCCCTCTTGCCTCATCCTACCATTATTATTCCACTATACCTTCACTTGTAATCCCACACACTCATCTTCTCAAACTCTCACAACTGGATACATGTCCCAACTATGCTATCAATTTGTGGGGTGACCAATCTCAAGTCTTGATTGTTGCCATGCCTTGAAAAGAGATATAATCCTCTCTGCATGTGCAGGATACTTTGAGTCGATGATTTCTAGAATTCTGACAAGCTTGTCTTTAAAGAGGATGTAAGGCCATAGCTAACCAGAAATCTAGGTATTGTATGGGAGCTGATATTATAAGAAATAAATTCCAATGCAAGAGCACTTTTGTCATAATGATTTTCACAAACACACAAAAGTAAGCATTTACAAATACAAAACTATTTAAAGTAATGTGTTGCAATTTCTATCATCAAGGGTGTGAGATAAAATTTATCACCACAGTAGTGACAATAGTGACTGTAACATTCGCTACCTTATTCATATTAACTATCATGATAGAATAGGGACTTGGAAAGTCTGTGAATATTCTTCAGCTGTACCACAAAACAAACTCAATTTCTGTTCTTAATTCTGCATTTTTTATAAATCCAGTGAAGCTCACAATGCTTTTTATTCATGGCTTTCTCCCAACTAGGTGAAAATGAATTTTAATCCATTTCATTAGAATACACTAGAATAGTGTAACACTCTATGTCTTTTTCTTTACATTATAAATATCAAGCTTTATTTTAAATGTATTATCTCAGAGCCTAATGCATGAACATTGCTTCGAAAAGTAATTCTATCAATGTAACTACTATGCATGGGCCTTTGTAAACAAGAAATTGCCCTCTGACCATTGTATCAGTGATAAATAATGTCTGTAGGATGCTTCACCTGGTTACCTATTTCCCCAGAGACCAAAAATCTACAAGGCCTCAAAAACTACTGTATAAGATCAAAGAAAAAACAACCCCAAAAACTTTGTGTCTGTCAGGCACAAAGGAAACACTTCTCCCCAAGGGACTCCTTGAGCCACAGCTGCCTGAAGAGAATATTCCAGGGAGGCATCACTGCAAGCTTTCCCTACCCTGGTCTCCTCTAGGCACTTCCCTATCCTGGTCCTCTCTAGGCACTTACCAGTAGAAACTTTGGTATAGCCTGACACGGCATTTATAATGTTCTCATAGGTGTTCTTTAGAATGGTTCAGAATGCAATCTTCAACAGACAGAGCTGATGTAAAACACAAGTATATATTCCATGATACTTGAGAGCTTTGACAGACTCACACCAGTTGTTACTAACTGCTGTAACACCATTTAAAGATTTTAAAAAACTGTTTCCTACTTGGCTGCCAACAGTAATCAAATCATTAACATAAACCAAGACTGTTCTCTTACTCTGTTATTATTTACCTTGACTGACAGGGTAATCATCCTTCCAGCCAAGTATTTCGAGCTTACACACAATCGCCCACCATCTACAGGTTAACTTGTTTGTATCTGTGAACTAGCAGCACTCCACAGACACAAAACTGTATTAGTCTCAGCACTTTAAAAATAGTTCATGGATATAACAGAAATAAACCAGTGCAATATACATGCTGTCACTCCTGATCATCTGAGACTCCATTCTGGTTCCACTGAAAAGGTGGAAAACTTCAGTTTCTGCACACGAAAACCTTTTCCCAGTTTCTTCATATTACTTTAATCAACTTTCCTCCACATGTAGCATCTGATATATTGAAGGATAAAGACGATGCACACAGGAAATGTTATCACGATGGATCTACTTCAAATCACAAAAATACATGTTTACATTCTTCCCAAGGCAAATCGTGCAGCGATTTTTTTTAAAAGTCCCCACAAGCGTATGAAGACACTAAAACTGCAGCCTTTGCTGTCGCCACAGCTCATCACACACACAGAGAGCTATTTTAAACGCGGTCAAACCCTCCAGAGCAACCGCACAGCCCTTGCACAGCCGGTGACACGCATCACAGAAGCACGGCAGCTTCGAGCCCAGCAGGGGAGCGCGGAGAAGGTGCGTGCCCCGGGGGCGCTGACAGGAGCGTCCCGGCGGCTCCTCGCAGCCCGCTCCGAGCCTTCCTCACAGAAACTTCAAGGAAATCCCTGCAAGAGCCGGCGAGTGCCCAGCCGCGGCGTGGGGCAGCATCGCAGCACCCGCCCCGCTCTCAGCTCTCTCCGCCGGCGCCTGTCGTGCGGCTCGGCCCCGTGAGATGGTACAGGAAAAAAAAAAAAAAAGAGAAGTTGTTGACGTTTCTGCTGAAGGCTCCGGGCACGGCGGCGATGTGAAACCGGAAGGTACCGACTTCGGGCCTCCTGCCCCGCTCCCCGCCCGGTTATGTAAGGCACGGCCGCCCCGACGGGGGTTGAGTTCCGCAGCCCCCTCCAGGGCAAAACACCCCCGCGGGGCCGAGCCCTCCCGTCGCCATCCCTCCCGCCCCGCAGTCCCTGTCCGAAGGTACCTGTACCGCGGGCGGAGTCCGGGCCGGAGGGAGCCCGGGCACACCTACCGCTGCCCTCCCGTGCCGGCGCCACCTGCCCCGGGTGTCCCGCACCGCCGCCCGCCCTCCGACCAGCCCCCCGCGTCTGCCCCGCCGAGCAGGGTGGGACGCGGGGCTCGCACGGCGAAGAGGAAGAGAAACAGGTCCAAACGCTGCGTTCACCCCCCCGCTCCCCGCCCCGGGTGAGCCGCTCGCCCCGCCGCCTCCTTCTCCGGAGCACAACAACAAACGCTGCGGAGCGCGGAGCGGGCACGGCCCCGGAGCCGGCGGCGGGGGGCCCCCCGCTGCCCCTCTCCCTTCCCCTCTGCGAAGCCTCCCACAGGGGAAAAAAACACCAACCACCCCCTGCCCCCCCCAAAATAATAGAGAAATTAGTAAATCAACGCACCCGGTGCGTCGTCCTGGGCTGCGGCGCTCCGGGGGCTGCATGCAGCGGGCGGGGGCAGCCGGGGTGCGAGAGGGAAGCGCACACACACCCCCCAGGTGCGAGGAGCGGCAGGGATGGAGAGGAGAGCGGAGCGGGAACCTCCGCACCGCGCTCCCTCCCGCCGCCACACAGCCGCGCCTCCTCCGCCCGCCGGCGGGCGAGCAGCTGCCCCCGCTCGGTGTCGGCGCCGTGTGGTTTGTTCCCTTGCCTCCTCCTGAGCCCGGCTCTTCCCTCGGAAGCCCGGCGGCTGGCCCCCGCTACCTGCGCGGGAGGTGCCCCGGCAGCCGCGCCCCACCGCCCGCCCGCCCCTCGGCAGCCGCGGGCAACCAGGAAGGAGCAGCGTGCGAGGGAGCCCTCGGGGCAGAGGCAGGGCAGGGACCCCGGGAGCGATGGGGGGACAGGAACGTGTTACCCCGCACGGGGCGGCACCGCTCTCCTCATGAGTAAGGGACGCGAGTGGGTCTGGGCCACTGGGAGCTGCGTTTGGCCACAGCGAGTCGAGTGGTGGCAATTTGCCTGCTGTGCCCGCACGGGGCTCGCAGCCGTGGACAGGTAACTCCCTGCCATAACTGGGCCTACTGGGATGCTAATAAAGCTGACTCCAGGGCGGGGAAAAGGTACCTGCAGTTTTAGGCTCAAACTCACGCACCAGCAGCAGAGACAGGGTCTTTGAGACCGTGCTTTGCCTGGTCCGAGTTCCGTCGTGTATCTCACCTTTTCGACGGGAACCGCACAGTCCGATGGCCTCCCTGCAGCCCGTGGCTGTCACTTTAGCGTGAGGCACAGGCAAACATCGGTCACCTCCGTGAAATGAAGTTACACAGCACGAGCCCCGAGGGTCGGGCTGTTTGGGGTTTACAGGGATTAGAAACGCCTTTTGCTTTTCCACCAACGTCTGGGGGTCAGTTCACTTGAATGAATACTTTAGGCAAATGCTGTTTCCATCCAGTGTGAAAATGCAAAAGTACAAAGTAAATTTTTAACTTTTTTAAAAGAACCCACTTTATTTGGAAAGGTCTTTGGTGATTACTGTATCTTTTGCACTCGTGTCATTTTTAAACCGCAACAAGATGAAGAGTTAAGTCAGCTACACACTATTTCTCATTATGTATACCTTTTTTTGTCTTGCTATTCATCTTCGAAGGTGGTCTTGGAAAAGTATTTGGCCCAGATTAGGAACTCTGTGTTTTTACGGATAAACACTTCTGTATATTTTTTTTTTACCTTTAAATGGTAACTTTGTTAAAAAAACCTGACAAAAAGAAACCAATATTTAACAACTTGAAAGAAACACTCAATTTCACTTTTCAGTTGGTCATCTCTACCTTTTTCACATAAAAATCTCAGGGGAAAATTAGATCCAAAAATCTCATCTGATCACACTCTCCGAAGGGAGATTAATAAATTATGGTAATAAGAATGCCAATCTTGCATTCTTTCATATTTAATGTACATTTGAACTAGAATAATTGTCCTGCATGGCAGTAGGTCATGTATTTACACATGTGAACATCTTTGCATATAAATGTGCTTGCAGAAGTTGTACATTTTTACATATATATATATATATATATATATACCTCTGTGTGTGTGTCTCCATACAATTATGCATGGTTACTGTGTTGAGGCCTAGAGGTATATAAAGGTGTAAGAAGACTCATAATTGAATAAGGTGGACACAGTACATGAGGAAAAAAAAAATCTGGAAAATTTATTGCCTTTGTACATCTGTGTTACCTGGCATAGCTGCAACAACTCTCTCCTAGTGGGGTGAACATCTCCCTCGGGTTTAGTTTGTAGCTTTCCTTATTGTTCCAGGATTTTTATATGCAAGCAGATGTCAGTATGCTCATTTACATATACTCATAAAAATGAAATGGTTGTAAAAGCCACTAGAATCACTGAACAACACTGGTAGCTAGAAAGGTAGACATTCTGATTTGCTCCTTATAGTTCTGCTACTAATGAATACCAGCTTCTGGAAACAGTGAGGAAAACAAGTGTGTATGTTCAGTAGCAGTGTGTCCACATCTACAAAGCCAGTATCATTTCTTCTTCTGTTTGCTTCCTTTTGCAGGGAGAAAAGAAAAACGTCATCTTCATTTTAAATACTTCACCCACTATTTCACCTCTGGTCTTTGGGACACTGTGAAGAGCTCTACCTGAATAAATGACAGTATGAAAACAAGTGATATTGGAAGACTAATCCTGATTATTTTTTTTTAAATTTAAATTAACTGTCCAGTAAAAATTGCTTGAGTCAAGTATGAAGTGTTCCTTTATGCAAGTGAGAGAACAGGAATGAAAGGAGAGCAGAATTTGAACAATATTTCATATGTACTTTTATACTACAATTGGCCATTTATTATTCTTCATGAGAAACAGTTGATCTTGCTGGCCAATAAGTCAGACTTATTAAGAAAACTAAAGTTCGGGTGTGAAAGCCTCATAAGGCGTAACCAGCCCAATGACATATGAACTCGAAGAGTGATTTAATTAAAATGCATTGAATGCTATTGAATTAAGGTGAAAGAACAGCTATTCACTTTCAGGAACTGCAAATGGTGAATGGCAAAATGTTTTAATGAAGAACCATCATTAAGGCAGTGGAGATTGCCAATGCAAGATTAATGATATCAAGCCCTACATGCAGAGGAAACACAATCTAGACCTAATTAGGAATAATTTGAAATTTTTTATCAATGGACCTTCAGTGAACCCCAGGTGATAACACTTTCATTTAAGTCTTAGAATCAAGTCTTAATTATAAAGACTTATGATGTTGCTGTATTTTCACAAAAAAATTTATTGTGTGTGAGTCCTTGAAAATAACACAATGCTTACCCTATTTTATAAGCAGAATCAGACAAGCTGTTGATACTTTTTTTTCCAAGAAGACTCTGATACAAGAGCATTGTCTCAGCAAGTATTTGTTTGAGGAGTGTCAGACTGTCTATGCAGGCAAACGAACACCATTATCTGCAGATGCTGAGATCTATCACAAACAGGGTGCTCTATGTGTTAGTAATCAATGTATCCCAAAGTCAGACTTCGTTGCTAAGAAATTTCTATATAGTCACCATTTCTATAAGCCATCACTTCTGAAGCCTTTCAATCTTAAAAAAAAAAAAAAAAAAAAAAAAAAAAAAAAAAAAAAAAAAAAAAGAAAAGTGGATTTTTAACTTCTCAATGAACCTTGAGAATCAGGGAGGTATTTTGCAGCCACAAGGGGAGAGACCCTCTTCAGAAATCTTGTCAGAACTCACTGTTTCTTACTAGCCATGGATATGAAGGCATTTGACATTATTGTAAATATGCATTGTAAAGAAAATCTTTCTCCTGCTACATTATGATTCCCTACTGGGTGAATACAGCAGTGGATGAATGATAATATAATAGATATTGAAAGTCCTTGCAAAAAGGTTATAGCTTTGCTTGAATGAGAAAGTAAAGGAATTGTTTACAGAAATACTGGCATGTGATGATGCATTTTAGAACAGAAATAACTCCTCAGTGATCAAACAAAAATTTTTGTTCAGTATTGTTTTCCTAAATATTTTGTCTTCAATTTCTAAAATATTTTTCAAGAGGTGAGCATGATTTTTATGATACCACCAATATCCTGTTTGCCAAAAAAGATCAAAAGGTGGTTGTAGTAGCACCAGACTGTGAAGATGAACGTAGCAGGCTTTCAAATTCATTTTCGCCATTTTCTATTTTTTTATCTCTATCTAATCGTTGCCTCTGACAACAGTTTTCTGTGAAACTGATCATCTCACAGGGTATTTCAAACACATCTCATGTAGTGCTGCAATATAGGTCAAAAAAGTCCTATGATAAAAGAAGTTTTTACTCCTGCGTCTTCTAACATGAACATTCTGGCTAATGGAAAAAGTTTGCCAAAAATATTTGATGTTCAAGTGCTATTAAGCACATTACCATGCTTCTACTTTTCACTTGCACTTAATCAGTAGAGAAAACATGCCTGGTGTGTGCGGTTCATTTACAAATGAATGAACGGAAAACAAGCCTGTGTATAAATACCTCTTCACTTATACAAATTAAAGTGTCTGTATTCTCACTAATTACTTGGCACTAATAAAGTCAAGGTCATGGGTTCAATCCACTGTATGGGCCACTCAAAGTTGGACTCAATGATCCTTGTGGGTCCCTTCCAACTCAGAATATTCTGTGATTCTGTAAATCTACTTACAGATGTGTGGAAACACACAGATATACTTACATATGATATATTTATATCCCTTTTTTCTTAAGCCATGATGGAGTGTGTTAAAGGTTTCTATGGGCAGACTACAAGCTAACTTGAAGTGAAACAGAAATTAATATATACAGGACTCTACGTACTTTGAACCTCTGTTCTTCTCATCTTCCCCTTTTTGCTTATTATGCCTTGGGTCTTACATTGCATGTTTTCAGAACTGGGACTCCTTGTTTCATTGACCAGAACAACAATTCCTGTTTCAGTATAGATGATTTTAAAATAACAGGCCTTGCTCAGCTGAGTGTCAAAGGAAGTTCTGCCCACCTGTGTCTCCATTTGCAATATCCATTTTCTCAATCCAACACCTTCAGAGTGTTGAAGTGCTTTTTTATTTCTAAGGCCAGTTTATGGAAGTCATTTGGAGAAATCATATTTATTCCAGAGATATGAAATAACTTACATCTATCACACTGAACTTGGAAACAAATGTAACATCCAGGGCTGTCCAGCTGGAAGTCCTTTTGCTTTTCTTCATAAAAAAAAAAAAAAAGAAGAAGAAATAAAAAAATGGAAGAATGCTTTTGTTCAGCTTTAACAATGAAGATTTACAAGTCCCCAAGTGAATGTTTCCAAAAAAAGGGTAACTGGAAAAAAACCCCCAAGTTTAGTGTACTTATCAAGAAGAATGATTGTCTGGCACCCACAATGAAATAACTTTTTTGTTATTCTTTATATAATCATAAGATTCTGACATTTGAACTTTCAAGTTCATTTTTATGAGGGAGATAAAAGAGGTATTAAAATATGCGATATAAGATAATGACAATATGATTTTTTTTTACCGTAGCATAATCCTTGAAAAGAAAATCCAAAAAGGCTAAGATCTGTACCACTTGCAATCTGTGACCACCTGGCTCTTGAATTTACTGCAATTTGAGACTAAATCACAGAAAGTAGGCGAAATTTGCTATGTCTCTACAACAGAATCTGATGTGTGTTCAGATCAGTTTTACACTAAGTAAAACATTCTTTAAATCTCAAACCTGATAACCACCATTATAGTTTCTTCTATTGAAAAACAGAGAAGCTGTAGTCCCTGTGTGGGCAGACATCTACAAAGCTCTTCTTTATTGCTATTCAGTGTGTTTCCAACAGGAAGAAATCAACCAGTCTCACACATAAAACTTACCCCAGAATGCCTGAGCACAGCTGTGGCAGTACCAGCATAGGAAAACCAGAAAACATTTTTAATAACTGAACCAGGGCCTTCGCCTTCGCACTACAAAAGCTAATCTCCTACTACAAAAAACAATCACATTTTGCAGCTGGGGTTCAGCTTCGCAGGATAGGAAATCATGGAATTTTTCTGGTTTGCTTTTGCATAATCTAGAGGCATCTGAAAGCAACAAGCAGTTTTCAGTACAAATCTATGCACAGTGCACAATTATAAAGCATGTACTTGCTTGCACTGCCTTCTCCTTTTCCCCCCACTGGGAAATACTTTTCTGTTTCATACATGGTAATGTGCTAACCACTCTCTTATCTTTCCTTTGTGTTGGAGTAGATTAAATAGCTAATGCAATATAAATAAGAAGGAATTTTATCAACTATGCTTACAATACTTGTTAATGGAGTGCACATAACTTTGTTCTGCTACCAACTTTAGCTCAACTTGTCAATGTGTAACATTCCCTCCCCCAAATTCTACATTTACAAAGTGTATAAGTTAGGAAATTGAAGGTGAACAACAAAAGGAAATTATCTGTAAAGTTTGTTTTTAGTAAGGAGGGTACAGTGTCCTTGCAGGGTGTTGTGTCACTATAGTAAAAGAGGTCCCAAAAACATAAATGTCAGTAATATTCTAATGATGAGCACAAAAGTATCCTATTTTGTGATCACTTCTGACCAGCAGCTTTGTATTGCCTTAGGCTATGGAGGAAGCAAATAGTCAAGTAGAAAGAGAGAGGCTTTCAGGAGCAGTTCAGTGCTTTACAGTGTGTGCTCTACTGCATTTCTTAATGCTAAAGTTTAGCCCAAATTCAGAGATAGTGGACAGAAGGATGATGCAAACCTCAGTCAGAAAGTGCTTCAGGTTTATGCACCTAATAAAGATAACCATAATAAAAGATTGTTATTTGGACTGGCCATTAAAAAACCTGAAAATAAGAATGATGGAATAGTCTGAATCTATTTGATACAACATTCAGTAACCACTGTCAATAAAGGTCTGATCTTCTGTTCATGAACAATGGTAGATTGAATATTATTGTCTTCAGTTCCCTTCTTCTTTACAGTCACAATGCAACAAGACTCAACTAAGAAAAATCACAGCCTCCAAACATTCAGATAATACATGACTGTCCTGGAAAATTCAAATGGGCTTGAGCAAGTTGATTGCTATCTTATGCCTCCACAGCCAATACTGAAAAATTCAGCTTTGATCAACTCTGAAGTTGACTATGCCAAGCTTTCTAAAAAAAAATCTTCACTTAAATATTACAAGATTAACGAACAATTATGACTTGGTCAAGCAAAGTGTGATTGTATTTGTTAACACAAGTTTGTTTCAAGGAAAAAGTGTTCTACTGTAGAAAGACTATTAACGGAAAATGCAGTTTTCACAACAGTAATGACCCATCGATCCATGTTAAATCATTTATGTATTTAATACCACAAGACCCTTAGACTGAACACCTCTTTGCATTACAGCTTTTAGCTTTACTGATAACATACACTTCACTGTAACCAAAATCTTGTGGAATAAAATTCTCTGGGAGTTGAACTTCACCAAAATAAAGGTAGACTGAAAATATGAAGCGAAAAGGTCTGAAGACAGTTATTTTCCTATTGAGTATATATAACCCACTAAAACCGATACCAATCTTTATAGGGGAAGGTAGAGATGACACTGCCAGATTATCTGTGCCCTCAATTCTCCCTGTAAGCATCTGCAGAGCTATCTCTTTATCCTCCTCTATTTGCTTTAATACCTTCAATTGCAATAATGTGTATGTTAAAAAAACCACAAGAAAAATATTCCCTCTCCAAATGAAAACACCCACCTGCAGCATGACTGCAGCTAAGCTCTCAGTGGACTGAGATGATTGCCAGGCAAGCTGATCGACAGTGTTTGTGACCAATAGTTTATGCTTCTTTACACTCCTTCCCATCTGCCTGTGTCCATCTGCTATCTTGTTCTACTACTGAAAGTCTCCATAATAATCACCATCTCTTACTTTCATGTTGGAAAGAGCTTTTAGCACAAAAAGACCTTGGGTTCACCATGATGTTAATAAACATAATTACAGCTAAACCACTTTTCTTATAGTGTGCATTATTTTTCTATTTGGCTACATCAGTTTCTCATGCTGTGCACTTGCAGTTCATGATGATATTTGAAGAATTATGTACTGCCTACTTTTTTAATGAAAATGCCTACCTCCTGCTGGTTTGGCACAAACTAAGGGCTCCAATACAATCTAATTTGCAGCCAGATGAGGAAAAACTATCTGTCTTAAAAGTGAGCAAACAAGTTTAGTTCACGACTGTTAGTTAGCTCCTGGTTTTCCCCTCAAATGGGAAAGAAATTAGTTAAATCACTATTTGAAAATGTTACGCCGGTCTTTAAAAACTGGCAATATATGTAAAAAGTAATATACTTCTAGAATTAGTATAGGTTTGTTGAAATTAAACTGCAAAAATCAAAGGATCCCTTTCAGCATCAGGCCTCTTGCTGATCCTGAAGGCTGAACAAACTGAGCAGAAGCTCTCCAGCCTCACTGGAAATCTTGTGTTTTACTCTGCTTGTGCTGAGTGCGGGGAGTGGCACTGAAAAGCATCCCACTTTTTCAGTGGAAAGCATCTTTGAGTGGGGAGAAAAAAGTGCTTTCAATGAGTGTACCACTTGCAAAGAACAGCTTGCTGAATGCCATCTTGCACTTAGATTCACTGAAGCTGCCTATTCAAAGCAGTATCTGTCTGCTATCCTTAACTCCAAATCTGGGCCGATGCAATCAGTCCCTTTCCCTTAACTTAATGGGCAGATCTACGTCGACTTTAATGTCAGCTTAATAAGACTCTAAGCTCTGCAGGGAGAGGAAGTGAATTCTCTGTGATATGTGGCATCTAGCTTGCTGTCAGAGACTTAATTCGGGGTGATAACAATAGGTTTAAAAAAAAAAAACACCTGGAATTCATTTTATTAAGTACAGAAAAGAGTATTTTAATTATAACCTCTCTCATAAGGCCACTGCTTAAGTGAAATAGCAGGTTAAAATAGAATGATTCAAGCATCAGTTGGTATTTATGGATACTTTACATGTCTGTCACTCAACACTGTGTATAAATGAGGTCTTCTGTTTCTTGAATGAAAGAATTTTATTTACCAATTTCACATTCTCTGTTTTTTCCATTGCAAAGTACTAAATTTAGAAGAAAATTATTTTTGTGTTATGAATTTCTCTCTGCATCCATGTCTTGAATATTAGATCACAATAGTAAGTAAATAATTCTGTTTTATCGAGTACTATTGAGAATTGGGGGCACAGCGCACTGTTATTACATACCTGTATTTGGAAAAAATCTCACTTTTGGATTATATCTTGCAAATGCTTTATGTGGTGTGGAGTTTTTTTTTTTTTTTTTACAGGCACTCCTATTAAAAAAACAATTATATTAATTGCCAAGTTTTTTACTTTATGAAGTGTCAGAATAGGTGATTTTGCCTTTTATACAATGATCTGTTTCATCAAGAGCCTTTAACTCGTGGATGTAGTGCTCAAGAGAGGTGCTGTGTTATAAGGTCTATAAAAGTGTCGTCTGTAAGCATGATTGGAGAAGTATCTAATATAAATGTGCTGCCACCTGTCTTTTTCCACAGAAACTGTCACAGTCCTTCCATTTCAAGGCTGGGAGTTAAATCCTCAGCTGCTGTGGCCCAGTTCAGTATCTAGTTTCTGGTGAGACTTATAATTAATTTTTTAAGTTGTCATAAGAAGCTTCAGATTGAACTACTCTAAAAAGAGGTAAAAATAGTGGATGTTACATTGTTCTGAGGCAAAAGGTAGATTTTATTTTCCTTTGATTGATCATGGAGTCATAAAATGGTTTGGGTTGGAAAGGACCTTGAAGATTGTCTATTTGTTCTGTGATTTTTCTTTATTTGAGAAAAAATGTAATTTGTCTTTTTGTCTTGAAAAATTGGTCACAATGAGGAAAAACTCCAGCTATTTTTCTTAATTTTTCCTACCATTAAACAAAGAGAAAAAGGCTATAATTGGAAAATAACTACAGATGATTTGGGAAAGGAAAATGAAAGGAAAATGTGATAATGCTCAACTATTAGCACTTAATGTGCCCATTAGCTATATTGATGCAGAAGATCAGTTTTATCTATTTTGTAACTGTTTTCTTTCCTCCAGATCCATGAAATTGTTTAATTTGATCTCTATACAGAACAGGATGAAAAGATAGCTGTAGAACTGTGTAAATATTGCCAGTGGTTTCTGAGTGCATTTTCTCAAGTTAAAAAAAACCCAACACAATAATTTTTCTGTCTTTCTCTCCCATGAAAGAAGTTATGGGTTGAAGCTTCCTGTCAAGTGTTTGGGAAAAGTATCTCAAGGAATCAGGAAGCCTGAAGTGAAACTACTCACATTTGAGGTATCATATAGATGAGATGGAGACCTTTCAGGATAATGAAACAGTGAAGAGGGCTCTTTAAGCCTCATCAGAGCCCTGGCACAGAGTTCAATTAACAAATCCAGCCATTCATCAAACCTCTCTCTTCATTACTGGGAAGGTTCATGTATATACAGTGGATTGTCCAGCAATGACAGAAGAAAATTAAAATTTGCATTCAGACAGTTATACTGTCAGTAGCTTAATTCTCCTAGAAATTGTGCTTCAGGTAGAGGATTTATACTCCCCAAAAAATCAAGTGTTATCTAGAAGACAGTCTTCTGGAACTCCCTAACACTTTCAGGGCTGAAACAGACACAGGGATCTTAACATCTGGAGGATGGAAAGAAGGCACAAAATCTGAAACAAAGATCTGCAAGATTTCTGCACATTTAAGCACATGCTCACAGCAACTCTAGTGGGATTCAGTCACATGTTTTAAGCTGGATATCAGTGGTGTTTTGAATCAAGGTCAACATGCATATATACTCATTGATCACATAGTGACTAGTTCTTCTAGCTCATCACAAAGCTTGAATTGAGATGCTTCTGACTAGGTAGAAGAATGCTTTTGCAGTTTAAAATAATTAATTACATTTATAGATATATTGTCCTAAGATCATCAATATGTACAGGTGAATGCTTTGGAGTAGGAGGTTAGAGATCAGTTACCAAAATTCCTTGTCAATCCAGGCAGTACTCAGCCAACAATGAGATGCAGACAAGCACCTAAATGTAATTATCTTACTTATGGTTTCAGTGTACAGATTGATGTGGAATATAAAGTGCAGTGAAAGCTACATCCCACACTGAAACATGGAAAGCAATCATTAAAGAGGGGAGGAAAGAATTTTACACACCGAAGGAAAGTTTTGTCTAATAGCTAGTTATATATAGGAAAAGATGCCTTGGCAAAAGGGTTGCTGTAAGCAATATATACATATTGAAGGAGGGGAAACAATTGTGGTTTTCATTAAGAAGAATGGCCTGCTTATCTCCTGTGTAAGCATGGATTAACATGAGTTTTAGAGCAAAAGAGTGGGTCCATCTGGATGTTGCTGTAGGATTGAAGGGGAGGAAAGCTAATATTCCAACAAAGGGTAAGAAGGGGAGCAAGTGGAGATGTAAGCATAGCTGAAGATGCACTTGAAGGTGCTTCCCCACTGGAAGGTAAAAGAAGCTGTGGGAGGCATGATTTCAGGTGTAGGTTACTGAGCAGAGACAGTCTCAGGAGGGAAAGAGCCAGGCCCCAGACAATAACTTCTGAAAACAGACGTAGTGTTACATGAATAAGGGAGAAAGACTTTTCTTACATAAACTTGTCTTATGTACACTAGGCAAGGTTTTCTTTCACTGCTGCATATATATATTTTTTGGTAATAATTTGTAACTGTGCTGCTTTGGGATGTTGTGAATAAATGCCTGCATTTGCATTCTACTGTAACTGAGCTTGAGTGGGATTTAATTTAACTGGAAGTGCATGACATTGGTCACCTAAAAAAAAAAAAAAAATCTCCATACTGGGTTATCTCAATAAAACCTTGCCTCCTTTGTACATACTCCCATACTCAGAGGGTGACAGAACAGGCTACATTTCAGTAACACCAGTCAGATGGAGAGGTCACACCACAGACATCAGGAAAGAGTCATGGTTAAATGTGAGTTTTTCATGGAAAATATCAGTATCATTATAGGTTTCCACTGCATTAAAGGCTGAAAGAATCTTTTAGAAAATAGAACAAAGCCACATGCTCCACAAGCTGCTCAGTAACTTTGGCATGGAAAAAAAAGTGTAGAAGATAAGGTATAAATATTTCATGAACCGGTAGAACTACAATAAGATCTTCTAATGCAGCAGGCTCTTTCCAAAAGCTTTGCAATTCATTGCCCTTAAAGCTGCCAGGGGTATTCTCCTTTTGAATAGTGGAATGACATGAATTCCAAAAGCAGGAAATTATGTAAAGGGAAGAGAGAAGATGTTTCATTCAAAACCAAAATGGGAAAATCAATGTGTTTAGCTATCATTTAGACTTCATATTTATCTGTTACATGACAGTCTATGTTTGCCCTTTCATTCCCTTACTCTGCCTTTACTTTTGTACCTCTCTATAAGTGTAGGCTTTAGTGTAGGTCTCTGATGCTCAGAAACAGAAAGATTTTTTAACATTTCTGTGTTCTGTAATAATTTATAAAAAACAAAATAACCATTATTTAGAGTAATGTTTTGTCTTCAGGTATATATTGGTTATTAAATTTTTAATTATTGTTAGTACAATGTTGCTTGCAAGATCCTGCCAATATTATATTTGCCCATCATAACAACAGAATCAAAAAACAGAGCAAGGGTTATTGTGCTGAAGAAAAACTAGCCCAAGTAAAGGGACAAATGGATGTAAATACAGAAGAAATTTCTTGCTTAAATATGCAAAGTTTATTTGTGACAGTGGCTGCAGAAAACACGGATCTTCCTGAAACAAAACTGATAGATCTAGTAGTCTAACAAGTTTTGAAAAAGTCTGGTCACATATCTGAAATACACAGTTACTCTCACTCAAATTTCACAATTCAAAGTCCTATACAAAAGTTATCTGGGAAAAAATTAAAAACATGATACAACACATGTTCATGTGTTTTGTTTTATTAAACTGCTTCTTCATTCCTCACTAATTCCCTTCAGCCTTTGGATATCTGTCTCCAGATCTTGAAATAAGTAATATTCTGTACAGAAGTGAGCTTACAGACAGAATCGTCTGTGAATCAGATGACTCTCTACAAGCAGCTTGTCCCTGAGGGACATGGTCTGTGGTGAAGAGAAAGCATCATGTGTTACATCATCCCTAAGTGTTGGTTGATGCCTCAAGTCACGAGGAAGGCACTGTGGCACACTCTGGCTAAAGCGTACTAAGAAACTTGAGCAAATCTGTGTGGGTAGGCAACATGAGTCACTCTTGATAAATATAGAAAAATTAACCAAGACAATTGCTAGATTTCTGAAACTACATTTGGAACACTAGATTCTGAGGCAGAAATCCCCACACAGTGTTTAGCATGTGATGCAGATAGCTGAATACTTTGTATGAACAAAGAGATAATGAAATTCAACAAGGTTTCAAAAAATTGTTTCCTGGCTTAATTTTGAGTGCTGTGCAACAGGGATAGAGCAAAGATGCGTTTCACAAAAAAAGCAGTCAAAACCTAGTATCTTTGTCTTGGTATGTGACTGTCACATCTGTGAAGATGTAGGAGTAATAGGCATGAAATTGCCATCAGCAGCAGAGTAGTTTATGCCATTCTTTACACTTTTTGAGCTGGAAAATACAATATACTGCATTCTTGCATGCTTATTGTATGAGAAACTAGTCTGCTAGTAGAGAACAGTTATTGGGAAATGTGATGCAATTTCTTTCTTTAAATTCCAGTACTGTTGTTAGAAAAATGGGGGGAAAGGTAAAGAAATAAATTACAAGGTCTGTTACATGTTTTAGTTTTTTAAAAGAAATTTACCCTACATAAATTGTACACTCTTTACTGTCTGGCATACATCTGGTTTTAGTCTTCAATGCAGACCAGCAGGAAAAATGTGTTGAAATTTTCTTTTCTTCCTGTTAGATGGATGTAGATAATATGTATTTTTTTCCCATCTATAATTAACATACTATTATTACTGCATCTGGTGGCATCCAACTGTGGCAAATTACCAAAGCTCTAGGCAAACAAATCTTGCCAAACGAATCTAGCCAAACGAATCTCTTGATAAGATTTGGGAACAAATTGGCACTCTGATACTTTCCCTGTAGAAAGACTTTCCAATATGTTGTTTGGAAGCATGTAATGACCACACTGAGAGTTATGATCTGCTCTGGTAACTTAACAATTCCTCTTTAGATGTGTGATAATTTCAGCTTTTGCCTCTCTCAGGACACTAGCTAACAGTGAAATGCTGGAAATGCAAAAAGTTACCTCATTAATCAACCTAAAATCAATATAAGATATGCATATAATGGAGCACAGAAGAAGCAGAGTCAAAGAATGTTGACCTTGTGTCACTTATTTGCACTTCAGTGCAGTTGCCTGTAATATAGTGTGACTGCTACACAAGCAAGCGTGGACAACCTTGAAGGAAACTACCTGTGCCAACAGAAATGTTACGTGCTAGCCAAATCTCTTCTTCCTGTGGAAATTCACCTATGTTTTAACATATTCCTTTCACTCTGGCATAGGGTTCTTTTAGAAATAGGTTCTTTTGCAATGTTAAAAGAGATAATATTATTCCACCACAGGTCCTACTTTCCTGTGATCTGCAACTGGCAGATAGCAGTGCATGCTCCCATCTCATCACTGGCTCTACATGTAGTTGAACATCTCCAGGAAGGCAAATGATTTCTTGGCCTTATTTACAAACATAATGTTTTCCTCTTGATGGGGAAGAAGCTGTAACACTACATTTGTTTTTAACAACAGTGTTGTGGGCCAATGCCATGAGGCACCACAAGCCTGGCTGTCCCTGTCCATGGAAAAATGGAAGTCAAGCTGCTCTTGCTGAACAGAGGGATGGGTATTTATTTTCTGAGGCCCTTGGTCCAGCTTAGACACAGAAGGTGGGTCAGTGTGAAACCCTGTGCACCCTGTCTGAAATGTATCCACAATTTGGACTTCTAGTTTATTTGTGTCCATTTTCTACACCAAGGCCCTTACTTGCTTGTGATACTCTGAAATGTTGAATGGGAAGAATTGAGAGAAAACACTGACTGTAATGGACAGTAGGTAAAGAAAGGACCCTGTAAAGAAATATACCAGAGCACAAAGCATTCTGCCTCTCCTGTCTCAAACAAGGAAAGCAAAATCCCTTCCAAATGCAAGGAATTAAATGATGTTAAAGAGAACACCGTGAAGGCCCATCAGCTATCATTTCCTTGGATACAAGAGTATTACTCACCAGAGGACATTTCATTCTTCCTCTAATGTTTATTTGTTAACCAAGCATACTCTTGGTTCTCATTAATTATATGTGTCCCAATATACTTGCTGGGTTTTGCAGTCACTCAGAGATGAGCGACGAGAACAGAATATGAATAACTGTGTAATAAGCAGCTCTTGCCAAAGTACATTTAAATTAATGGATCTAAGAAATTATTTCTTTTCTAATGAGAATCATTAAACATGAGATTGAGTTTTAGCAACATCTGAAAGGCATAACAGACTGTTAGTCATTTCAAAGCCTAAGCAGCTGTTTGAGCAGTTATTCTGTAAGGTGGAAAAAAAATGTACAGGGGAAAAAAGCTCAAAAAATGTTAAATTAAGTGTTTTGCAAACAAGTTACAACTGCAGGTATAAATTATAAAAAAATCTTGTCTTGTGATTAGCAATTAAAAAAATACATTTAAATTTTAAAATACATTTAAATTGTGGAACTTTGTGATACAGAATGGTATTCAGTTGAAGGTTGGACTTGAGGATCTTGGAGGTCTTTTCCAACCTAAAATATTCTATAATTCTAATGTATATCTGGAGAAAATAAAGTGAATGTATGGAAAATATAATGTATTTGCCTGACAGGGTGTATGCTCTAAATAGATCATAAAAAGGCAAGAAATGGATGATAAAAGCAAACAAAAACGTAAGAAAGGCAATTGTATTTACCATGTTCAGTGGGCTCCAATCATTCATTATCAAGCCAAAAAGTTAAACCCTATGCATCACAATAATATTTAACAATTATAGAAAAATGGAAACAGAAAGCCTGGGGGAGAGGGAGCAAAGTTGAATGAAAGAATGCCTGAATACAACAAAGTCTCTAGCTAGGTTCTAATACTCTTTCTTGTTCCTTTAGATGACAGCTTTAATTTAACCCCCCACAAAATGACATAATGTACAATAAATAGCAGGAAATAAGCTTAGCATTTCAGAATATGATGAATCAACTGCCATCACCTCTATTTTATTCTATTTTCTATTAGTCATTTCCAAATATTTCAGCGGGAGATATAAACATTTTTTCAATACAATACAAATCTTCACAAATAGTAGGATAGCTCATTTTGATGAAGGTCTTGTTGCAACACTGATAATGACCTGACAGGAGTTTAGATGCACCAGGCTCTAAATATAGTGGGTTTTAATAGCCACATAACTTTCTGTGTCCTTGCTGCCTGTGTAAACTACCCTTTTCTAAATACAAAATCTAAACACAGTCCTCAATGCATTCAATATTTATCATCTGTGAGGAAGTTTCAGAGTTCATAAAAGCAGCATCTTTATTCATGTAATATTTTAAAGTTTTTAAAATTGGTAATAAAAAACCAACTTTTGTCTAGCTATAGAGCTATAAAACTACCTTTCCTTTTTACTTACCAAGACATAGAGAGCAGCAAAAGATGATAGTGAATCTTTCCTGAACAAAGACAGTCACTATAAATTTAATACTTCAATTTTTCACTGTTTTTACTACAGTACTACAAAAATATGGAGAATATTTCTGTCTGGGTTTCACCTTCAATTTTGCAGAGATTTAACTAAAGCTATGATGACATATACAGTGATGAATAGATACACATTGTGTTTCTTAAGAGAAATACAGACTTTAATGTTGATACTTAACAATGGAAAATCCTATTTAAATTTGTGTGTATGAACAGCCTTCTAATGGAAAAAATTCTGAATAAATCTAGAAGGAATGTCATGAGATATTGCAGCTAGAACCTGTCCTGAAATCAGATCCAGGGATCTTGACTGTCATTTTCTAGTGCATTAATTAGTATATTGATCGTTCCCTCTGAACTCCTAATGAGGCCCAGCTTCCTCTGCCCATATGGAGGGAGAATCTTTAATATGACTTAATTGTTAACAGAAGTGTGAGTCAGTACATTCATTATCCTTAATGTCAGTCCTTTCCCCAGAACAGGAAACTAAGAGAACCATAGCTAAAAGGAGGACCTTCTGGACAGAAGAGCCTGGAGACATGTTGGTCTTTCCCCCAACAGCTGATTTAGCAATGAATTATGAAGACAATACCATTTTGCTACAATAGACTTTAGCACCTGTTTTGTATCAGAGTTACACCTTAGGGAGACTGTAGGTTTTCTCCTAGGCATCTGTGTTCCATCAGCAAAATGTTCAAGTAGTTCCTGTGAAAGGTTGAGAAAGCACAGTTTGAGCAGGCAGGAAGAGAAATACAAGTGGAAATCTCACAAGTCCCTGTGGTCTGCCAGGAAAGTAAATTTGTTTCATTAATCCTCCCTTTCAAGATTAAAAGTGATGGGCAATATTCTTCTGCTACATCACCACTGCAATTTTAAATGTCTGCAATGTCAAATTGCATAAATAGGATTACTTTACATTGCTATTAAGCACTGCTGTTTTATTAAGTCTCTGAGTTCTCCTACCATTCTCTACACTGCCTTAAACAACTGTCTCTGTTCCACATAGTACCAGCATGCCTTTCCTGGATTTGGTCTTCCATTTTAGACCCACTGAAACCTTTCTCCAAAGGTTTAAACAGTCCCGTGATATTTGGTGGCACATGACAACAAAGGAAACATCAGTTCTGCAAAACATTTCTATGCTATTATGCTCTTACTCTCCTGGAAGCTGCATCTAAACCTAATGCTGATGTTGGTACTGTCCTTCCTGAATAAAAGAAAGAAAACTAGCAGCCTATACAGGTATTATTAAACTCTCTTCCTCCTCAATTTTCCATCTTGCAGTGATGCTCAGGCACTATCCTTGGCACGCTGCTGCAAGGTCAGGACAACTGACGTTGCTGTGGCAGTTTGCAAGTGTTGTGCAGATGGCATGGATTCAAATATAAACTGGGTAAATCATGGGAACCTACCAGGCATTGCTAATACATTAGTCTCACAGGATAGTTTAAATACATGTTAGATGGTGATCTTTTGCAGATATGGCATATGTTTGTCCAAAGCCAGGCAATTATTTATTAGCTTTAAAAAAATTCAAATATTTGAATATTTATGCAACTTGATATTTTTTTCCTTTATATTTGCATTGAATGAGCCTACTTAATTTATAGCAACTAGGACAACATAAAAATAAGAGGAATATTGCCTACAATGTGAGGACTAACCTTCATGAAGTTGTTATGTCGGCTGTCACAAGCTTTTTAGTTTTGATCTATGAGGAGCTTAGAAAAGTTATTGCTGCCACATCTGAATGGCATAGTATTAAAATTTACTGTAGGAAATGGCTTGAAAACTTAACAAAAATGAATCAGGGTGGCTACAAGCTCTTCAGAAAGGACAGGCAGGGTAGGAGAGGTGGAGGGGTGGCTTTATATGCTAGAGAGTCTCTTGACTCTGTTGAACTTGAGGTCAGCAGTGACAAGGTTGAGTGCCTGTGGACCAGAATCAGGGGGA
>JAWWEU010000081.1:92780284-92832823 GCA_035583155.1 Acropternis orthonyx | reverse complement strand
CTCTCCTCTCCTCTCCTCTCCTCTCCTCTCCTCTCCTCTTTGTTGCATTTTTTCTTTCATACTGCAATCTGCCATTAAGGCTACATTGCCAAATTGTAGTCTCCCATTGAGAGGACACCATATAAGCTACTCTAAATCATCCACTAATGCCCCTAGGGGAAATTACCAGAGCCCAGTCAAATGACACATGTAACATTCACCAAGTGAAATGCCACTGGTTCTTTCCCCTTTAATTGGAGTTTCAGACCTTTTAATTTTTCCTTGTAGTTTCATTGTAGATGCATTGGCTGATCTCCACCATTATATTTGACTTGGTTTCTCCATTAGATCATGGCCAAAAGAATGCTTCCTGCTCTTGCTTTTATGCACTGTGAATGATGGCAATGAAAGGATGTACACAATTACTAAGCACACTACTGGAGGGAACTGGATGTAGGTACCAGCCTTTAAGTTATCTCCCTTGTTTTGTTTCCTTCTTAGGTGCAACTAGTATGCACAGAAAATTAAACCAGTTTTTCACTAAGGCTATAAAAAACCTGTATCAACCACTCTAACAGAAGAAAATAATGTTTCACAAGCAGCTAGTTAGAATGAAGTGGTGAAGTTCTCAGTGGAAAACTCAAGACAAAAAGTGGAAAACACAAGCTCAAATCCATGTACGTATAGCACTGATATTTCAGTGAGCAGCACAGCACAAAAAAAAGGACAGTGTATGCTGTTCCTAACAGTAATACAGTAATATTAAGAAGACAAAATTATGTTATGCTTTTCTGCTTTAGAAATCAGAGAAAATAGCCATTACCTTGTAAAAGGCCTTGTAATTTTCTGCTATAACTCTTTTGCACTTACTGAATTGCCACAGCCTCATCTTTGAAAGCTTAAGGATATCCAGAAAACTTCCTAATGAGGGACACTCTGCAGGTAGATAAAGGCATGAAAACTATGACACATTTAAGCACTAATTATATATATATATATATATATATATACACATGTAAAGTATATGTTGGTACATGCTGTAACTTTTGACATCTTGCATTTGCTGTGGCATGTTTCCTCTAGGTTACAACTTGTGTTGTGCTATGTATATGTTACCATTAAGACAGAATGACAAAGAAGGGTTTTAGTGAGATATATGTTTTGATGGGATGCACCCCACTACTCCCAAGGCAAGAGTGCTTTTTGCCTGGCTCAGCATCATTCTTCTGCTCTATGTCAGTTCCCTGTAACAATAACAGCTCATATGACCATACTAGCAAAACAAATTTCTGGGGTTGCACTGAGACAACCCAATGACTGCTGAACATGCTGTAGTTCCTTCCTGGCCTGAGCATGCCCTTGTGATTGCCATAAATAAAAACCCACCAAAAATTAGAGCTAGTATATGTTTGTGCATATCTACACATAAATACTCATGATGATTTGGCACAGGGTTAGCATATGAATCAAAAATAGTTGTGGGTCCATCAGTTTAGATAGAAACTTCACACTTTTGTGCATGTTCTTCTTGATTGTATGACACTCCTATGTGCTGTTTAAAGAATAAATGAACAGGGGACTTTTGGGTTAGAAAACACTAGAATATCATAAACCTTTCTACTGACTGGTACTAATACCATCCTTTACATATTTATGGTCTGTTGTATTTCTCAGGCAGAAGAAATAGTGAAGTTGTACTGCACATGGTGTTTATTAGAGAAGCAGGGACTGTGGCAGCAGTAGGAGCAGTAACAGGAAGTTCATTTTGTACCAATCCTTTTTTTCTCCATTATTAAAGGAGACATACTAAAGAGACATTGTTTATATCACCCTGTGAATGAGGATAACTTTGAGGCTGACAGGAAGAGTTTGCCCTTTCATTAGGAACAGGCCAAAATTTCTCAGATAAAGGAGTTCTGCATAAGAAACCGTGGTATGTAGGCTATATTAGGGTTGTTAGCTATAGCTGCAGAGTACCCAGGAATATTCAGTGGATGAATCCTCAACATAGTCAGAGGAGATTTGCTTACACTAGATAAAGTTCTGGGAGTAAAACAGACCTATGAAGCAACTGCTGCAAATAAACTGTCTTGCGATTCTAGGAAAATCACTTGAAAATTTTACTTTATTGGAAGAGTAATTAGTCATCACCATTTGTCTTTGTCTCTGGTACATGCACATGAGTATTCTGCAGAATAAACCTGCAAGTATTTGTCATGTCAGCTGCTGACTGTTTCTCCCACCTCTTTGTTGTTTTTCCACTCATGTGATGCAGACCTGGAGCTTGATCCACCTTCTGTGACATCCACAGAGCTAGATAAGAGTCTTACAAGCCTCATAGAAGGCTATAGGATATTTTAAGCAATGTAAAAGTAATCTTCATCACAGCATAGCTTAAATGATTTTTGTTAGGCAGCAAGTACTTGATAACTTGAATAAAATTATGTGGGCCATCTCCATGACATTTTCAATAGAGCTTCCCCTCTAAAGACATTCTTGATGTTTTATGTTCTAGTACAAGCAGTAAGAGTCACATTAACAGAGAACATGTCGTTCTCAGTGATGATGAGGCAGATGTTAGCTTTTGTGCTTAGAGAACATGTGAATTCACTTGATTTCTTTCAAAAGCTCTATGTGGGAAAACCTTGGCATCTTTGCTTGGAAAGGCAAATTGCGATAGCAACCTTTAGTTGGCCTTGCACCATGATGCCAACATACTCAACAAATAGAAATACACTGCAGCAAAGGATGCACTAAAAAAAAAAAAAAAGCAGTTTGTCACTATAAATGATAGCATTTTCTGTGTACCTGACAAATAAGAGGGGTAACAACCATGCTGTCAGCAGGCTTGCAGGGTCCTGCCATGCTCTGCACCCTCTGCTGTACCAGGTACTTAACCCGGCAGCTGTGGGGAAAGCATCAAGCAGTGCTCTGCTGTAGATCATGGACAGCAATTGAACTGGCCAGCAAGGCTTCTCCAAGCAGATTTTGGCTGAACTCACTATTTCAAATATGCCTTTTTCTGCAAAAAGTTACATCAATTTCAGCAAAATTTCCCACAAACAACAGCAAAAAAAGAACGAAATGGTGGTTCATTAAATGAAAGTGTAATTGTGTTATAGAATTTTAGAAATTAATTCATGTCATGCAGAATTGTGTGATGTGATATAATTTTTATGAAGATGTTTGGAACAGTAGTAATAGCGAATCATATGAAATACTATAATAAAAGTAGTACATCAAAAGCGCAATGCTTCTTTTCTTTTTTTTAAATTAACTATTACATGAAAGGATGTTATTCTTTCTGTGAGAAAGTTGTTTTAAAAATCGGCTTTGCTTCCATTTACAAAAAAAAAAAAGACAATGTGAAAAAAATGTAATGAAATAAAAAAGATATGTTTTAGCTGGTTTTATTAGAAATAATCCTTAAAAGAGAGCATTCATGAGTAACTATACAAAAAATTCCAATTAAGTCCTACAATATTTTGTTGAAAATATCACCTTGATTTGAAAACAAAGGAAAGTAAGACAACTGAAATCTTATTTTATCAAACAAGCATGAGAAATCTCTCTGATTTCACCTGAAAAACAAGAAGAAATTTGGTGCAAGTAGCTCAGAGAAAAAGAAATTCCCAATTAATACAGTGATATGACATGTTACTGGGTCTCAGATTTATAGTAATCACACTAACTCATGCTTGCTTTAACTGTAAGAGTTTATGTGTAGCATTAAGTATTATTCTTGGAGAAAAAGTATTCTTCCTAAAGGAAAGACAGTCCACATTTGTATATGTTCACAGAAGACATTCATGGACTGCTAGTTTGTGTGAAAATTATTATTTCTGATAAACCACATTTTTTAAATCATGTCAGTGTGAAGAATGTTTTCCATTATCCCAGATTTTGTAACATTTCTTTTAAATGGCCCCCATCGTATATGATTGATTTCCTTATAATATCTCTGAAACTACAGAAAGATTTCTTTTACTGCAATTCCCATTGGGACTTCAGAGGAAATATTTTTGTTATAGGCACTTTGAATGAGTGTGTAGTCTTCTAACTTACTTGAGAGTTTGACAAACTGTCTGTTTTCAAAATGTTCCCTTCAATAAACAAAGGGGGGAAAAAAGACACAAATATCCAAAGCTCTGTGGTAGCAAAGAAAGTGGTCACAGGTATTTCAAGTTACATACAAGACTAAACTAAGAGCTGTAAACCATATGAGACTACTCCAATTTTGAATTAGAATGGTGCTGTTCCTTAGAAAATCAGCTCCTCTACAAAAGCCAATTTCTTTCATTGAACCTCTGTAGAAGACAGTATCATCCTTGCATTTCAACTTGCCTACTGCTGCCATCAATGAATTGCATGTTAATTACTTATTGTGACTTTTTTCCTCAGTATTCTTTTTACGCAAAAATTGCAAACATTGAGAAGAGTCAGCCAATGTTATCAGAAGAACAGCTACAATGTTCACTCTGTTAAATAGTACATGGTAGGACTACTTATCTTGATGATTTGATTTGTAGTAGGTGGAACACACCAAGAGAAGGAGTGAAAAATTTATCAGGGGTATGATTTAGCAGCCTTGGTTTCATGGTGACAAATATAGAAAGCAAGGAAAAAGGATCCAATATGAGGTAAATTGGCACCAAGCAGCAAAAAGGACAAAACCCTCTCTTTATAAGTTTTAGTGAAGGACCTTTAAGTAAATATCTTGCTTATATATCTATATATAGATATAAAAGTGTACCCTGAGATAGATTTTTCTGCAATGTAATTCCTCTATAAAATGGCCACACTTCTATATGATTGCCATCTAGTCTTCATTCATATTTGCTGCTCAGGAGAACGCAAGCAGTGAAGATCCCATCTGTCTTTGAAGGTGACAGCAAAATGTTCACTGCTAAAATATAGCAGGAATACTTTCCCAGAAAGAAATGTTTTGTCTGTGAGCATTGACCATCTTTGTCTTGACTCACAAAATGCATATTGAAGAATGTTTAAAGAATCCCACATAGATAAAAAATTGAGTCAGGTTTCAAAGTGAGATAGACAAAACTGCAGAAGGAAGTACAGCCTTGCATCACTGTATGCATCACTGATATAAAATTAGTTTGGGGACTTTTTCTGACATGCTGAGTGTTCAGATTGTTTGATGCTGACAACTTACTCCTGTCATTAAATAAGGATCAAAAAATCCCATGGCATATATAATAGTATGCTTCATCTTTTGTTTCAAAGGCTTGGAGAATGGTTCAAGACATTATAGACAAAAAGCACACATTTCACATGAATGTCAAGGAAGGAAACTACAGATGGTTAAAACTAAGCACCTTTGAAATAGATCTACCAGTTAAACAGTATCAATAATGGATTGTTTTAACTAATTTCTAGAAATCAAGCTGGCTAAAACTCCTGAAGGTCACAGTATCTTCCATTTAAGCCATTTTACTCTCATGCTGTAAAAGTGATCATCACTACAGGTTCTGTTAAGACTTCCCTCTGCTTCTCCCACTCAGTAGGAATGCTTCTGCTGGTTTTGAAGTAGACCATAGAAAGTCTCAAAAGGAAAATTGATAGCAGCTGCTCCTCTGTCTGTAGAAGCTAGGCTACTTCTATCTGTGAAGAGACATAATATAATTTCCTTTCTACATACCCCTCTTTTGCAAGATGCCAAGGGTGCCAGATATTTACTGTACCTGTTAACAAGAGGCCAAATATTCAGGTGTGGGGGAAAGTAGTTATGCTGACTTTGTAGATTAGCCTCTCCCTTTCCTTCACCCAAACCCCAGGGAGACCAAATGTTGGACTGTGAAATACAAGAAAATATCTTTGTTCTGTTCCTATAAGTAACAGTGGAACTTCACTGGGAGTTGTCACATTAGACTAGATACTTTTCAAAACAAACTGAGTCAGTATGTTATATCAAACACATTTTTCAGTCAGAGTAGGCGATGAGATTTGCTCAATAGGTCTTTTTAAACTGAATAATACAAAAGTCCTTTTTACGTCATGGAGGTTTAAAAGAAATGGATAATTATTATAGAAGAAATGGACTATCACTTTTTTTTCAGGTGGCTATAAGGACTGATCTTATCTGCTATGAATAACTTATACAAAACTCCTTCAAAATTGCTAAGGTGCTGCACAATTTTTAATATCTGCAAGGACATCCAACTAAGTAAATAACAAAAAAATGCTTAAACGCCTTTTTCATATCTCAAGCAGATGACTAAAATGTGAAGAACTCTAAAAAAATGTGGTAACAGGATCTATGAGCTGTGTTTTTAAACTTTCTTTCTTCTTTAGATACACAAAGAAATTTAGTTTAACGAATCACTGTAGAAAGCATCACACTTTGAAAAGCATGGGCAGAAAGGGAGATTTCTGATACCTTATAAAACCTAAAACAGAAATAACTCATATAATGAGCACTGCTTAAATAATACTAGCTTATTAGGTGGTTACAGAATTTTCAGATCAGTCACATCATGTCGTCTCCATAGGGAGTGAGATGAAAGAGAGGTCTCACAGTGACCAACTTTAAATGCAGCAAACTGATTATTACAAGTTCTCTCTCCTTCCTTTCCCATTACCCTCTCCTGTTCCCCTTCTCCTTTGCCTTTTCCCTTACCCTTTCCCCTTCTTCCTTCCTTTCCCCATGCCCTTTTCCCTTCCCATTTCCCCTTCTCCTTTTCTTTCCCCATCCCCTTTTCCCTTCCTCTTCCCTTCTTCCTTCCCCATCTGCCTGATCTATAATGAACCATTTTACAACAGGTTCAGTAAAAATGTTTTGATTATACCTCTCATGCTCCCCTGCTGCAGTTCACCAGAGAAGTCAAATTAAGAGATTAAGAAATCCAGGGCAAAAGAATTCTAGGAAATCAAACTACTCCTAGTTGGAATGTATTGCCAATAGTTCCCTGCTTGATAAAGTGTTTCTGTGTGAGCAGCTCTGTGAGAGCAGGTCTGCTGATTTCTGTATTATGACACCAAGAGGGAAGGGGAAGACACTCAGATAGCTGATCTAAGACCCCACTGTAGTCAGTGTAATCACTTACTTGGAGGCCAGCAGAATTTTAAAGGAACCAGGATTCTGACGTACTTAGACATTCGTAGGTGTAATTTATATTTCCTACACTGTTAAGTATTTTTCCTAGGTGACCTCTTCAAAGATTATAAAATAAAGTCAAGTACTTCTTTAGAAAATATCCTTTCCAATTGCCTGGTCCTCAAATCACTCACTACCACACAAGCATATCAAGAGCTGCCTTGACAGATCTTGACAGACCAGGTCTAGCAGGAAGGCATCCACAAGTGTTTCAGTTCAAACAGATTGATAAAATCTCAGGCATTGTAGTTCTGTTGTGTTTTCAACTCCTTTTGAATTTATCATTGCAATTAACATGTATTGTTAGGTTTAGTTACCAGAATCTACGATCCTGTGCTGGACTGCTGGCTTTTTTTGTGCTGAGCAATCTGTGCATGCAAACCCTGCAAGCCCATTTATTTGCCAAGGAGAAGCAGCTCCATCAAAAAACAAAAAAAAATCAACACAACAAAGACCTTGGAGACAAAACTTTGAGAAGAACAAGTAAGTTGCTTTGCCTGCATATGGTTTTAGGAGAACAATTACTCCTGCTTATGCAGCTTCTCTGGGGAGTTAACTCCCTGGTACCAGAGTTTTCTGAAGTGCACCTAAAATACTAGGTGTGTTAGCATTATCACTGTATTTGAATTTTAAATAAGAAATTTCTCACTTTCAGGATGAGGTGAATATATTGATTTTAAAATAAATCCTATCTGAGGAGAGAAGGTACCAGAGATCGGCATCAGCATATTAATGATGCAATTATTATAACCCAACAAATAAGACAGAGTGAGCAAAATAATTAGCAAGATGAGATCAAGCTAAAATTGATACGTTGCAGCCAGAACTGCTGCTGCTATACTTCATGTTCATGAAAAATTAATTAAACTGGAAACTGCAGAGGCAAATTAGGTATCAGTCCCAAAAACACGTAACTCTTTACACCCTGAGAAGATAACGTGATGAGGTAGAATGCCATCAAAATATCACTTTTGGTCCAATTTTGCTTTCAGTTGGGTAGGTGAAAGTCAACTAGACCAGCAGCGCCAGAAGGCAGCACCAATATGAAGAAGAAATAAGTCCAGTGACTTCTGCAAATTGCTATTGAAACCAGTGAACTCATGAGCAATAATCACACACCTGTTCACAGGGCTTCACTGAGTGAATTGGCACCACAAGCAAACAGCAGGATTAGACACCTGTGTAGCAATGTTTACACACACACAGAGAAATATTTTGTTTGAATAAAATAGAGAATGCATAACAATGATTTGCGTATTACTTTCATATTATCGCTGACAGTTGTAAAACAAGACACTAAGATGTAGATCCTTTTCCAACAGCTTTCCACTCTCTGCAAGGTGATGGCTGGGGCAAATTAAGGGAGTCTTCCAATTACACACTTCTTAATTGAGGAAATCTTACAACTTCATTTCTTCAAAGCATGAGTACTCATCACTAGCTGTAAGTCTTGGCTTCAGAACAGCTCAGAGTTACAAGCAAATTGAGACTATAAAAGCCGGTCTCAGATTTTCAACATCGCTCGAATACAACAATTTTAAAACTTTGGAACAAGATTCACTGTCAGTTTTGTGGGCAGTCAGAAAGCAAGCAATACTTTCTTCCCTGCTTTTGAATGTACAGGAAGTATGAAAAGGGACAGCCTCGCATCAAAGTAGGTCTCCTTTGTTACATCAACCTCCTCTTCGGTTTAAAGAACTTTCTCACAGATATATTTCAGAAAAAAATAATTATATTTGCTTTTTTTTTTTTTTTTATGAGAATCCAGCTGCAAGCAAAGAAGGCTCCAGCAGTTTTTCAGTGCTAGGAGTAAAGAGAATTATCTTTCTTCTTGTGCATGTAAACATCAGTACTATAATGACATTTTTACCATTTCAACTCTGAGATATAATACAGTGCCTTTACTGAGTATTTATGAAGACCATTGCTACCATGTTATCATCTATGAAAAAAAAAAAAAAACAAAGCAGTTAATGTGGAATTCCAGAAGCTTGTTTTGTCTCTATAAAAGCCAAAAGTGATGGACTACCAATTCTGTAAGTATGTTTTGGAACAAAAACCATGTAATGTATCACAGAAACAGAAAGTAAAATTATGCTATTGCTGATTTTCAGATGGATTTGATTAAACATGAATTCCTTGGCTTTAAACAGTGAAGTCTTGACTCTTTAATGGATTCTTTCCTCATCTGACAAAGAATTGAACACATTTAGGCTGGTAGTAAGTTTATAAAGTACTTTGTAGTCAAATAACTTTATATCTGTTTAAGAAACGGTTTAAAGCCTTCATTTCAGAGGTCACCCATTGTGTATGGAAACACTTTGTTGATGAAAAGATTACCAGCATAGTTCAGCTCTGCTAACTGAACCATGTCGGGGTTGAACACAGGGCTGCCTCTCCTACCAGAACGATTCCATAGTCCTGCACAGTTCTGCATTCTCAGGCCAATCTTTCCCTCTTTCCTCAGCTGTGTTTGCAAGGAAATGCACTTGATAAGAAGGGCAACCCCAGGTCACCCCTTGCTCTTTTGTGGCATATGGGCCAACGTAGCCAAACCAGATGGAGAGCAAGCATTCATTTGAAACTTAGGAGACTGTGGCTGACTTTAATCTGATTATCTATTAAGAAGCATACAATTACATGAACACTACTTTTTAGAAAGCTTCAAAATGAAAACATTGTGTATAAAAGAGAAACTGGTTACCAGCAAAGAGATCAAATTCCTTTGGATAGCTTAGAAGTAAAATGTTATGTCAATGAAAAAGGAAAAAAAAAAAAAGAAGAAAAAGAAAAAAAAAAAGAAGAAAAAGAAAAAGATAATGAACTAATCACAATTTTTTTTGGAGGAATTTTTACCTGTTTTTTCCCATGCTGCAAAGACTTTATTGGAGCCTTTGGGAAATATCTTCCACATGCCTTGGTATAGCTCTACCAGGTAAGACTGAAAAAAAATAAAGACAGTTCTTTTCATATATACATTAACAGGAAAAGTGAGTTCTCACAGTTATAAAAATGAATCATTCTGGAGTTACCCTCCAGAAACATCTTTTATTGGTAAATAAAGCACAAAGACTCATCTCAAAGACAGCTCTGTTGATTTTCAGACATCACATTACATGAGGCAAACACACAGAGTAGGGAAGTAGTTTGGAATCTATCCATATAATACACTCTAATTTTAACTTGTGTGTCATCTTTCCAATAGACTGTGTGTTTACAAGAAACTGTCACTGACTTTTGATGTATGTGAGAGCAATTGGATTGAACAGTGATTTTAACCTGTGGGAACTTGAGAGGGTCCTATTTCTATTTATGTTTTTATTTCCCAGTACGGTGCATACCATCCTTTGCTGTAGAGCTCCAGCATGGGTGAGTAGTGTAGTTTTCCTTGCCAGTCAGCAGAGAGAGTTGACCTCTGGAGGCCATTTAAGAGTACTTAAATTCATCATTGTTGTTTACTTATGGAGCTTAGATTCCTGAGAGAAGGCACATAAATTAGGTCATTTCCGAGCATTAAAAAAATGCTGCATCATTAAAATTTCAGTAGCATGTATTGATCTCACAAGTAAGTGCAGATCTTGGTCAGAATTTGCTTTTAATCTTTTTCTGCCAAGTTGAGCAAGTCAGTAAGGGCTTTTAAGCAGCTTTACCTGATCACCTTAATTTTAATGGCTGATACATATAAAATTAATAGAATGAGCAGCAGAACATAGTCTTGTATGAGTGAACTTTAACAGAATACTCCCATTCATACAAATTACTGGGAAACTTTCAAATATGTGTCTTGAAAGTGCTTGGTCTTCTAACCCATTTTACCTGTTAGATTTATCCTGTTAGATTGACTCATATGAGTAATGAGGTGATATATAAAGACTTGAGCACTTTGTGCAGATCCAAAGAATGCCTATCATGGCTCAGTATTTAAATTCTTTGAAAAGCAAAGTCAATATGATGTGAGATTTTGGAAGAATCATATGAAAGAGAACCTTGCAAATACCAGACCGGGTGCCGGAGCTGATCAAATTTTGATTCCCAAGTATCAGATGTTCAAAAATAAAGTTATAAAAATCCAAAATTGCCTTATATAATTAATAGGGAAATTACATAGGTGATGTCTAGTGTGGTGAGCAGCTGCCAAGTAGAGTAGGTACTCAGTGAACTTTTCACTCAGGAATTGAGTTATGGATAGGAATCTTGGCAAACCAGCCAGACCTGTGTGGTTGTTGGTTACTTAGATTTCTTTTTAAAAGTTTTATTGCATGATTTTGATTTTATACTGTCTAGCAATATGTTAACATCTTTCTGTCTTTGTGCCTAATGTGATCTGAAAGGATTCTGTTTCCTGGGCTGAAGGGCATATATGTGTGCCCACACACACAAATCTACAGAAACAGCTCTCCACCCCAAAAACAATAGTAGGGAAAATGACCATATGAGACCAGAAATGTCAAAGTTTAGGTAGAGAATCACAGAACTGATTTAACACAATATTTAGATTTTTTAATTGTTATCTAAGATCAAAAGTGTGTTGTTGGTTTTGGTTTTTTTAATCATTATTCTCTGAGAACCATGAACTAATGATGAAATTCCTGCTGCTCCCTGCCACTGACAGGACTGTACCTTATCTCTCTACAGGTATCTCTATGCCTGCAATACACTGACCTAGAAAGTCCTTTCTGGACCTGAATTTCTTTATGTAACTGACAAAGAAATTAATTTGGATAATTTTCAATTCTGTTTATTCTAAGCATTTTTAAAGCATTTATGTGATTCATGTCAAGGAAAGAGGGAAGATACTGGGCATTTTTAAATAAGCAAACCCACAGCTGCAGCTGATTATGAATTTTCAGAGAAGAACTAAGATTATAGTATTATGAGGAGTTTGAAGTAAATAATATTGTGATTTAACCCCAGCCAGCAACTAAGTTCTACCCCGCTCCTGATGGGGAGGAGAATTGGGGAAGAAAAAGTAAACCTCGTGGGATGAGATAAGAGCAGTTTAATGACAAAACAAAATATACTAATAATACTAATTATAGCAATAACAATTATAATACTATTTTTAATGAAAAGGGGAGAGAGAGAGTAAATAAAACCCAAGTGAAAAAACTGATGCACAATTGAATTGCTCAACACTCAGTGACCAATGCACAGCCCATTCCTGAGCAGCAATCAGAAGGTCCAGGACAACTTCCCCCAGTTTATCACTCAAAATGACATTCTATGTTCTTTGGTCACCTCGGGTCAGGAGTCCTGGCTGTGTCCCCCACAGCTTCTTGTGCACCTGCGTGCTGGCAGAGCATGGGAAACTGAAAAGTCCTTGACTTAGGGCAAGCACCACTTAGCAACAACAAAAACATGAGTGTGTTATCAACATTATTATCATACTAAATCCAAAACACAGCACTGTACCACTGACTAAGAAGAAAATTAACCATATCCAGGCAACACTACAGCAAATGTCTGCGTTTATTACTACAACTTTATGTAATTAATGAAGTTCAATATGAAAGGCCCTTACTTTTAATAGCTTTTTAGTAAAAGTGAATCTAGCAATGCAAGGGATGTATTTCTTCAGCACAGACTCTTCGGTGAATTTTGGGAGTGATTAATACAGGGACTCAGTTAAGCACTGTTCAACTCTGTTGTCCTATGAATTTCCTTCTAAACACCACTTCAAATCTCAAAGATTACTATTTTGATACTGCATTTATTATGAAGGAATAGAATGGGCTAAGGTAACTCTCTACTATTATTATTTGCATGTCAAATCATAGTGTCATCAACTGAAGAAAGAAGTTACAAATTATTTGTGCAAATGCCTCTTTATTTTTCAAGTGTTATTTCACCATTTGTCATTACTCTCAGTAAAGAAGATACCCAGGCAGACCCACTGCCAAGTGCAGTACCATTACCCCAAGCAAATCCATTCCGAAGGATACTCAGGCTCCTGAAATGTCAGCTGTAAACAACTGCTTAAGTGACTGACTTAATACTTGATCACAACAAGTACAGCAATAAAACCTGTTGCAGTTATTCTACTTAGTATAAAACATCCCCACATTATCTGCAATGGACCTAACTTCAGCCCAAATTCAACAAATTATTTAACCTGTGATTACTGTTCTAGACAGATGATTTTCATCCTGCCTTTAGGCAAGAGCTGCATTTTTGCTGTGTTATGAGATCGAGTAGCACTGCATGAGGGGAGCTGGTTGGTCCAAGCAGTTAACGCTGGGCACTCAAACTCCACAATACACACACTTCCAGCAGTTTTACCCTAACCCCACTCGATCTGGTTGGGGTTGCACCAGATATCCACCAGCTGCTGCAGCACATGATGTGTACCCTGAAGCGTACCATATCCCCAGCTCAGCTTCTGCTGTAAGACAGCTCCAAGGCTCAGCCTAAGTGGGCAGAACTGAAGTACAGGAACAAGGGTCAGCTGGGGATTTGCTTCAAAAACATGATCCTGAACAAAATTAATATGCCAAGGTAGATATAGTATAAGTGAACCCCCGAGTTTCCTTGTATTCAGCCTTACTTTACGTGTTTCCTATGTCCTTCACTTCTGTCCTTAATAAGAATTTAGGCAAGATTTATTGGCAGTAAATCTCCAGAGCCTAATTTATGAAGGCTTAAATCTGTGTCTGAACTGCACTGGTAATGTTGGTGTAGATAACCTTATCCAAAGCTATTTGGATACAGTACATGCCACTAATAGAAGGATTGTTTTTTGCCCATAATTCTTTATCCAGTTTCTTATTCCATTTAAACTCATTGTTTTGCCCATCCAGCAGAGTCCTCATTCAAGGGAATATAAGCAATTAAAATAAATACAAAACCCAGTCTATTTGCAGGGATTTTAACAATTCTGTACAGATCTGTACTTCTAATTCTGTTCATGTTAATGACTCCAAGGTCTGGCAGAGTTGAAACTTATTCTTTCCTGGTGTGTGTCAGAAACATTTGAATCTAGACCACAAATTTGAATATAGACATCTTAGAGTAAAATATTGTTCTATAGTATGGCATAAAGAATTGAATATTTAGTTCTTAAAAATATATTTTAAAACAGGAGAAGCCATTCAATGATCATCTGTCTTTGAATTAATTGTGGAAAAAAACAGGTCTTCCCCAATGTCAGTCAATGACAATCAGTCAATCAATATCATTTTATCCTTCAACTATTTCTATATTGGCCTGAACCTGACAGAGTTCAGTATCATTTTTAATGATCAAATTTTAATGACCTGTTTGGCATTTAGTTCAGCAGGTTGGCATTGCTCTGAAAGTAGAATCTGACTCATTACCTAAAAGTATTTGAGATGCGGTTGAGATTTGCATTAACTACAGTATGATGGTACTTTTCACTTGCATTTCTGTACATTTGGTGTATAGTCTTGATGAGATACACAATGTTAAGGGGGAATGAAGGCATAAGGATGTTACCCTTGAAACAACAGATGTCTAATGAACTAACCCATGAACCAGGGCTAGTCCTGAAGCCTTGGTGTGAACCGCTACATATATAGCCCACTGGCAAAGTCCAGTTTACATCTTTATGAACCAGTATGATATCTCATCCAGCCACTGGTGTGGAATGTGGGTTCTTCAAATGGAAAGGATCTTGTTCTGAAACCACAAGGATTTGATCCTGATCAGGATGGTTTAAGCAGTGTGAAGAATCCAAAATGTAGATGTTACTGTGACTGCGGTTACGCCTCTCAGCTCAGTTTCTCATGCCTCCAGGGTTTCAGGTCTCACCCTGATTTCATCTGCTGCTGTTACAGATCTTATTCCTGCCCTGCATTACACAAAATGATTAATACCAGTAAAGTGTTAAATATCATTATATGATAAATAATTTTAAGCAATTTCCCTCATCTTTTTTAGAGTTCTTGATGCTTTTTTGTCAGATTTAATGCTGCCTTTGAAACTGTAATCATTGATGTTTCTTTTCCAGCACAAGCATAATCTCCTTTGAGCAATAAGCGATTAGAAAAACTTTATCCCAGAGAAGCAGTATAGCAATGTTATTCATACCAGTGCAGGAGATCCCTGAAGAACCAGATATTTACAGAAATATTACCCTAAAATTAGAATTTCAAAAGGAAATGACATCTCATTACACTATGTGTTTCTTGATCAGCATATCATGAGTTTGAGCATAAAGATGGCAGCTCAAGTATTAAAACCAGTCAGTACAAATCTATCAGCTTTACCATTTCTACAAAACATCATGACTGTCCAGTAACATAGGCTTATTTGCAGAAAATGTAGAATCCATGATAAACCAAATTCAGCATTTGATTCTTCTTGCAACATACTCGATGGTAAATTTTTCCTTTGCCTTCAATACTGCAAAATCAAATTATTTTTCTGTTTTGGAATAGCAATGGCTTATTTATACAGGCAATATTCCCTGTGAGGACCTTACAAAAAGGTTCAAGATAATTGATTAAACTGGAGATCACTCCATTAAGTGAAGTTTTGTCCTATTTCCTTGAAAGTTACTTTTGCAGTGCTATTTCTTTCCTTACAAGTCTATTTTCTATTGTTTGTATGGTCCTTGACTTAAAATTGAACTGAAGTTTATTTTATTGCCATTTCATGTTAGTGTTTGAAGACCTTACCAAAATTTTACAAGACAGACTTATTAAATGGATTTGCATGGAGCTAGATTTCTAAATCAATCCCAAAGTTTCCCTAGGCTGAAAGATTTTCAGACAGTAGGTGCACAGCCATCATCTGTGAGTTGTTCCTAGGTATTTCCCAATTCTAATCACATCTCTATGCTTTAGTTTATCAGGTTTCATCTTTCCTTTTCTTTTTTTTTTTTCCCCCCTCTCTGACAGGTCATAATGTCATATGCATTAGAGACAACTAATGCCCTTTGCTGTAAGGATTGACCTCAGCCCAGTCTTCATCTGTGAAGCGGGATGCAATGCTCTTGCTTTTCCAGTCATGAAAAGTAGCAAGTACGCTCTTATAAATCTTCCCAAGCAGGTAAGAACTCCAATTCCAGTGATTTAACTGTTATTAGTGATAGCAGTGTACTGATTGAAAGGATTTTCTTTTTTCCTACAGTAGGAGTAACATCCTCTTTATAGTGAATTCTTAGAATGGAAAGGGAAAAGAGAATTAAAACATTTTGATCTTAAGAATTGCTTATCTGGTTTTAGACCTGGGAATGCTTTAACAAAATGTCTTTCAAGGTTTTGTGGGTATTACCACTTAGGCATGTTATTAGCTATTCTGCTAGTTCTAAAAATATCAGTAAGATATCCTATGATACTCCTATCTACAGGAACTCTATAGCTAGCTACAGGTATTTTCCACATAGCTATCTGAGTAGCAATTGAGTTTTTGCATTTCCTTTAAACATATGAAATTAATAAATATTGTTTGATCATGACCATTTGTCAAAATGTTAGGAATATTAAGAGTAATTTAAAGTTGAAGGATTTTTTTCTGGTTTAGGACAAATAAAACCCAGAAGATTTTTTAGAATTGCTGATAAGAGGTGATTGTTTAGGAAGATCAAACAGCTACATGTCAGAATTGGAGCAGAGAGTTTCTATTCTTACCATTAATTGACTCACTTTCAGTTTGAGGGAACAGATGAGAAAACCATTCTTTGTACTTGGTTGTTTTTAGAGAAATGGTAACTCACAAGCATGAGCAAAGGGATGAATACACAGTTTGCTTCACCTGTTGCCATCAGATCAGGAAAGGAAAACTGTATTGAGTCTGTTTTCCACAATAGTTACTCATACGTCTCTGGCCAGCAACATACCTGAGCAACTGAAAAACTCCTTGGAAATTTACTAATGGTAAGGGAGGGTAAAAAAAATACGTGATTACTTCCTCAATATAGCATCAAAAATGGCCATGGAAAACTGAGTCTAGAGCTGTCAGTCTTCCAGCTGTAAGCCTTTCCCAAAGATAGCTGGTTTCTTTTTTGGTTTTACAAATATACCTAATCAAAGCTGAAGAATCAATCCAGTATGCTCTGTTAGAGAATACAATACCATGTAAGATAGGGGATAGTGCTAATATGTATAATAAATAGGCTGGGTTTTTCTCTTATTTCCAATTTGAAAGTCTATTCAGAAACAGCAACTGTAAACAAAGGGAATTTCTACAATTTCCTCCTGTTTTTTAGTGGAAGTGCAGAAAATGCAAATGCAGAGAAGCTCTCATTCCCTTCTGGTCCTGTGACAATCTGCCATCCTTCATGACTGGATCTTGTCACATTGTGAAAGAACTGGTGAGTCAGAGAGGCTGTACCATAACACTGAGAGCAGGAGGATTAGCAAACAGAAGCTGGGTTTCTGTCTGCGATTTTTGAGGCTTGTTTTGGTATGTTACTCCTTATTCAATGCCTACTGTCACTCAGAGAAATTGCCAAAGAGACACTACCATGCAGGTAATGCTGTATATTGTACCTTTACAGTACATTTCAGAGGATAAGGTATAAAACTTCGATCAGATGTTGGGAACTGAGGATATGTTATCACAAAAAAAACCCAAATAAATACAACTCTGCCGATAAATTACAATCATATTTCCCATGTCATGCCATCATGGTGAGTTTTATGGAGTCCAGCTATTGTGTAACAGTCAAAATGCCTGCTCATGAATCATTGGATACTTTTGTGGGGTATTTTCACTGAAATAGCTACCACTACAATTAAAACAGTACTTGACCCGATGTTAAAACAGATTATATTCAAATTCTTAAAGCAATTATCTCAAATACCAATTTTATTGCATGAGCTACCATGTAATTAAAAGATTATTTAATATCACATCCACACTGCAATTCTAAAGGATCAAAACAAGAAAAACAAAAACACTTTTGTACAATTTCCACAAATAATGATAATACAGTAAGAAAGTTACAGAATTCTCTTTTTTCTTACAAGTATTTGAAGTTAATGAATTAGAAAAACTTTATTAATTTTATAATGTATAAAAATACAGAAAAGGCCAGCAATAATTTTATGAAGCAGTGTTAAAACTGAACTTGCTGGAAAGTGAATCTCTGCCCTTACACAGAAGCTGGATATGCTGCCAGTGACATTGTTGAATTCTTTAGGCAATCACCTCTTAAAAGGAATATTCATTCAAATTATAATCCCACATTCCATTTATTACTATGAGAAAAAGGCTATGAAAAATATAGTGATTCACTGCCATTTACACTTAGAAATGCAAATCCTATTAAACACATTCAGATCCTAACTGTTTTGGAAACACAGATATCATACATCGAGGAAAACTTAGGACTTCAGATTCCAAATTTAATATAGGTGTTTGGTTTAAGTGCTTCCAAAACCCAATTTATTTTTCTCTTTGTTCTGGTAAACATTTCACTATTAGAAGTAATTTAAAATTGGCCACCCAAAATTTATTTTAAATGCATGTGACCCCAGCAATATAAAGCAGCTTCTGATTTCCATTACAGCTAAAGAAGTCAATAAACTAATAGGCTTCCAGTAATTAACTTCTATTAATTTATTTTCAGTAATACACAAGGCTCACTGTAAAACCAAATAACATCTTGTTTTGTTTCAGCCATGAACTTTAGGAGACTTTTACTTATATATTCCAGTATGCATTTGCCATTTTTGTAATAGCATCATGTTGTTCAGTCATTGCCCAGACTAAAATCCACTATGATCCTGAGATTTCTTTCTGCAGCACCTTTGCCTTGCCTGTTGTGCCTCACCTGGATGTGTATACATGCAGTTACCCCATTCAATATGTGAGCTGGTTTTGACATTGAAGCATTGTTAACCCGGAAAACTATATTCATAAAGATGCTCTCACCTATGTATGTTGTAGTTTCCTTTATACAGCTTTACTACCTTGGTTTTTCCAGTTACCACGGTGATATCAAAGGGTTATTACCAGAACCAAAAGAAAAAAAATGTGGTTTTGAGTCTTCAAATCAAATGCCTTTACTTTGTTTAGTTTGTCAAATTAAAGACAGCCCTTAGGAGAGGTTAGGGCAATTTATCAGTTTTTAAAAGGAAGGGCTTTAACTGTGTACACAAAGCACCAATACCTACTTAATTAATAATCTATAGATGTGATTTAAAGAAATACAGATGCATCGCTTAGTCTTCATTGTCCTCTTGCAGGATTTCAGTCAGGAAACCATTCAGCCATACAGATTTCATTACTGGGGGGGAAAATGGAAAAATCAGTTTGAGTAAAAGCTTCTAGCGCAGGAACAAAGAGGCAAGATTATTTTGTCAATTTTTTTCAAGGCTGTTTTTGCTTTGTCACTTTTCTACGTTGCCTGTGCAGGCTCACAGGCTCCCTCCGGTGGTTACCAAGCAAAAGCGTCGCCTCGCTGAGGACCGCATACAAAACTGCAAATTAAAGATATTTCTTGCTCTAATAATAATGAAGAAACTACACATGTGTTAAAGTATAAGGCCTTGTGTAGCCTCGTTGTGTAATCTAGATCATAATATGCTTTCTGAGATAAACTATTTGAAAAATCTATAATGACTCCTTTTTCTTCTCAAATCCTTTAGGGGCTTGGAAAGTGAAAAATAGATGATTCAACTAACCACCAGTAAGTTAATATCGCATAATATCCATGCTAATGATCCAAATAAAACACATCGTTTCAGGTAAGTGACTTTTAATATTTTTCTTTTCTTAGGCCAAATTCTCTGACAATTCTAGTGTGTCACACTTTCTCTTAGCTGACAGTCTTTTCTCCTACCTCAGGTGTGGCTGTGGATTTTCTCTTGATCCCTGGGATACTGCAGACTATCATGGGAGAATTTCTGGGTCAAATCACAATAGATCCAGCTCTCTTTTGAGCAGATATCCAGCCAATTTTAACATTATTATATATCTTACAGATTTTAAAAAATATTTCCATAATCAGTATAATGAAGAGTCTGCTCTAAAGGCACCAGAAAAAGAAGCTATCTAATTTATTTTAGTTAGAGTATCAGTATTAATGATTTTATATGGCAATGCTTTTTATTAAAACAGAATTGTTTGACATATAAAGAAACACAAAAAAAGTCTGCAGAAGGCAGTGCCAGATCACAGGTCATATGTTTGACAAGTCTATTTTACCTGTATTGCCTTTGCTGATGAACAGAATTAAGACTAAATAATTTTTCACAATTGCTGCCTTTTCAGAACTTCTTATGGTTTAAATACCTGTATTTTATTTCCAAGAAACAGTTAAGTACAGAGACAATGAAAAACAGATATTGAGTGAAAAATAAATATTTTTATGGTCATTCTGACTGAAAAACACATATATTAGGAATGTAATAATGTAGAAACTTGTTGTTCTTCTTGTGTTTGTCCTTCTTATATTGTATACAGAATATCAGAATGACTTAGATCTCAGCCAGAAATGTACAAAAAGTAAGGAAACTTCTATGTTTGCTGCATCAGAGCACAGTTAGGGCACAGGAAAATGGTCAAGACTATTCTCTCCTATCTCCTCTGCAATTCTTGTATCTTTCAAGACTTTTATTCATTCTTAGTGGTTTATTGATATCACTAAGATACACTTTATTCAGCTCATTAAGGAAAAACCTCTGGAGCATCTCACAGCCATGTTCCTGGTTGTACATATAAAAGCTCTTTATTATACTATATTTACGCATAGATAGATAGAATAGTAAATAGATTAATTAACACATTCACCTACGTATTCTTGATACCTACTTCATGGCAGCTGCTATATATAAAGGTTGGGAAGCACAGTACTTCCTGATGACTGTTTGTTTACAGGAAATGCCAACATCCCTGAGTAGATCAAATACCTAGAACATGACGTTCTCTAGACTCAAACATGGATGTAATTTTTGGAAAATAATTTCTGGAGGCTATAAGTGGTCTTGAAGTGTGACTGCTGGTGATCGAGGATTAAAAAAGTAGATGTTATTAATATGAAGAAATTTCTCCACAGTCTGTAACTCCTGTGTTCTTAAAGTATGCACATTCATTTTAAGCTCTCCCCACACATTTTACAGGAGTTTGTCTTCAACACTAAGAAGCTACCTGCTCTTCAATGTATCCAGAAAAAAATGGTCTCAGGTAAATTATGACTGTCAGAACAAACCTGTGGGACACCTATGGGCAGCTCAATGTATCACTGCTAATGATGCACCACTGTGCAGGTATATGATCTGCTGTTGTACAGTCCCCCTTTCTGATGTATATGATGGTCAGTCAAGGCTGTGTGTATGGGCACAAAATTGTGTTTTGCTGATGGAAACTTACGAATGTAATTTCTCTGACTTAATTACTGTACAGACTGTGTTGAGAGAATTTAAGCTTCATTTTAAGTCCTTGACACTAGCACATTGTTCCCTACTTTGCATAAATATGGCCAAATTGTTGAAGAAAAGATGGAATTTATTACACAATTTTTGACATCAAGTCTTTCTCTTTTAAAGCTGACTAATAAATACAAAAATGAACTATTTACACAACTGTTAAGTCAATGTAAATGACCATGAGTTAGTTTGGTATTAGTTGATTCATTAGGTTTTCCACAGTGTTTTAATTTGAGTAGTGCTCATTAAGCAGCTGAGGAAAATGTGCATTTGTTGGTTTCTTTTCAATAACCTTACATAGTAAAAATTTCAAGCATTTAAACTTTCCATCAGAATTTCTACAAGGAAATGTGCACTATTAAGGCCTAGAAGAGATTTATCCTGGGACAATATAAATACAAACCCACTCTCTTCAATCATTACTGTACAATATTGTGTCTCTCCTTGAGACATTCAGGAAGAAATGCAGTAAACTCATGAAGCCAAATCCCTGAAGTACTTCAGTTTCATTAATATCAACTTGGATAAGCTCTGCTGAGAATTTAAATAACTGTTCTAGGTTCTCTGCACCTCAGAAGAAATATATTTTATCTATTAATTATTTTTCTTACAAAGAAAAAATCTGAAGAGTTAATTCTATCCCCAGAAAGCTGATAGATACAACCGATGGATAGTGGTCTTGACTACTACATGATACTTTTGGTAAGAATAGCAAAAGAGGGTATTTAATGAATAAAGTCATTCTTTCAAAACTGAAACATTTAATTGAAAATCAGTATGTTCTCATATAGATAAAAGAGCTATCAATTCACTCTGTATACATCTTTTGTATATTTCCCCTTTAAAAGCCTTTAATAGAAATGTACAAAAAAATGAGAAATACAACTGAAGCAACTGGAAAGTGGGTGTACTCCTTAGTTTCTGTAGGTGTAATTTTTCAGTTCAGTGTTTCAGTTTTTCTTTAAAAAAAAATAAATCAAACATGGGCTACCATAACAAAACTAAAAATCTTGCATTTTATTTATATAATCACATTAAATTCTTAAATGAATATGTAAATAAAGGCTGAGGATTTCTTCAGTAAGTGGCTTTTTATAAAAGGTCAAAACCCAGATACAAAACTGACAAAAACTGACAAGACTTCAGCCAAGTCAAATTTTATCAGTGATAGATGTCAAACTCTGAACCTAAAGGTCAAATATTGTTAAAAAAATAGAAACAGATTCACAAAATTATGCAAATTCTATAATTTACTAACCTAATGCTGTGATTGACTTGTTCCTGGACAAGTACTTGTGAGATATTGGTGAAAGCTGAACATAATTAGAACTAGAAAAATGTAGATTTTATTAAAAAATAGCAGTTTCAAAGGCTGGCTTCTGGAATGTTTTTAAAAGCTGAAAAAAAAGAACAGAAATAGCAATAATCCAGCCAAATTAAAATGAGTTACTTTGTCTTCTTCATATCAAAACCAACCTAAAACTCAAAAGAATAATATCTCTTCTGACAGACACACAGAGTTTCTTGCTGTGGTTAATGAAATATGAAACTGCTCCATTTACATGTTGATTTTCACAGGCTGTGATTCCTAGGGATGAAACACCTCAACAGTAATGTCATGAGAGGTTTGGAAGTCCAAAGGCAGACACAGCTTCTTGTGCTGGGCTGGTGACACAAAGAACTGGGCTGTACACAGGACTCAAGGGAAAGTGGGATGCATAAAAGTACAAAATATGGAGGCTCCACAACTGAGTCTACTTTCAATGTTTCTTTAAGACAGCTTGTATAAACCTTCAGATTCACTAAAAGTGGTCATTGCACTCCAAGGCACATTGTTGTTTTCCTGCCAGGAGGACAAGTACAGGCAAGCTTTGTATAATGATGAAATTTTCCCCTCAGGTTCTTCCACCAGGTGGACACCTGTGAATCTGAACAGCCTCCAGCACAGGCTGCTAGTCCACAAATATTGGAATGTGTCTGCAAAAGGAGAGAGAATACATTGTTTTCCATATCCACAGACAAGAGAGGAGCGTGCTTAAATTGCTGCACTAGAAATATAAGCAAGCAATAGCAAAGAGCTTTCTGGTTGTAAATGAAGCTGATCACTAAAACAGAGCCTCTACAGAGGTGGTGGGGGTTCCATCAGGATAAATAGGTATTTATGAAAATTGGTTATGCATAGTATTCTGTCTGATTTCTGTTTGTCTGCTGAGATGCAAGAAAGATTAGGAACTGATTCAGCAGAACCTTCTTTCATGGTGCTCTGCATGTGCCCAGTGAGTCTTGGGAGATGAGGGAAAGGAAGACAACCTCATCTATATTTTTTGTAAACTTCAAATAAACTCTGAGTAATAACATCTCCCAAGAAATCTCAGAAAAATGAAAAATATAATCAGTTTAACGATCTAGACTCTGAATGAAGCCCTCTCCCAGAGCAAATTAAAACACCACACAGCTGCACCTGAATCAATAAGCACCAACTCAGGCAGTTACTAAAACCAATAAAGAAGAAAAGTCTGGCTCAAACAAAACAAACCAAGCTCAAGATACCTCCATCCACTGCAATAAAATGTTTCACTAATTACCTGAAAGTAGACTTGGTCTCTGTTGTGTCAGAAAGAAAATTGGAAGAGCTGGAAAGAGGATTCACTAAAACCCAGAGAATTGACAACAACACTGAAAACTGGCTTCTGCAAGTCCTTAAGTAAGATCTATGGCAACCATGAAATGAATTTTCTGTGTTGAATTTGTCATTGTGATCTCTATATTTTAATGTCCTTTCTTTGAATTTTGACACAGCCAAAGTCCTAGCAGTACTAAAGTGGTGAGCAGTATACAAACCTGTATAAGAAAATAATCTTCTAGTCATCCCCAGAACTTTGTAACTGAAATGCATTTTGTCAGGCGATTTAACTAGAAGATAGGAGACATGTTTTGTTAATCAGACAGGATCTGTTGGTAATTCTAATAGTAAGAGTAATTCTTCTAATGAAGACTATTAAATCTGCCCTAGGATTTTTGTTTCCTGACTCACAATTTATATGATGACAGTCTTCCATACAAAATTAAATGAAAGGGTGAACCAGCAGTTTTTGTCTACAAAAATCCTTTCGTTCTTTACTATGTATTCACAAGACCTTTGCACAGCTATAGAGGTATAGTTTTACTATTTTCCTAGATACTATAAATCTCTGCTTAGATAGGCATCCATATAACAAATTTTTAATATCAAAATTGTGTTTTACACACTCTTTTGGACAGGATATCTGCAGGAAGATGACAACTCCTTTTTTTTTTTTTTTTTTTTTTTTTTTTTTTTTTTTTTTTTTTTTTTTCTTTTCCTTTCCCTTGCATAGCGGTATTTGGGGTCATATCCAGACTCCTTGGCAATGTGTACTAATCAGATTTTGCTTTCATTGAACAAGGAAGACCAGGATCAAGCCAAGTCCAGGATGCTGCTGTGCTGCTGACACACAAGCCCTTTCTGAGTGGCTATGGAGAGCCTGAATAAGCCAAGGTTGCTGCTACTTCTGCTCCCAGGATGGAGCAGTAACTTCTGGGACCGGTGCCCATCCACTGTCTGCTGCCCACTGGTTTTCTCCCTTCACCCAAAAAACTGCCCTGGTGACCAAGGTCTTCAGGGCTGGGCAGTGAGGCCCCGGCCTTTCTATTCACATCAGCATGTTCATGCCTTTGACAACTGCTTTCTTGGCCTGTGTCCAGAGCTGACCCCAGACAAAGCAACCTGCGAACTCCTGGTTACTTCATCAGCAGCACACACCTGCTTCAGCAGCAGTCATGCTTTCCAAGTTACTTCTTTCCACTGTGATCTTTGTCAGCCTTGATAACCTTGATGTACCCCACATGGCTGAGGTAACTTCTCTAGCTTGTATTTCTATTTTTCATATATAGAAACATGAAGTTCATTTTACAGAACTTAATCCTTCTTGCCCTACTACCTCAAAACAGTCAGATGTCCTTTTTTATGATGTTGTTTGAAGGTAGAATAAATGTTCTTTTAAATGACTTCTGCAGATGCTGTGCCCATGACCTGGATACCTGGTTTTGTAAGACCTGCTCTGCTGTGCTATATTGTATTACAAGTTGTTCATCAAAATACTCTTGATTCTGTTTTGCCAAGGAAAAGCAGATATTGATGCTCTCAGTTTTAGACAAAACACAGCTGTGTTTTTATGCGCAGGCAAATTTCTTCTACAGCAACATTAAAAAGCATTTCATGGCGTAATTGTCACAAATTAAGGAAAATGAAACAAGGAACGCTTTTCAACAACTATAAAGCAAGTTCATGTTGCTAGACCATGGTGATTAGCTTTTGGCATTTTTACAGAGAAAATTGCTGGGCAGTGAATAAAGTATGGGTGCATGTTTTTGTATACAGTTTTTAAATCTAAACATACCACTTTAAAGGACTAAATAATAATACAAAGTATGAATGGGATTTTGAGAACTATAGCTTCAAACTTAATTGTCTTCTTTTGATTGCCTGCACTTTAAAGGCTTTTTTAGAACTGATTTTTAAGAACTGGAATAGAGAACTAGAAGAAAAAAAACCAGCACAAATTCTGCGATGGAATTGCAATAGATCTAAAATGTATATGGGCACATGTTTACTTCTTTCTAAATGTCAGCAAGAAGCAATAAACTTCAGTCTATCAGTGACACCTCTCCACTACAGAAATCTGAATGTAGAGACAACTATGACCTGAGGGTTACATTATTCCCAAGAATACAGATAGAAGGGGAGTTAAAGCTTATACATACTTGACTTTTACATACTAATAGCTTTAGAGAAGGTGACTCAAAGGTTGGTTATGGATCACGAGCTTTTTTTATTTAACTTTTGAACTATATTTAAAGTTCACATCTGCCTTTATAATGTAAATTTCTACTGCAGGAACTTGTTATAAAGAAAAATAATGGGGTAAAATTGATGTGACTATTGTGTCTGATCTCGTATTACAAATAAATAAAAAGAATCAGTCTTCAAAATAAGCCTGTTTTCAGTCTTGTGTTTTATAAACAAAACATGACCAAATCTGGAGAGTATTTTTTGCAGCAAGGAAACTGGTCAATCAGCTAAGGACTGAGTTATCAAAAGACTTCTAAAATGTAAGGCTACTCATGTTTTCATATAAGTACACTTTAAACTGTTTACCTGGGGTGCAGTTTAGAGCCTTGAACCTCAACTCTACCTTCAAGTTCACTACAGAGGAAAAAAAACAAGAAAAAAGCTCAAAAGAATTTATACAGAATTTTTCTAAAACACTTCTCTGGAGAAGATGTATGTTGTATTGGGCATTGGATTTTTACATGATTTCTCATTCCTGAAACAAAAATGTACCACAATAAGTCAGATATTTTTATTATTGGAACCATATAAAAATAAAATACCCAACCACTGGAGTGAGCAAAAGGAAGGACATCCGTGTATGTTTTTTTAGTAATACCTTCCCGATTAAGCCACTGAGGAGTAAATACATAGGCCTGCACTTAACAGGGTACACACGTTCCCACCTCCTTTATAGGTATATCCTACTATTTTCTCCACTGATTGCTATGGAAAATTTTGGAGCCAAACAACTTTTTGGAGGTGAACTATCATCTGATAACTGCGGATTCTAGTTATAGACAGAAGAACACTGCATTTAGCTTCTTACTCTTTCTGAAGTACATAATCGCTTTAAATTTTAGTAGATCTTTTTATGTCAGAAGGTGTTTGGGAGTAGATTCAATAAAACCAGACTTAAGGAAATGCATGAGGCAGATACTTAAGAGATCTCTTTTGCAAAGGTATGAAAGTTATTTTTCTAAAGTACAATGCAAATTTTTTACTTTTTTTCATCTACTTTTTTGACTACTTCATGTGTAATGTATAATTATTTGTACAGAATTCATAAGAAGTTTTCCATCTGAACTTTCCATTGCATGAAAATTTTACTCAGTCTAGATAAGAAGAACAGTGGATTAAAATGTCAACACCTGTTTGACTATGACAATCCTAACAGCAACCATGAGTGTTGTCAGTTTGGGAACTTTCCTTCACTCATGTAAAAGCTGAAGACTGAAGGTCTGACAGAGTAGCTACAATACTGTTGTGTTCTCTGATTTTTTTTTTCCATCTAATGCTCAGTCTTACAGAAACTCTATACTTTACAATAGATATGTAGCAAAAGAGCAAAGTTTGAACTACAAAACTATCAATTAAATATCTAAAGGAAACTAATACAGTCAACATTCCCATCCAAATCACTAATGTGATTTTCAGGTTGCTTTCCCCTAAAACTGATTTTGTTTCTGTACCCACTTTTTCTTGCTTACTTGTCTGTAAAGTCTAGTATTCTTTGGTCACCTTTCAAGTTATACTGTTCAAAAAACACTATTACTCAAGAAAACAGAAGTGTGAGTGATGAGGACTAACAGCATTTCAGATGGGAAGTTGTGATCAATATAATTGTTAGCATTAACTTCATCAAAGCCAGGGTTGTACTCCTGACCTCCTAGAATGATGTCTGGCAACAAGACATGATTCAAAAGCAAACCATCAGTGGTATTGAAAATGTTTCCTGTATCTCACTCACCACATGAAGGAATTCATAGTCAAACACAGGCATCAACAACACTAGGAAAATCTACAGACACTTCTGTTTATTTTCACGATATACTCAGAGCACTTGCAAAAAGTGTGTGGCATCTAATAGATATTTGCATGGTAGTCAATCAGGTCAACAAAATGATAAAGAATGCACGTAAGAAAAAAACAAACAAGTTCCAAGTCTTTTAGGAATCTTTACTAGTTTATTTTTGCTTGATATGTTTGTAACTTAACTGATTTACAACAGATGTCAAAAACAGATCAATCCACATAAATGCTTCTCAAATCTATACAAACTTAATTGTGCTCTCCCATGATATATTCCTTTGGTCATAATGGAGCAGATCATACCCAAGTTTAATTAAAATCTAGATCTGCAAAAGTCAATAGCTTTGCAGTCAGCTGATGTGCAGCTGCTGAAATGCTTCAATATAAGCACCAAAAAGAAAGGCAGAAAAAACGCCCTCAAACTGTGGACTGAAAAATATGCAAACAAAAGCTCGCTGCCTCCAAGAGCACAACTGGGCAGTTCTGTTGGCTACTGCTGCTGCCAGCTGTAGCTCTCCGACTGGTAATTGGAAAACAAATGGATTAAGAACCCTTAGGTAAATCCGTTTCATTCACGACGCATGTGCGCCGGTGAGAACATTCGCATCCATATTCTGGAGGAAGTTTTATATTTCACCCTGTTCTGAAAAGAGTGGCTTTTCAGGAGCTCCCATTTTCGGCACCGTTTAGCGCTGCCTGCAGCTGCCCTGCTCCAAAGAGTCCGCTGGCCCTCAGCAGGGATGCTGTCCTGCCGCGGCACAGCTCTCAAGCTTGATTTGGCAGGGAAAAGCGGCTAGAGTTCCTTTTTATTTATTTATTTTTGTTGTTGTTGTTGTTGTTAGTGGAAAGGGAAAAAAAAAAGGAATTACAACGTCTGCCACCTTTTGTCTTTGAGATTCTGCGTACTACGGACTGATTACGGGAAACCTGTGAAGGAGGTAAAAACGCAGCACACGCAGTGTTTAGTCCAGACTAAGTCTTGGTGCCGGCTACCTGTTGAGGTTGGGTTCACGCAGGCGCTTCATTATTTGTCTTTCCCAGAGAGTTCATTTAAGCCCGGCCGGACCTGCCGAGCGCTGCCCAGCCCCGCTGGGGGACGCGGCTCCTGAGCCTCGCTAGAAGCGGAGGAGCCAAGCAGAGCGAAGTTTTCTGCGGAGAGCCCCGGGGTTCCTTCCACTCTTGCCTGCGTACCCACCGCGCTCCGTCTGCCGCCCTGCCTGGGCGAACGGCAAGCTGAAGGGGGGGAAGGAAAGGGTGCGGAGAAATAAGGAGCGGGGAAAAACCCGCACCGCTCAATTCCCCGAGCAGACGCTCCCCGGGCGCTGCCTCCCGAAGCATCAGACGGCAGCAGCCCGGACGTCGCGGCCCCTCCGCGGCTGCGAGGGGCGGGTGCGGGCGCGGCCGGGGCACCTCCCCCGGGGGGGAGGTGGCCGGGGGTGGGTGCAGGGGTCCCCAGGCCGGGCGGGGCTGCCTGCGGGGCACGGAGGGGCTGTCGCGCCCGTTCCGCGCCCCTGCGAGCGGCGGGGCACCCTGCACGGCGGACCCTCCGCCTCCCGGCGCTGCGTGGGGGCGGCCGGCCCGGGCTCGCCGCAGTCGGCGGTGCCGGGGAGCGCTGGCTCCGCGTTCCGCCCGCCGAAACTTTGCCCGGCGCGCAGGGGCAGGGATGGAGCCAGGGCAGCCCGCGGCGGCGCCCCTGAACCGGTCCCGAGTCGGGGCGGAGCTGCCCCGCGGGGAGTTCAACCTCTCCGGGCTGCCGGAGGCGGAGGGGGAGCCTCTCTTCGGCATCGGCATCGAGAACTTCATCACCCTGATCGTCTTCGGCTTGATCTTCACCCTGGGGGTGCTGGGCAACACCCTAGTGATCACGGTGCTGTCGAGGAGCAAGCCAGGCAAGCGCCGAAGCACCACCAACATCTTCATCCTCAACCTGAGCATCGCCGACCTGGCGTACCTGCTCTTTTGCATCCCCTTTCAGTCCACGGTCTATGTGCTCCCCACCTGGGTGCTGGGCGCCTTCATCTGCAAGTTCATCCACTACTTCTTCACCATCTCCATGCTGGTGAGCATCTTCACGCTCTCAGCCATGTCTGTGGACCGCTACGTGGCCATTGTGCACTCCCGACGCTCCTCGGCCCTGCGCGTTCCCCGCAACGCCCTGGTGGGTGTGGGGCTCATCTGGGCTCTCTCCTTTGCCATGGCCTCACCTGTGGCTCACCACCAGAGCATCATCCACGCTGAGACCAGCAATCAAACCTTTTGCTGGGAGCACTGGCCCAATCCACGTCACAAGAAGGTCTATGTGGTTTGCACCTTCATCTTTGGATATCTGCTCCCGCTGCTTCTCATCTCCTTCTGCTATGCCAAGGTGAGTCAAATGTAAAAGGAATGATGGTGGTAGGTGTCCCTGAGCCGTAGGGCCATTTCTGGGCATGTGGAGGGACATCGCACTGTTGGGAGAAGAAGGAGCAAGGGTGAGTTTGTGGCACAAAAGGAGAGAGCAGGTTTTACAGCTGGGAGGGGACAACATCTGTGCAGTGGCACAGACAGGTCAGAATAGAGGTTGCATGGGCTGAACAGGGAGGGGGGGTGTTGTTTTGACAGTTATTGGGGTCTCTCTGCCAGATTTCCTTGTTGTAGAATGCTGAGAAGCCCCAGTGCTCTGCTGCTTTCTCTGTCACTCTGTCTTTTATTTTCTTGCCGTGCTGTATGAGGAGTTTAAGTCAATAAAGTACAGCAAAGCAACAAGTTGTTCAGGCTTCAGATGAAACATTGTGGTTCTTTAAAATGCAGTGCACTTAAAAATGACAGAACCAACCAGTTAGGTCTGATCTGGTTAACACGTTAAGAACAAAATGTGCATCATGCTGCCTGGTCCTGTGTGCCCTGTCTTGCCCCTGTTGAAGCTGATAGGAGATTTGCCTCTGACTTCAGCAAGGGCAGGTAGTTCTAGGGAGCAGGGCATGAGGACCCAGGTGGGAAAAAGCAGTAAGTAAGGGTGCCTGAATACAGGTGTTTAAGGGCTTTCCTGCTTAGGAAACTGTCACATTTTTCTGTGAGCAATAATTGCAGCCTTCAGCGCAGGGCCGTCTGCTTGCTGCTGAATAGGACCTGGAACACCAGTTTGCTACCTGCTGAGTTAGGCAGAGATCCTCCTGTTTCTGTGCCAGAAACCTTCAGTTGCAGGATTTCTCCTTGACAGTGATTTGCATTTGAGAGGATAGGACAGCTTCTGCAAATAAGGACTGCTTAAGTGTTAAAGCAGTCAGTTCTTTAATTGGCAGGCTCGATAGATGTACCTGCAGTAGTTAATTTGATAAAATAATTTTATGTTCTGTTTTTTATTACATCAGCTTAATTGTGATGTGCAAATTGAGGATAGAATGGCATCTGCCTCTGTTAAAACCAAGGCATGCAGAACTCAAAGGACATTTCTAAATTACTGCTCGTAGTGAAAGAAGTCCAGCCTGGCAAATGAAGAAGAAACAGGTGTTTTCATATGTAAACCGAATCCTGTTTTCCCTGTGTGAATACAGTGGTATTCCACCTACAGTGGTGAATATGACTGAGCTACAGCTCATAGCCATACATCCTCAGTTTCAGGAAAATACTACATATTGCAGGGAAAATGCTACAGAATGAGTGCAGGGGGAGCTTTTCATCTACTAATTCTTTCCCTTTTCAATGCCAAAGCATCTTCAGTTTCAGTAGAAAGTCTATATAAGAGAAGACTGAAAACAAGACTTTCAAAATTACGATAGTCCTCCAGAGTATAGGGAGGAAAAAAGGAAATAATCAAAATATACACATAGTAAATAAAACACACCATGTTGTTACAAAGCACCTTTACAGAAGTAGGTATCTCAATATTAGTATAAACTTGTAGTTAAAAAAAAAGAAACCGAAACAAGCAAAAAAATCCCAACAAAACCCCCAAGCCAACAAAAGCAACCCTATGTAAAAACATGCCCAAAGCAAGTTCATAAAATCAAGGCCACTTGAAGTTACAAGAAAATAATGTGCTTGAATTATTGCCAGGCTAAGATGTCACGCTTGCTTGGTGATGAGTTTTGAGCCTGTGTGTATGATTCTGCTTGCCATGGTGTCAGGCTGGAAGAGCTAACCTGAAGGCATAAATTTCAGAACATAGCTAGGAGATAGATACCTGGTATTCCCATCAGTGTCAGTGAAGCCATGACTTCAATAGCCAATGGCTATTGAAGATATTTGTGACCTGCAACTAAAGACCAATTCCCGCCCTCATTAGGAGACAACTGCAAATCTCCAACTGCAGTATTTTGACACATGGGGCAGAGTGAGGGAGAAATTAAGGATGATAGTAACTGAAAATCAGAGGTGAAGTTTCACATTTCTTAAAGCCATTGCTACTCTGACAGATCTTGAGCAATTTGGTCACTGCAGCTTTCATTAGTGTTACTAAAGTATTATGAATTACAAGTATTTTGGCTTTTGAGTGAACACAGGGTTAGAGCATAGCTGCTATGTAATAGCCTCAGAAGTACTGTAAGGATCATAGAATCATAGAATAGTTTGGTTTGGAAGGGACCCTAAAGATCATGTAGTTCCAACCCTCCTGGCAGGGAGGCAGGGACACCTCGCCCAAGGCCAGGTTGCACCGGGCCACATGCAACCTGGCCTTAAACACTTGGAGGTTTGGACATCTACTGCTTCTCTGGGCAACCTGTCCCTGTGCCTCATCACCCTCATAGTAAAGAATTTCTTCCTAATATCAAATATAAATCTACCCTCCTTTAGTTTAAAGCAGTGCCCGCTTATGCTATCACTATGTCATGCTCCTGTAGAAAGTTCCTTTAGGTACTGGAAGACTGGCATAGGATCTTCACAGAGCCTTCTCTTCTCCAGGCTGAGCAACCCCAGCTCTCAGCCTGTGTTCATAGGAGAGGTTAGTCTCTGCATTAGTTTCTTATGGACTTCACTGCTTTTCATGAACTGTGGGTCAGTGAAATAACGCAATCGTCTGGTACATTAGATTAAGATAAAGGAGACTAATTTCTCTGTTTGAATATGTTGCCTTTTCCAGACTCCTTTAAGGCAGTTCTATTTCTTTCATAAGCAAATTGCAATTGAACTTTCAAGTTTTGAAAGTCTCATTCTTTAGGCACTCTAATAGGGAGCCAAGTTCTTTCTCTCTCTATATCACTCTCTCTTAAATTGTATTAGGAGAGATTTGTATTCTCCCTAGTGGATAACCTGCAGAAGTGCTGAAGTAGTGCCAGGTATTTGGAAACATTGTCCTTCCAAAACATCTCAAGTGATGTGCTCTTCAGGCAGAGATTCATGAGATCATGCTCTGTGTCTTGTTATCCCTCTTTTCGCTTCCACAAATAATTTTGCTTCTGTTTCAGCCAAATTTCTGATAGAGGAGTGAAAATATCAGAAGAAATGATATTTCCCTAGTTTTGTGGAAACAGCAGGTAATGGAGAAGGTGGAAAGTCTCAATTGTCCACCCCTAAGGAGAGTCAGTTTGCACTCAACTGTTAAACATTAGACATAGGGGAAGAGGTCTGATGTGATATCAATTTATGGAGAAGATACATGTTTTTAGGAACACAGTTAAGAAGTCACAAATCCACAGGAAACCAGCTTTGTTGCCTCACAGACCTGATCTTGAGAGAAACTTGCTACTTCAGAAAGAGGAGCAGTGACTATGTAGTTATTAGCTGAGTCATAGCACTGCATGCTTGTAGGCAGTTTGTATTCTAGCTTTTTTATTGCTTGTCATACTACTTGCCATATTTTTTTCATACTAAAATTTTTTGTGTGTTTTGTAACATTGCTACAACACTTTCTCACTGAGGTGTTCTGAAAGGGCAAAGTGGTTAATGATTCCAGGTCAGCTTCTAACAATTGGCATCTGCCAGGGTCATGCAGTGTGATGACTAATTTTAGGTACCACAGCTTTTTGAGAATTCAGTCCTTGAAAGTCAAGCCTCCTTCAATCAAATCTTTAGGTTGCACACCTGTAATTATTAGAAAACTTTTCCTTTTATAGATGTATGATGTTAAAAGCTTTCTATAAAACAAATATATCTGGCCTTGAGAGTTGTTGCCGTTACTATCTATCATTCTGAACATTCTGAATTCATGGAAGTCATGTATGATTTATAGACTTGGTTAAAACTAAGCCATAAAAAGTAAGAGCCTCAACATAAAATACAAGCTTACAAGGTTTTTGGCTACAAATATTACATCTTAAATTTTGCTGTGCACCAAGGAGAAAACTTTATTAAACTGCACTGAAAAGAAAAAATAAAAGGTATTGACACATTAGTGACAGATTCTTAATTGAAAGGGTGAAGGATCTATTGTGACGATAGAAGCAGTGTTACTTTAAAACATGGATTGCAGGCAGTGGCACTTGAATTCAAGTCATGCTCATACTACAAAGGTGGTTCAGAATATAATGCTTGCATTATGATTCTGTTAAACAAGCAGTTCGTTCTTACTAGATAATGACCTTGGGCAGGCTTTCTTTCTGTATGATTTTGAATGGCTGATAATGTAGGTGCAGTCAGTGGAATGACTGTATACATGCAGAGAGAAACATGGTGTAGACTTCAAACTTTTACAATGTCTGGTAGACTTATGTGAATAGGCACAGAAAGTATAAACTGTTTTCTTCTCTCTTCCATACTGCAAAAATTGCTTTCTCAACTTGTTTTGGTCATCGTCTTCAGTCTGGGCTCTCAAACTATCTTGAATGTAGTTTCTGAAACAACTGGGGGGGGGGGGAGTAAAAAGAAAAAACAAACAAACCAAAACACACACAAAAAAAGATAATCTGTAGGCAGAACCCACGGTCTCCCTAATGCCATAAGTGGTAGTTGTGGTTATACAGTCTAGACCAGGCTAGAACTTCTTATAATTCCATGATCCTACAATTCTCCTTACAGCCTGTTTCATGTCATAATTTTTTTCCTGCAGCACCCCACCCTCATCCCCACAAAACAGGACAGCTGTTCCTTCCCTCAGAGCCAAGTAAGAACAAGTACATGAGCTAAATTTTTAACAAAATGTTACATCTCATCCGAACAGGTTGGGACCTATTTTTTAGCAAGGTGGGTATTTCATTCCATAGGTTAAAAATACACATGCAAATGTATTAGTGGATATTTTTTAATACTTTCTTAAGAGAAATAGCCTGAAACAAATTAAGAGGCACATGTAGAATTATTGTTCATTCAAGTGAAGACAGTGGCTGTTACAGGAACAATTAACTATTCATGGGCCCAGAGAAGAGATAATTTGAACAGGGCACTGAGGAGAGTGTCTTTCATTTGCCTTGTAGTGTTTGTGCATAAACAGGGCATTTTTTCATCCCTCCCTGGCATTCTGTGTAGGTCTTTGAGTGCTCTTCCATTGATGTTGATAGATAATTGCATTTTGCCTATTCCTCTTGTTGCTGGTTTGCATACCATCTGGTACACTACTATGTAGAGCCAGCATTTTTTCACTGCAGATACTTACTTTATGAAATATGTATATAATCTGAAAGAGGGGAAGTTGAGAAGGGTTCTTTTAAAGGTTATCATCTAACCTGGCACCTCAACTCTCCACCACCAACTCCCATTCCCACCAAGTGTCCAGTTTAACTGTTTACTGCATCTTTCTTTGGTTTGGAGAGAGATGCAATGCAAAAATCCGTGCTAAAAGTTTCAGAACAGAAGACAAAAATACTTGTAACTCTAAAAAAAGATTTTGCAGTTCTGATTTCTAGGACGAGTTTATCTGACTAGTTTTGGGCTGTGAGGGAATTGCAAAGGTCCAGTAAAAACAGCCCATCACTGTAAATTATGTGAAGGAGGTCTGATAGATGAAGCAGCAGTGGTGGGAAGTGAATTTCATTTTATTCCTCCCATACCCTTCTTTGTTTTTACGTTTTTCAGCGATGGGCTCAGCAATTCAGGTGATGGTAAGTGAAAAAGAAGTCTGTGAGCCAGATGGTCTTTTCACTGGTTTTGTGATGGACCTCAGTGGTTCGTCTATCCCTTTCTGACCTACTTCATCCTGAAGAAGAAAGAAGGAATAAAGCCAAAATAAGACCTTCTCAGGGAAAACCCATTTATTTTTTTCCTGTCATTCCTGAGCTCAAGTTAGCCCCAGTGGCAACCTGGATAGTATTTCAGAGTAGAAAGTGCATGCAGCAGGAGTCACGTATTAGTCCACAGATAACCACAAATGAACTGCACTTAAAATATTAAGGGGTGATAGTTAATTTTTGTTGTTGTTTGTGGCGCACTGTTAGCTAAGAGTAGACACTGAAAAAGTGCAATCCGCCGATGCATTGCGGTTATTCACAAATACCATCTTATTTTTTTTAAATTCAGTATGTGTGTCTCTAAGACTCAAATGCAAGAGTGGGATCAAGTCTCTAGGTCACCTTGACTGATGTCTGTCCTGTGGTTAGCAGTACGTCCCAAAGAAAATGAAGAAAATGTCCCCAGATGATATGAAAAAAATTGAATTTACATCCTTTTCCCCTCCTCAAGAAGTTTCTTTATGGGCTCTAACATTTAGTGTTATATTCCTTAAAAAAAAATTCTTTCAATGCTGAGTTATTTTGCCTATTAAATCTGGTTGATTTCATCTATTGTATCATTCTCATTTCATCTTAGAGCTATGTAAAGTGCAACCTAACAGCATCATCTAACTGAGCTCTAGGTTCTGGCACTCTCTCTAAAAAATTCCTCTTACCATATTTCCTCCAGTTGAATTAAGAATTTATCTTTTTATTATTATTATTCTATATGGTTTGTAATATATTAAACACATTTAGCTGAAGAACATTTTCGCTGCCCCCCCATGGCTACAAATCATGCCATAAGAATATACTGGGTTCAGTTAATAATGGCTGCAGATAAAACAGAGCATGTATCTCTATGCATCCACTATCCAAAAATCTTACATATAAAGTATTATGTTAAAATTTGGACCCTGCCCTTGGATGATGAACCTTTTTGTGACATATTTTTCAAAATTACTTGTGAAAGATGCATGGTAAGTATCATCAAATTGTTGATAAAGGTCATGCCTTATATGTCTTGTCTCAGCATAAATTATTTTTGAAAGCCTAAGCTTCTTTCGAAGACCAAGTAGTGCCAGCATCCTGATTATATTAATCAAACACCCATCTGAAGAAAGGAAATTATACAGGTGACTCAGAAAAGCTCTGACTCAAAACATACGTTTTTCTTATGTTACAGGCAGCAAAGGTCATTCTAAATTAACAGGCATTGACTTTTTATGGAAGAAGAGTGATTGCTAATTCTAGGTGCATGATAGGTTTCCATATGTTGCTTTGTTAAATTGTAATATGTATTTGTAATGTAATACATCTGAGTTTTTATGTAAGAATTCAGTTGTGTTCTGCTTCATATTTGTGGGTTCACACAAATGCAGATATGCAATTCCTTCTGTTTTCATAATATGCACTTTTGAAATGTGTAAATTGGATCAGTGGTGTTTGTAAGCGACATGCAGTACTGGAGGGCATTCTCTAAGATATATGGTTTTGAATTTTATTGGAATAGGAAACGGTGAAATACAATACAAGATACAAATTAATCTTTTCAGGTTCTTAACCACCTGCATAAGAAGTTGAGAAACATGTCAAAGAAGTCAGAAGCATCCAAGAAAAAGGTATATTGAATTCATTACTAATATTTATTTTTTTATATTATGGCTAAGCTAATTTGGTGTTACGATGCTTGTTTCTAAAGATGTAACAGAAGCAAGAAATCGAAATTAAGCATTTTATGGAGTATTCAGTGTCCCTCTGGACTTAGCAGGATTGGAATCTTTTCTGGTCCAAGTTTTCCATCACATTGTGTTAATCCCTTACCTGAGATCCCCGTATTTTAAACTTCAGAGCATCTGAAACTGAGACATAAAGAGACAACCTGTGTTTAGTATTAAATGTTTTTGGGTTTTTTTGTTCTTTTTTCTCACAGGCATTTTCCCCTGCTAAATCATGGTGTTTTTTTTTTTTTAACTAGCTGTTTTTTTAATATTTTATTAAAGAGTTCCTGTGTTATATGGTAAGGCTTTAAAATTAAGGGGTTTGTGTTTCCTGATAGGAATCCGATAAGAGACTTTTAATGATTCTCCAGTTTTTCTATTGATTTTTCACACAGTATTTTCTTCTCGTATGTTCAGGACTTAAGTTACATGCTGGTTACCAGTAGAATCATGAAAGGTCTTTAAAGCAGAATATAAATTTTCTGATTTAGAACAATATTTGAAAGATGTGTTTATACAGTGAATTTGTCAGTTAATATAATACAGTTCTAATTTTTGAGCAGATTTGACCACAGTAATCATTGACTAACTTCTCAGTTTATGAATGTGGAGTCAGAAAAACCCCTTAGGCTGTAGCTCTTCATTTGATCTGATCACTATTTCCATATGGGCATGCAGACTGTCTGCAGTGTAAATGAGATACACATGGACCGACAGGGAATAAGTAAATTGTTATTTATGCATTCTCTACTTTTTTGAAACATATCCTAGTTGATAGATTTTGATTCCTAGAATTAAAAGCATTATGGCCCTGATTCTGTAAAATACTTAATATATATAGTTTTACACTTAATATTGTCAAGGCCAAAGGTGTAGTTTTCAAAGACATTCTATATACTGTAAATTATTCTCAAACTGGCAATATCTGTGCATTTCCTCTAAACAATAACTCTTAAAAATTGCAGATCTGGTTAGGAACTAGCCTTCACATCTTCAGGGGAAAACATGACAGACATGATCAAGACTGCTTGGATGAATCAGGATTCAGTAACCCAGGGGGGGGAAAAAAAGTTGCCCAAAACTTTTTTTTTTGCCTTAGAAAATCAGTTTCTGAATCTCAGGCCTAACTCATGTTTTTCAAAGTGACTCTGTTTTCCTTAGTGTGCTAGTGCTCTCTCTGGTTACCATATCTTTTTATTTCCTGCTACTGTCATGTTAAGAATGCATTTCAGGCATAATTATACATTTCTAGATTTATTCTAACCTTTATGAACATTTTGGTAGTAGAATGTTAAAATAAATTTTCTGTTTGTGTCAAAAAAAGTTAATGAAAATATCAGTTTGCCTAAATTACATTTTTCATGCTTTTTGGTCATCAAGCATCAGTATTGGCATCATTTATTTCAGGTGGGTTTCATTTGCTAATGAGAAATCTTAGGCAAGCTGCCTTTAGGGAGACAGGAGCTGTTCTGTAGTGATACCTTGTTTGCAAGACATAGTGATGATTTTGGAAAGGTAAGCTCTGAAGTTAGGGTGAAGAGGAATAATGGGATAAACCAAATGTTGTGAGGTTTCCTAATGCAAAATTGCTTATTCTGCAGATATGAAATAACTTAAGTAAAAGTTACAATAGTCACATGGCAACCTCTGCTTTCAGGTGCATGTATAGTATATTGAAAGTTGGTGAGTTTCCTGGTTAATTTTTTTTTAGAATTTTGAACAAACTGAAATAATATGCCTCTTCTGAAGTAATTGTACATGTGGTATCCTGAAAAATCTGTTTTCACTCAGAATATTAACACTTCTAACACAGCGATCAGAGAATGAATGGCTCTTAATTTATACACTCTTGTCAGCACACAATCTCCTGATGAACCCTGAAAAAGAAAATATCTCTGTGGCTGTTTTGGTGGAAACTGACTTAAACTCCATAGGGCTAAGAGAGGCTTGTGAGACTCTGCAAATTATATTAACTACAGATATAATATCCTTTTGTTTCTGTTGTGAGATTATACTGACCAACAACAGTATCTGTCATAAGTTATTTTGGCCTGTTGCCACAGAAATCAAATTTTTTTTTTCCTGTAAATTTCTCTAAGTTAACTCAGGTTCTGGTTAGGCTGATTGATCTGAATTATTAGTGAGGGTTAATCAGTTCAAGAAGTATAGACCAAGTTCAGTAAACTAGTGAAAAGTCTAAATATCTTCTGGGATGCAGTATTTATCTGTCTGTGGCACTGGGTTAGTTTTGGCTGTGAAGAAGAGTCTAGTTACGTGAAAACCTGCATTATAAAGTGTTAATATAGGAATTATAATGGCCCATAGCATAATATGCTTTTGAATTATTATTAGGCTTTTATTGGGAGGCTAATTTAGTTGAAAGAGGCACTTGTTAGAGGAGTAGATACTAATTAGGTAGGCAACTATAAAGTGCTAACAGGGTGGTCCCAGGGCGTAAAGGAGAGCACTCTGGACTCTGAATCCCAAGGGCCTGAGTTCGAGTCCTCAGTGGGGACCGTCCCCCGGGCAGTTAAATGCCTCCCTGCCATCTGATCCCGTCAGATCTCGGATGCTCAGCAGGGTCAGCCCCGGTCAGTACCGGGTGCTGTAGACAGTCCCCAGGATTTCACTCTCACTGTCCGAGCTCCCTCGGCCGTGCCAAATGGACTTTAGGACTTAAATGCTGGGGCCAGTTCTGCGCACGCTGTGCCTCACCTAAAAAATCCACTGCGCAGGCTGGAACGGCACACCCACGTGGGGAGAGCCCTTCCCCAGATCCTTGTTCGCGAAGTCTGGCCATACATACATACATAAAGTGCTAACTTACTGTTTCTGAAGTAAGTGAAAGCTAAAAGAAAACATTAACAGTCAAATTCAACTGTGTCCTGGCAGAATTCCTTCAGCACCTAGAGGGTTGCACTGACTGATTCTGTAGCTGTAGAATGGATCTCATGAACTTGAACTTGGCCCTTCATCTCAGAAACAGTGAAAGTGGAATACTGAGGCTGTACTGAGGATATTTTGTGTTCCGTTTTTTGGATTCAGTGTTTGGTGGTGAGCTTTAATTTCCAGATTTGTTTTGGCAATGCAAAATCACCAGAAATTTCAAGGTCCTTACTTTTTCTCTCTTTTTTCCCCTCTAGTTCTATCCCAGAATGTTGTTGTATGACCCTGCCTGTGGAAATTCTATGATTAAAGGAGAGACTTTCAAAAAAGTCTCGGTGTCTTTAGTAAGCACTTGAGCAAAGTGACTGCTCTAAGCTCTTCTACTAGCTGCCTTCATGTATACTAGATCTCTCTTGAAATTTTCATCAGAAATCCTTGTGCACTGTACTAAAATACAGATCATTAAATGTGGATGAGATTTCCCAAAGGCCTTTGCTATCATTATTTTACATCAGGCTTATGTCCGCCTCAGGAAAAGCTGGAAACATCACTCTTTACCTCTGAGGGAGGTAATGTGTTTGCCTTTTACCATGGCATTCAAGGCCAAGGTTCTCCTTTGCAGTAGTTCACTATGCAAAATGAGGCCCACAGAGATAATGAGGTAAAATCAGTAACAAATATTCCAGTGTGTTCCCTCTGAGTATACTTCCCATCCACCCCCCACCCCCAGGTAATGGTTTTGAAGCAGATTTAAAGCTGATTCTTCAATTGCTCATCAGACATCTGTGTTTTCCTTTCCTTGTCTCAGACAGCACAGACTGTGTTGGTGGTTGTAGTGGTTTTTGGCATCTCCTGGCTGCCGCATCACGTGATCCATCTCTGGGCTGAATTTGGAGTTTTCCCACTGACTCAGGCCTCCTTTCTCTTCAGGGTAACTGCGCACTGCCTGGCTTACAGCAATTCTTCTGTGAACCCAATTATATATGCATTCCTATCTGAAAATTTTAGGAAGGCCTACAAACAAGTCTTCAAATGCCAGACAGGTAACAAGTCACCTCTGAATGATGCTAAGGAAAATAAAAGTCGGATAGATACACCACCGTCCACTAATTGTACCCACGTGTGAATGTTAAGTCCTGTATGTTGGCTCTTCATTTCTGTCAACTAACACCAAGAAAACAAAGCACAATGAGCTATATCCTGGGTTTATCTTGATAAAACTAATTGGAATTTAATGTACTGAAGTTGCATTTGTAGCAAAAGTATGTCAAACTGGTATGAAAGAAACCTGGGCTGATTCTGGGCTTATTCCTAGATAGCTTTGCCAAGTGAAGCTCTTGGACCTTTAAAAGATGTTTGAAATAAAAGTGTTGAGATGATATGTCTGTGTTCTTACTCACTAAGCATACAAATATACAAGAAGAAGATGTTGATATGGACATCTTCCTCCATGGAAGTGAAAAGATGGATAAATTTGTGTCTTACAGACAATAAATACTGGAGTACTATGATTTCAGAGAGGAAAACTTCTGTTCCCTCTTTAGATTGTTTTGAGGATGACTTTTTTCTTTTTAAAGTAAAGATGGGCTCTGATTTGGAGTTGAAATAAGCCATGTACAAGTTGAGAAAATTGCTTTAAAGAGGAAATGCTAATGTTATCTGTTTAGCTGTTTTTCATGTATCTTAGTGAGCAAGGATGGGTGGTTTTTCCAGTTCATATGGCTGCCTTACTGTAGACACAGAACTGTTTTGTATGCTATAGAAGGGTTTTTAATGGCCTGTATGTAGCTGTACCAAAATGAGGATTTGTGTCTAACTGAGGGAAGCTTTTCTTCATGTGTTGCATGTGCATGTATATGTATGTTTTCTTAACTTTATAGACTTTGAGATGGAGATACAGTTTCAAATGTGCAATATAGACATATGATTTAAAATATTATGTTCCATAAAGCAACTCTAGACAATGCTTAAGTATTTAAAAACAGCATTTCCTTAAAAGTGGGGTGCTTGATATCGTGTAGTTTTAAATTGGAAATATACAGAAGGTTGCATTTAAATTAATGCAAAATATATGCATTAGCCCATGACAGGTAAATGGTACAATTCTGTAAATTCTTAAATAAAATTAGTAGTTTCAGCAATTTTATAAATGTCTTTAATAGGTGTTTAAGTGGTAAACCACTGAAGAAATAGTGGAAGGGTACTTGCTCCTTTGAGAACATTCTTTTAGCAGGAGTAAAATATGATTTTACCTTTTTTTTAATGACCTGTAGACTCATAGAGTAAGTCAAATTAAAGGATCCTCTAGACATCCTCTCAAGGCAGAGATACCCTTGCAGTTGTATCACTTCCTTGTCTAGACAAGTTCTAAAAACTTTTAAGAATGACAACTCGACAATATTTTTGGGGCAAACTGTGCCAGTGCCTAATTACCCCCACTAAAATATTTTTTCTTATCCACAGTTGGGGTTTACCTTGATGTATCTTGTGACCATTGCTTTCTGTCCTTTTTCTGTGTCCTTAAGTCTTCTCTCTGACTTGCTAATACTCAATTTAAGATGGCAATTAAATTTTCCCCCAGCCTTCTCTTCTGAAACAGTGTGTTGCTTTTAGTCTCTCCTCAGCTATTGTGCCCCAGCTCCCTGGCTGGAATGTGGCCTTCCGCTGCCCTTCCTCCAGCTTATCCACCCATCTCTTGAACTGAGGTGTTCAAACTGCAGAGTGTGTTCTGATGTGGCCTCTGAGTAGACTAATTGCTTTCCTTGACCCTTTGGCTGATTGTTGCTAATACAGCCCAGCGTTATAATTTATTACTGCAAGGTTACGCTGCTGACTCATATTTAATTTCTGCTTTTCCGCAAAGTAGCACTGAGTTCCAGTCCAGGTTTCAGGACATCACTTTTGGCTTTGTTGAACTTCATGCCTTTGATAGTGGTTACTTCCATTCTTCCAGCAGATCAACGACTCTTTGAAAGGTGGCACTGCTCTCCAGAATATCCACCACTCCCCCAGGTTTGGTATCATGTAAAACTGCTGAGAGAGTTCTGCACCCGTGTCCTAGTCCTTGAAGATGCTAAATAGTGTTGGCCAGATGCTCTTTCAGATTTCTTTTTCTCCACAAATTTCCTTTAAAAAAATAATTTATTCAGAGTGGTGGGACATCAGCTGTGGAGGGTTATTGCACATAAAAATATTTACGTGTATGTGTCAGTGTTGTCTGCTTGGAATCAGTAAAATAATATTGAAGACATGCTATTGCATGCATAGTGTTTGTGTCCATTCTTTTGTATGAAAAGACCATTTGATGATATTGCTAGGAACACAAAATACATGGGAAAAAAAAAAACTCAATTGGAGAAGAAGGATTTATCTATGCAGGAAACCATTTCCTGGGTTAGGATTGAGGTTTGGAAACAGGCTAGGAAGAAGTTCCTTTGAGTGTTCAGATCATCATCACCTCAATTACTCAAATTATTAGAGCACTATTAGACTTCAGCTGAATTTATAACATTAAGAAATTCTACCATTTTGACAATTGTATTTTTTTCTTTTAAAAATGGTGATTTTATTATTTTGAATAAAAATTACCATGTAAATCTATAATTGTATAGTGCTGAGTTTATTGTTTCATCTGGGGAAAGCTTTTATTTCTTAATTGTACTGCATCTGTTTGCATTTTAATTGGAGCTGCATCTGTTTGAAATTTTAAGGATGAGATGGTGAGGAATGGGCACTGCAGTAACAACTTCTTAGAAAAGTCTCACCCTGTTCCTGGACAGTATCAGTAAAATTTCCATCTCACTTTTCAGAGAAACCTTAAGAAGCAGCTCACAATCCAAGGCTCAGTTTCCTGCTTTAAACATGCTTCTGTTGGTCCGTGTCTGTAGTATGTGGCTTTGTCATACTCAATGTGACACGACGGTTGTGAACATAAAAGCAGCATTAGTGAGTGCCATGATCTGTGCCCAACCCTTGAGCAGCTGGACAGTTGCTCAGGAAGGTGTCATGCCACAAAAATGGATGATTTTGGTAGAAAATCAAGGAATGGGGTATCTGCTTCCATGTTCTGAGCCTGTTTGCAGGGATTGTTTTTTCTGGTGGAAAGCAAAGCAAAAGTTTCACTTCACGGAGTGGCTTAATAGGATTTTGTTACAACTTTTTTTAACAAAAGCATTAATTTCAATGCACACGAAGTGAAGAAGAGAGAAAAGAGAAAGGTTTCTCTGGCTAGGTATGAATTTTCCACTCATAAACTGAATAATCCCACTGAATTCCACCCTGTTGTGTGATTTTTAAAATATTATGCTGTACAAAACAAAATGGGCCACAAGAATGATTATTCAAATTCCTCTGAAAATAAAACAAGATATGTGTTTGTAACTAATTCCTACATTTCCCTTAAAATTCCTTAAAGCAATATTTCTCAAAAGTTGCAAGAATTGGAAACTGCTACTCGCATATTTTTTTAATAGTCTCTAAAATTTTGCTATATGTATACTGCCAAAATCCTACCTCATTGTGGTGCTTCACAAGCATCTCCAGAAGTATAAAGCCTACAATGCGATTTCAACATTGGGATGTATCCAGTCAGATCAATTAGTGGGAGTCGTTCAGTCCAGCTTAAAACTGTGTCTTAGTGAAGAAATGTACAACTCTTCCCTTTTCATAGCTTTCTTTGCAGAGTGGATGAAAGACCCATGGAGAGGGAGCATCTCTAGCACCTCATGCAAACATGAGAGGGTCTTCTTTCTTGCAGGCTCTGGAAAGGAGCTCCGTTGTGTCCCTCTTCTGAGGTTGTACTAAGATATTGCAGAAGTTTTATAGCCAAGTTTGCATTTTATATGTTAGATTTTCTGGTTTGTACCACTTTTACCTTAAAAAGATGCAGAAGTCTCATTAGAAGAAGTAAAGAAATTATTCCATCAGGATTCTCAGTGCCATGTTTGCCCTGCCTGCTTGTGGGTAGCTGTTTGAGGTATAATACTAAAGGTTACAGCAGTGATCTTCAACTAATAAAGCCTAAAATACATTTCCATGATACGTGTGGACCCTGATGCACACTGTGCACTGCTATACATAAAACAGATTTAGGATCCATAGCAAAGGAAAAAAAAGGCACTTTAGCCAACAAACTGTTCATCATATGCAAACACCCCGAAAAATGAAGGAACTTGCTATATGTTCAGCTGTGCTACCTTCACAGGTAATTGTATAACCCACTTAGCTAATTTTGAAGAAGGGAATCTTTACAGTTTCAAGTGAGGCTGACACTTAATTGCTGCTTCTAAGTGAGTTATTAAATGACATAATTTTCAGTTTTCAGTCAGGAGTGTGTACTAAACATGATATGTCATAATTGCCTAAAATTTTTGTCTTGTATCAAAAAATGTAGAATTTCTTAATAATTTTCAGATGTCTAAAGTAGGTAAGAAACTCATATGCTGTAACAGCTTACAAAAATATGCCCAAACTGGCTGAAATTATATGTAAAAATCACTATGACTGTTTAAGGAGCAAACTTAAATTTTGCAGTTGAGTGTTCCCATCTGCAATCTTAATATTCTTTCAATATTTTGTATGATTACATTGGTTGGATCTTTGATTATTTACAAATACTTCAAAAGTATTTTTCTAAATTTAAACATTTTAAAAAACATACTTTTAAAAGCATTTATTGTTTGGCAAGGTAGGGCATTTTAATGACATATTTTAAGTTACGGTCTTTTGTAGTCCCTTTTACTTTGTATGCATGCACCTCTTTAAACCTTAACTTTATTGTTTTCAGAATCTATTATATCTTCATTTGAAAAAACAGTGTCACTATCTCCAAGAGATAAACGTTAAGCTTTATATATTTAATATTGCAGTGAAATACATTTTACTTTAAGTCCCACATTGTAGGGAAAGAAAAGGATCTCTTTATAAAATAGTTCTGTGAATGCATTATTTTAGACACTGTTATCTTCATGCTTGCTTCACAGTATGGTATGACACATTGAGCCTAATGAATTTGTGGTACTTTGAGAAAGGATAAAAGCAGAGAAAAGAACAGCTTCTCGCTTGCAGCACTTGTGTTAGTGTTAAAATCTGTGTTTACTTCACTGTATAATACATGGAAATTAGCATGCAGTTGTTCTAGGATATACTGTAATTTACATGAATTTTTCAAGCGTTAGTTCCAATAGGTCGCTTCCTTTTCTTACAAAATGTTCGTGTAATACTTAAAAACACGCAGTGCCATCAGGAAAACTTCAAGAAAAATTAGTGTACACAAAACTGAGTAGTTTGATGGCGAGATGTCACTATGGGATGAAAATTTAACTGATATGAAAAATATTCACATTTTCAAGTACTTAAGTGCAGGAGGCATGGTCCTCCATTCAGGCTGGTAAAAAGTCAATTGAAATTTATGTAATTGATATTTCTTATTCAAGTGTAGTTTAAATCTCCATAATTTATTTAGAGTTTAAGAGGCATACAAACAGGGCCAGATTAATGTATTTGAATATGAGAAAAAAACAGAGTTCTCCAATGACGTGAAGTCCAAATCTATTTTATGAAAGCCTGTATTTGGCTCCACTTTTGGAAGAAGGCAGTCAAATCAGTGCATATTTTGTGTATATTTGCATTAACATTGATCAAGGGCTATTTTAATAGAGTAAAACAGCTGGTTGAGCATGAAAACAGAATACAATCAGTTTTACACTGAATGGAAATCTTTTAAAACCAAAAGTAAATGCTACAGCATGGATTTAAAATTATGTGCACTTTATCAATTTTACTGTGCAGTACTAAAAGAATTCTTTGTATATTCTCATATATATGACATTTATAGATACATTGGTGCACCTTGGTGAGATGCATTTACTGGATGAAAACTGACATCTCATTTTATAGATTTAATTCCTTTCGTGTAATGTTCTCCTCATGGAAAACTTCATACAATTTCCATTGCATGGTCATTCCATTCCCCCATAAATAGCTAACCCCATATAAAATTTGCTGAGAAAAGTAAAACTGCTCCTCCAGTAATTAATTGTCTGAGCTACATAGATGTTTCTAGCAATACCTGTAGAGACTTTATCAACTTGCTGAAGTTTAATATTAAGATTTCGAAAAACAATACAAAATTCATGCTGATGTCTTGCAGATGTGATGTTACAGATGAGGTGGTGGCGTGACCGTTATTTTACACTCAATTTCACAATTTAGTACAAGCAAATTGATAGTTTTAATACAGTAAAATGAAAAGTCATACATTTAGGTATGAAGAACATAAGGCAAACTTTAAGAAATAATTATTGTACTGGAAAATGATGAGTCTGAAATTGCCAGTTAACTAAACATGACCTCCGACTCTGTGTAACTGAAATGACCTGCATAACCCCTGGAATCCTAAGTTCAGAATGTGATATTACCCGGGAGTGAGCCATTGGAAGCACTGCTGCACATGGGGCGCTTTCACATAGACATTTCCTAGATGTTCTTAAAAAACCCAAACACTCCACCTGAAATCTGCCAGTGGTTCATCACATTCACCCTCTAACTGGACACAGGAGGAAAAGTACAACAAAAAGGCTCATTGGTCGAGATAAGGACAGGGAGAGATCGCTCGGTATTTACTGTCACAGGTAAAATAGACTCCACTTGGTGAAATTAGTTTTATTCATTAGCAAGGAAAACAGAATAGGATATTAAGAAGTAAACCAAATCTTAAAAAAACCCTTCCCCTCTTTTCCTGGGCTCAACTTTACTCCTGATTTTCTTTACTTCCCCACCCTGACCAGCACAGGGGGACAGGGATTGGTGGCTGCAGTCTGTTGATCACACCTTGTCTCTGCCACTCCTTCCTCCTCAGGGGAAGGACTCCTCACACTCTTTCCCTTCTCCAGAGTAGGGTCCCTCCCACGGGAGACACTACTCCACCAAGTCCTTCAGTGTGAGTCCTTCCCGTGAACTGCAGTTCTTCACTAACTTCTCCATCATGGGTACCTTCCATGGGATGTAGTCCTTCAGAACAGACTGTTCCAGCCTGGGTACCCCATGGGGTCACAGCCTTCTTCAGGTATCCACCTGCTCTAGCATGGGCTGCAAGTGGATCTCTGCTCCACCATGGACATCCATGGTCTGCAGGAGGACAGCCTGCCTCACCAGCGGCTGCACCAAGGGCTGCACCAGGGGCTGCAGGGGATTCTCAGCTCTGGCACCTGGAGTGTCTCCTCCCCCTCCTTCTCCACTGACATTGGTGTCTGCAGAGCTTTCTTTCACATATTCTCACCCCTTTCTCTCACTGCAGTTTCCACACTCCAACCCACCCTCCCTTAGCTAAGTTATCCTAGGGGTGCTGCCACCATCACTGGTGGACTTAGCCTCTGCTAGCAGCAAGACTTCATGGAGCTGGCTGGCCTTGGCTCTGTGGAATGTGTGGGAAGCTTCTGGCAGCTTCTCACAGAAGTCAGTCCTGTAGCCCCGCTGCTACCAAAACCTTTCGATGCAAACCCAGTACGGAGGGTTATTGTTAAGAAGTGGCCTAATGACATCACATAGTTCTGTACACATACAGACAGAGAAATACCCGATACTCTGCCACTCTGAATCAAGAGGATGAGTTCACAAGGTCACATACTGTCAAATTAAGCTGTAACAGTTAAATCTGTAAATTAAGAGGAAGTCCTTACATTAAGACATGGGTATAAATAACCCCAGAATGCTTCATGAGCAAATGCAATATATTCATCTTGCTTCAAATCACATTTGGGTATTTCTCAAAAGCAAATGTGGGCTAGGTGGTAGCACTGCTATGAGATAAAAATGTGGCTTATGTTACGGAGTATTTAGACCTGATGATCACAGTGGCCCCTTCTGGCATTAGCCTATTTGAGTTCTTATGTCTGTAATTAATAGTATGAGAACTGTGCACGTAAGATGAAAAACATGACAGAACTGAGCTATTATTCAGTCAATAAGTGATCATCTGAATATAAATAATGACTCCACAAGTGGGCTACATCCTGAAAAGATCTTGCAATGAATAAGAAATACAATTGAAATCTCTGGCATATGGGTGGCCATTCGTAGAGGAAGAAGGAAAATGATGCTGTATGCTCTTCTCATTTTGCTTAATTACTTTTTGTCATAATTACTCTAAATGTAATCACTCTGCATTACTTCTGCATAGAAATTTATTGTTTTCATGGGAACTGTGAGCTGATGATTGCCAGCCCATTTGAAACACCTGCACTTCACTCCATAAATTGATGTCAAAGCTATTTACCAACCTTTTGTGAAGCTACTGGAAATCTTTATGAGCTAGAGCCTGTGACAGTAATGTTTTCAATTCAACTCTTCTTAAACGAAACCTTAAAAAGGCTAATTCTATATTGAACACACATGATTGCCATGGTGTTTCTGATAGAGCAGTCAACATTTTGAGTAGATTTGTACAGATTGTATGATAGATAGACCTGAATAATTACGGGTCCTATGTGAGTTTTAGGAATAACAGTTACGAAATTGCTCCTGTCATGAATTCTGCTCACTTGCAAGAGTTGTACAGTGCTCTGATCATGGCATCCTGTCCCCTTGGAGGAGTGTGCTCCTAACGTGCTGTCAGTAGCTAGGCTCTACGGAGCATGCTGCTTACTTAGACCAGCATCTCATCCCACATACGGCTACTTCCCAGTTTGCCTACCTGCCATGCAAAGCTTCTGATGGAGTTGTAGGTGGGAAGGCTCATGTGAAAGTGGGCTTTGCTGTTTTCAAGACTTCTCGGTTCTCCTTAACTGAAGTATATCCACAGCACGGTTGTGTGCTGTGTTTTGTTTTCTTTTCTCCTACCCTCAGTGCTACCAGAGGAGAGCAAAGAGACTTGCTTGTCCTTCATAAGTAAGCCTAACTGGGATCTTGAGCCCCAAGAAAACTCTTCTGTACTTTTAGCCCTAAAATTTGTGATCATGTCACAAGGAACATACGTGCTTTCTTCTCCTATCTTCTGCCATTTGTTCCCTTAAGTGAAATTCATCTTGTTCTAATTATACAAATAAGCTAATCCCACAATTCTATCTCTGTAAAGACAAAATATATTGCTACAGATTTAAGGACATCCTGATAGTATGGCCTCATGCACTAACTGAAAAGTGGTAACTAATTACATCACGGGAAAAGAGGGAAGGGTAGGAAGAGTGGGAGTAAATGTTGAAGACAGTTGTGTTTGTGACTGGAATTATTTAGGGTTCCAACTTTCAACCTTTACCTAGGGAATATTTACTAGTTCGTAGGCAATTTGTCACTATACGGATAGAGCAAAATCTTATGGACTTGAGTATTTTATTTTTTTTTGCATGTATTAATCTCTGCATGTCTATAATAAACCTTGTAGAATCATATTTCCATTAGGTTGTCCCTTGTTGCTCTGCAGTGTTGTCTTGAGATGTGTTTTCAGCTGTTCTTGCATTCATATGGACGAAGATTTAAATATTCTTTTTGACTCTTGTGATGATCTTAAATAAAAGGGCTTATTTTTACCTCGAACAAGTCATAGTTTATATATAAATCACTACTAAACATCCAGGAAAATAACCCAGTAACACTGAAATTATTCTTGTGGAAACATGAAGCACAGCAAGGATGTTCAAATATGGATTTAATTTTCACTGCAGCATTACAGCTGAAGATAATATGTGAAACATGCTTGGAAATAATACTTATGCTATGATACCATCTTGGAAAAATTCGTACTGTAAAAGTAATGCCTAGCTGGACCATGAATATGACTGAAAATATTGTTCAGATAAAGGACTCATGACTGTTTTGCTATGGATGAAATAATAGGTGGGTGTTTAGTATGTTTTCTAATCACAGAAACCTCATTAAAATTCTGTGTGCGTGTGTTTTGCTAATTTTGCCACATCCAGAATCTTTCTATAATATCAATTGAAATAGAATCTTTTATTTAAATTATTTATTCAATATTTTTAACTAATTTATAAAGTCATGAGTTTGTTCCTCTTTATATAAGATGACACCTTTATCAATGGTTTAATTGAATAGAATTGGAAGTAAATGGTCTCTCCTGCTTCTAATGTATCTGACAGTATTTCCCACTTTTAAATATACTATTCAGACACTTTTCTTGCTTTTCATTGTGTAATACTGATTTTCTTGTGATTTTTAGTGAAATCACTTTCATTGGTGTAAAAGGACTTGGAAATAAAATGCTGATAAAGAGGAAATCATTATAGGAAAAACTACGTTGTGAACATTATTTTGTTTATAAAATTTGACTTAAACCTTGTGATTTGAATCCTTTTCTTCTTATGCATGAATGATATTTGTTGTATTTCATTCTGTCTAGCTAAAAAGATGGAAACAGAACATATTTGTTTGGTGACTCAGATTTTTTTAAAAAAGTGTGTACTAATCAAATTAAAGCTCATTGCACTTAATGCCTGTTCATGTCCTGCTTTTCTTATCTATAAAACCCCCTTTTTGTTACGGAAAAATACACTGCTTTTAAATTACTTATATCCTCCCAACAATTACTGCACGAGAGAGAAAGGAGAGGGAGAATATTTGTAAGACTATTTCTAAAGCCAAGAACTGTATTACACATTCTTCTAAGAGACAAAAGGGTAAATTAGCTTAGTGCAAATGTGCTGGTTTAAAGGTAAACCAGCAGGAGGAATGAGTCTAACTCACAAACAGATTACAAATCAGAATTATAGTTTAGTAAAAAGATCACAATAAGTACAAGGGTACAGAGGAAAAAGGTCCGCTTAACCCACAAAAA
>JAWWEU010000081.1:92726769-92780184 GCA_035583155.1 Acropternis orthonyx | reverse complement strand
AGACAGAGGGTGATTCCTCTGAGGTGCAGGGTTGGTAGATGAAAGAAAAATTCCAAGATTTTAAACCCATAACAGCAAATAAGGGTAATACTGATGTATTACTGCTGCATATTTGACAAAGTCAAGTGCATCCCTTGTTTTCACTAAAAGAAACAATGAAAACTGTTCTTACTTCCCAAATTCTATTCTGTTCTCATCCTCTTTGTATTGTAACTCCTTATGTACTTCACCTGAGAAAAATCAAAGTGGTTGCTAAATTAATCACCTGGAATTTATTGAAGGAAAGCAAAAGATAAAACAATGAATATGTAACAGTAAGATATTGAAAGAAATACGTGAGATATTGGGGATGCCAGCTATCACTGGACATCTGGCAACTCCTCCAGCATGCAATTTTTGGGGATGGATCGCTATATGATTTAGCAGGTCAGTAAACTTTCCTACCAGCTGTAGTTATGTAACTTATTTTTTGCCTTTTTTTTTTTTTTTAATCTGATTTAGCTTCACAGGAAGTTAGGGAGTCTTCTAATTATTTTGATGGAAATCAGATCTGACTCTCCTATTACAAAATAGTGTTCAAATTGATGCTTTTGCAGTCTTTATCCATGCTACAAGAAGAGTGTTCTTGTGAAAACAGAAAATTAAATATTCTCTAAGGAAGAAGAAAGTCTCCTGATAAGCCTTTGATGTCATGAAATCTGACCTTTATGTCAGGAAAGCTTTAATATCTATTAGTATGAGACTTGATCCATTTGCTATCTCTTTAGCAATACAAAATTGAGTGTTTAAGTTCATCCCTGAAACTACTTGGAATTCCTACTGCCGCAAAAAGTAAAGGAAAAGAAAAGGCTGATCTCTTATACACCATGGATTTGTGGGACAGTGATACATACATTCAGAAACATCTAGATGATGCATAAACATTCTATTTCACTGTTTAATACACACTGCACATAGAGTAGCTATTTCTAAAAAAAATTGGTGAAATAATTGTTAAGAAAACCCCACCCTTGGATATTACTGTAAGTAATTCAGTTAAGGAATTAGACAAAAGTCTCTTAGAGCGACAGCCAAGACATATTAATCAGACTTTTTAGTCTAGTTGCAGAAAGTGGAAGATATACATTTTCTCCTCCCTATTTTCTGTATTCTTAGTATTGCCTCATATTTTATTTTTTTCTTTCTGCTTACTTTTCTTTCCCTGTATGAATCATATTTTTATTTTTAAATTCAAAATTGCAATTCTACAGAACTGGTCATTTACATGCCTGATATATTTATATTGTATTAGAAGTATACTTTTACAGGTAGCATTGGTAGCAATAGCCACAATTGCTTGCCTTTACCCCTAAATTCTGCTGAAGTGGCCATGAGCTCTAACACAGTGTAAGCAAGAGAAAGTAACAGTTTATTCAAATGTAAGTGACCAGAGCAAGTCAAATAAATTTTCCGCAGAGACATCAAGCAGATGTCACCAGAACATCTCATTGTGCAAGCATCATAATCTCATTAGGAACCCTGAGATATTCTGTTTTATTAAATTGCGAATAGGCAGGCTGGACTAGGTGTCTAAAACATTATGTAGCTCTGTGTGTCTGTTTACTGTACTTGGTCATGCTTAATTCTCACTGCTGCTAATGAGGTTTTTAGTGAAGTTAATTGTTTTACAAGGTTTTGCCTCTAAGAGCTCTGTGACTGCAGCTGCAATATTGCTTTGGTTAAATCACTGAAGTGGGTACCTGCTGCGTTCTGAAAGTTTGTTTTGGTTTACCTTTCTTCAGAGGTTTTTCTTTTGTTATGATTTTCTGTTTCAACTGCATATTGTTTGTCAAACTCTGGTTTTATTGATGTTAAAGACAGTAATCTTTCTAGTGGCGGATGCACCATCCATGGAAATATTCAAAGTTGGACTGGGTGGGACTTTGTGCAACCTGATCCAAGTTGAAGATGTCCCTGCTCGTTGCAGGAATGCCCAACTAGATGACCTTTGCAATCCAAACCATTCTATGATTCCTATTGCTTTCAGTTGGAGAAAAACAGAAAGAAAATGGTGGTGAAACTAATGCAATGGACCAACAGTACTGGACTAGAACCTGCATGTCCTTGGACATGACGTGTCCCCTGACATCATCCAGCACCTGTAACTGAGACATGGTGTTGCTGTCCTCTGAGGGACCCATGAGGTGTGTCTCACTTGCCTTCTTCCCAGGCTCATGGTGACAGAGCTCTGACAATACAGATTGTTGTTGAGGTCCTGGAGAATCTCATGTACCAGCTGCTGAAATGGTATCTTCTATTGCAGCAGCTTTGGGGGACTTTTGTTAGTGACTGATCACAATTACCTAATGTAGGTCAATTCTTTATCACTCCCATTTATTTTTTTTACATACCTTGAAACTTTTGGGGTGCCTTGATTTTTTTTTTTTTTTTTGCCTATACACGTTTAGCTCATACCACATCCTAAACAGTGTGCATAGTATATTTTGTTAATTTTATTGGAGTGGTCCCCCTGAAACCCAGAGGCAGGTTTCCACAGTCCTTAATTCTCTTCTTTCAGAGGAAAAAATGTGTTCTCCCATACACTTCTTAAATCAGTGCTATCAAAGCTAAGAAAGCTGGGTAAGAAATAATGGAAAGGATTAGTAGTACAACTGTTACTTCATTTTTCAGCAAGTCATTTGATATTTTCAACAAATGCCAAGTTATTTCTTGGCTTACTAGGCTAAGCGATAACATTTGTGACAGGGTCAGATGACTGACAATGTGTTTTGGAGGCAAATACTTTGAGGACTACTAGAGAGAAAACACAAAATGACATCAGGATTTATTAGGCTGGGGTAGAGAGGAGAGTGCTTGATAAAAAAGGTATCTCTGTGGTAAAATTATCAATTGAGTGTGGAAAAGAAGGCTGTAGCTTTCTAATAATTCTGTGGCCCAAAAACTTGTTTCCAGGTATTTGTGTGAAACCCTTCAACAGTTAAATTAAACAGATGCCTTCCTTCTTAAATCTGATGGACATGCATGTTTTGCTTTCCCAACTGTTGTCTATTTAATTTTGACTCATTCCTCCTTTTCCTCTGACAAATACAGACATCCAAAGGTTCCTACAACTCTAATTGTAGTAGCTCTAAAATCAGAGAAGACAATTAAAACAATAGCCTAATAATCAAGGAAAGTATTAGAGCAGTGTCAAACAATACTGGAGTCAGATATATTTCAAAATATTATTCTATTCACTTTTTAATAGGACTTTTTCCTTTAGATGGGTGACATGAAAGAGCTGATAGCTCTTTCATTAGCACTGGAGTACAACTAATAAAGATGAGAGTGCCATATTATGATCATGAGTACTTAGCTTTTTGATTGGCTGGAGAGCAGATTGTCACACAGAAAAGTCTAGAAAGGGCTCGAAGAGAAAGTTGTTCAATGTCTTGTGCTAAAGCCATGAACAATTGCCCCAAAGAATTAATCTGCGAGGATTGGTGAGCCAATCATTGTCATTAACATGCCAAATCACAACCTTAAAAGATTTAGTAGAAATTTCTGCTCATTGTCCTCCTACGAGACCTTAGTGTGGATAGATCTGGGCTTCTCTGTTTGGCTTGGTTTGGTGTAGGTTTTAACCCAAGACTAAGCCATCTCCTGAAGTTAATCACTGAGTAAAGACATGGCGCACAGGGTCAAGGCTGAGACATCCCCATGGGTGGTGTAATGGCAGAGAGCAGTTGTTCCTTACAGATTCTCCTTGACACCCCATGCACTGCACTGTAGCTGTGCCTGTGTCATCGTGGAGGGTTTCTTCTTCAGCTGTGAGTTTGTCTCAGGCTTGTCACACCAGACATGACCAAACACACCAGGTGCGGCTGAAGGTGCTTTCTCCCTGACAGATGTCCTCAGAAGGCATGTCCTGGGGCACCTGCAAAGACACCTTCTTCCTCCCATGGGGAGGGAACCTGAGCCCTGGGCAGGTGGGGGAAGTCTCAAGGGGTGGGCAGGGACAGGCAGGGCTGTGGATGCTCTTGGGTCCCTGAGATAAATAATCAACATTTTTATTTACAAACTCATCAACACTTTAACCAGAAGATGGAGCCTGTAATTAACTTGTACTAAGGATACAGACCTGACTGGAAAAAATGGAGGAATGCCATATAAACCCCATGCAGTGGTGACAGAGCAGGTAAGTCCAGTGTATCCAGACAGTTACATATATTTATTCCATGTGAAATTTCCAAATATTAATTTTTTATTAGTAACTGAGAGATAATTTTTAGGGACTTGAATATGTAAGTCAATAATATTCTCACAGCTGTAGCATATAATAGACAAATAAAATACACTATATCATACAAGGTAGTATTTTCTGTGTAGTACATAAATATAGGAATACTGTAAAATGATGTCTGTTTTTGCAAAATGTACCAGACTGTATCACTATCCATTAGATCAGCCTCAGGGCATGTTTCTGAATAAAGCATTTGCCTAATCATCTTTGCAATGGTTTGTTTCTGAGCAGGAGCATAGGAAGCAATAAAAGGTAAATAAAGTTAGTATGAGAGTACTATGGATTATTCAGATTTTATTAATCTGGGTGAGAAATAATAAGATTATTATTAGAGCTAGAGCTCTAAAGATTAGCCAAGAGGTTGCTGTGCATCTCCTTTTTCTACTATGGTGCAGATAATAATAAGAATGTGGGTTTCATATTGTTATATTTATCTGCAATGGCCACTTACACATCTTGTGAAAACATGTTTTCAGCTGTGTTTTTATAACAGCAGTGATTTGAATTTCTATTGCTCTGTGTATATATTTTATGTCATGAATTTTGGTTGCAATTGGAATAAGCTATTTGGAATATTGCATGTTATTGTAAGCGTAAAATAGCTATAAATAAGGCCAGCTGATGAGGTAACTGTGGGATGCAATGACAAAATCTGGTGTCAGGCTCATAGTCCCAAGATCAAAAAGTCCACAGCCTTGTTGTACAAAGCACTGATCTGATATAAGCTTGCTTTTTGGCTCTGCTTCAGAAAAAGTTGGCTGTCAACTAGTTATCAGAAAGCTTTATGCTGAATAAAATTCTGCAAACTATTTAAAAGACACATAAATGTATAAACTGACGTAAACTTCATATTGTGTACTCTAACAGATACGCAGTTTATATTCACATCTAACAGTGATCAAAACTGTGTCGCTGAGTGATTGAGTGGTGCCCAGAGGTAAATGTTAACAGTCAAGCATCCAGGGACTGCCCTAATAGAAAGCATAAAGCAGAAATATTTCCTCTTCAAGCTAGAAAAGCCCACAGCAACAAAGACCTTTGCAAATCCTACTGATGGCAATGGCAAATTAAGGCAACATGATCTAATGAAGAAAACTTAACAAAGTAAAATAGTGTCTGAAGCTCACATGCTTCACACGCTAAAGCTCTTGAAACTTTGTTGTCCCGGTTGATGGACATGGCAATTCACAAAGAATAATCCAAATTATGTGAGAGTCAAATCTTCTTAAATTACATAATGAAGGCCCGATGATGCCATAAGCTTCTATGGTATTTTATATTTGGTTAGTATTAACGCTAGTTTTAGTGACTTCAAATATTGTGTGGGCATCTATGAAGGGACAAAATGGTGCATCCTCAATTAGATAACTGGTTTGAATACTGCTCTTTTTTTGCATTGCATGTTTGAACGCCTCTCTCCAAGAGTGCAGGTATTACCTTGAAAAACGACAGAAAGAAAAAAAAGAAAGAAAAAAAGCACCACTGCAGATCTAGTTTTAAAAATAAACAATAGCAAATTCTATCTAGGTAAGACAGGTTTTTAAATCTATTTACTGAAAAATGTGAGTATGTGGTTCATTCCCTAGCTGTTGATATTGACACTTTGATATTTCAAACTGTGTTTGTTTTGACAAAGCTCCTTGTTTTCCCTCTTTTCTTGCCAGGATGCTATTAGAACCAAACATTCTTTATTATTCTGTTGTGTGGGAGTGAGTGATTCTAGCAAGGAAATAAGCAGCTTTGTTTACTACTAGATTGCTAATATCAGTCTACAGTTATTAATAGGAATAAGGAAGGTACCAACATTTTATTAATTGCTAAAGTTGTGCATTTGTTATTAGACACAGCTTTGTTAGATAGTATTGTTTTGATTGAATATAGTATTTGTTATTGTGTACAGTTTTAAAAGCTAATGCTAATTATACTTGGATACATTTTGAGAGGGAAACTATGATTATCTTTTGACAAATGTCCTTTATGACACTAGTCATGAACTCTCATACACATCAGCTACAGGTTTCTCAATGATAGGGCAGGAATGGGAGAAAAGCAGATATTCTGCATGTTAGCAGGGTAGCTGCATGGGTGTAGTTATGCTCCCAGCTGATACGAGGTGGTTGCTGACAGTTTAGACTGGGATTGCCTCCACATGTTCTGCTCTTGAGGTCAATAACTTTGTATTTGAGTGAAACCAATCTTTGAGAAAGAGCGTCCAACCCTGATCTGAAGAAATCAAATGGAAACACCAACCTTTGAAGAAGGATGTAATCTCCTCCTCCTCCTTGCTAGTTTGTGTATTTCTGGTTTAAATTTGTTTTGCTGTCTCCTCAACTTTTGACTTCCTATTGCCCATCTTATCCAGTTGAAGAATTGCTGAGAAAATACAAGTGACTTGCTCTGAAGCAAGCATGAGGACACTGTTGACTGTGATGAAGTGACCTTGAAATCTCAGACAGATAATGGAGAAAAGTGCTGCTGTTTAGCAAATTATTTGTTTTAGAAGATTTAAAGTACAAGAATTTTCCATTTCCTGTTCTACTTCAAATATATGTAGTGATAATGAAACAGGCTCACGGCTGCTGCAAATCTGCCAGCTACCATCGATGTTGATAGCATTTCCCCAGTTTATGACTCTTGTGAATCTTCTCCAGGGAATATTTGTTTCAAAAAAGACCATGAGAAACTGTGTGAACAGTCTCTACCAAGAACATATTGTGAAATAGTAAAAGAGGATGTACAGCAGAGAATATCTTTTACTTCCTATAAATTTCAAACCTTTCCCAAAAAGCTTTTCTTAGATTTTTCCTTCGTTTTTAGAATGGTAAGTGCTGGCAATTACAGAAAAGTATAAGTGAATGTAGAAATATACCAGCTGCACAGGAGAATAGAAATGAGCCTTTCGGAAAGGAACATGTGGATTTACAACCACATCAAAAAAACTGCAGATATGCACTTTTTCTCTCATCACAGTAGAGCAGTAGATAGAGCAAGAGGATTTACTTCTCACAACTTGTTATAGACGTGCATACATTTCATTTTAGTACTTGCTGTCTGGATTCTCTCTCAGTCAAAAGTGTAATGGGAGATTCATGGCCTCCTTAAACTAGCATATCCTTAATCAGATTCTAAAAGAGCTTTACCTGAATCCAACTTGTGCCTGTAAAAACATGGAGTGATAGAGATGAAGAGTGAGCACTTGCAGGCAGCAGACACAGACTGTTTTTTTCTTTTTGACAGCTGTGCCTGCTTTATGTCATTGTAAAGCACTTGTGACATTACAGCTTGTCACTAGAAGTCAGAGATGTCTTAGAAATGTCCACTAGCAAAGGCAATAATTAACATTAAATCTTCCTAGCTCATTGCAATATTTTTCTTACCTTCTTTATCTGAATTAGATAGAAAATATATCTATCCCTTATTTAACGCAAGGGACTGCTTTACTTCTATCCTCAGACCTTAAAATTCTAAAAGAAAATAGCCCATCTCATTCCCATTCAACTCCAGCAGCAGTCAGTTCTATGCTATCTCACTGCCCTCACCTCTGTTCTGCAAAAAGAGCAATTTCGGTCCTTTTCCAATCCATTTCCCTCTAGACATTTCGTATATTCAGACCAAAGGTTCCTTAGCCTTCAGCAAGAGCATCTCCAGCCTGTTTTTGCATTTATTTATCTCTGCAAAATGATGTAAGGGTCTAACACAATCTTTCTTCTTACCCAGGGCCAAGCCATCAGCATAGCAATGAATGCAGTTTGGTTTGTCAGGTTTCTCTAGCAGACTGTAAATGCTCATACCTTGCTCCTAGATCAGATGAGAAGAAAGTATTAGCATGAAGTGTACTCCAAAGGCAATAATTAGTGTGCAGTTATGTGGCTATTTGAAGTTGATTACAACTGATGGAAAGTGCTTTACGCATGTATGTTTTCTGATGGGCACGTTGTATTTCTCCATTATTTCTTATTTTGTTGGAAAATGACTTAGTTTCTCTCCCCTTTCCACCTGCTTTTTATTTGACCTTGGAAAGACAGATTAGCCTAGCTATGGAGTTACTTGACTAGCAGAAGTGCTAATTTTGACAAATATACACAAGGCCATGGTACAGAATGTTTTTAAAGTTATCTTCAAAGGGGCAAGTCTGGAGCATCTAAAACATCTTGAAAATGTGGGCAGGTGTGTTGTGGGTGGGAGTGGAAGGCTTAGACAAAATTTATTAAAATAGCCCTGCTGTTGAGTCACAAGGTGCAGCAAGGACTCCCTTGTTTTCTAAACCCCTTCTCAGAGAGGAGTCTCGGTGCAGTTGAATCCAGTCTTAGTCTTGGATTATGTCAATGTTTTGAATTTAAGGAAATACAGAGGTATGATGGAACCACTTTTGTCCTGCAGGTTTTAATGATTGGCAAAAGGAGAATATTTATATAAAATGAACCATTTATTATTACAAATGATCAGACAAATATCTTAATCTGAATTATTTGCTACACAATATGAAAAGCCAAAATTCTACTAGTAGAGTATAATATAGCATAAAATAGTATAAGATAGGATAGTGCACTATACTGGAGCAAGTATTAAAGCAATTATATTAAAGCTAGCAAAAAGGAAACTATTATTAAGTAGGGATTTGATGTAACTCACCTAATTCAACACTCATGGGGAGATCTCTTTCTCTCAGCCTCGATGAGTATCCTTGGAGAGTGTCCCCAGCCAAGGGAAGAATCTCCACACATACATCCAAGAAGGGTTATGTCAGAAGAACCTGACTGTATGAAAGGGGACTGGACTTTAATAGTACAAAGTGATTGACTGGGACTAGCTTATCTGTCAAATCCTATTTCAAAAGCAGGATGTGTATTTGAAATCAGGAAACCAGGATGGTTTTAGCATAATTTAACACCAAGATAGCATCGTGGCAGCAGCAGTTGAGTTTGTGTGATAGCCTGCATGATGGCTTGCATAGTATGCATTCCCTGACTGGATTTTAGATCTTATGAGTGTGGGCCTATTCTGTCACAAGGTGTAAAGATGGATTACATTTAGAGGATGGAGTTGTTGCAGAGACTTGCTAGGGATAGCTGGTTGGTGAGCACAGTGAAGTTTGCTTTCTGCAGAGTCTTGTCTTAGAGTGCATCATGAGCGTTTCATCGCCCTTTCACTCACCATGGAAAATCTAGGTTATAAACCCCAACCAAAATGTTGGTACAGTCTTTGTACTAAGTAGTCTCCTAACTTCAGACACCTTCTAGAATATATTACAAAAACCCCTGACTCAAATACAAGGACTTAACTTCACCATATTTTCAAAGACGCAACACCAGGACATTTCATCACTCCATCCCTTGCCATTCACAGGCTTAATTTTGAGCAATATACAAAAATGAAATACAGAAAATATTTTCATTTACACTGGAGCTTAACTGGTTTCAGAGCTTACTTAAAGGTAAAACAGAAATGATGGTTTATTAAGTTTTAAGTGTTTTGCAGTTAAGTTAAAAAGATGCATTTCCTGGTAATTTTAAAGGTATTTCTTAATAATAAAGTATTAACACTAAAGTTTTAAAGAAAGTCTAACCCCTGTCTTTGTTTATATTGCTGAAACCAAATTGTAATAAAATTTTGCAGTATTTTTGAGTAGCAACTAGGGCTAGATTTAAAAATCCCTAACTTGTAGTAATTGCATCAAACGTAATTAATGTCTTTAGATTAAAATACATACTATTGATAGTTTATATTTTTTCTGGTGTGTGTTATATATTAGGTAGCTTTATATTACTAATGAAGAATTTTGAATTATTTATATGACCTTAATTGGACTTCCAATTTCTGTAAACATTCAATATTTTATAAGTATTGAAGAATGGTAGCAACTCTGTAAGGAGAACATGTTAATATTTAACTTATTTTAGATTTGTATTATGAATTTGTGCCTTTAAATAATTAATATTTTAGTACAAGTGTAACATGGTCCTTAGGTTATTCAACGCATAGTTTTATATAATCTTATGATGTGCGACAAGGCCAAATGCAAGGTTCTACCCCTGGGTCAGGGAATTTTCCACTATCACTACAGACTGGGGGGTGAATGGATTGAGAGCAGCACTGCAACTAAAAGAGGATAGATTTAGATCAGATAAAAGGAAGGAATTTTTTATAATGAGTGTAGTGAGACACTGGGACACATTGTCCAGAGGAGTTGTAGGTAGTCTGTGATTGGAAGTGTTCAAGGCCAGGCTGGAGGGACTTCGAGAAAGCTGGTCTGATGGGAGGTGTTCCTGCTGATGTTGAGAGGGTTGGACTAGGTGATATTTAGATGTTCTTTCCAACCCAAGTCTTTCTGTGAATCTGTATTATGGAAAATTGTATTTTCTAGAGAGTTTCATATAGAAATACAAGATCACAAAAGAATAATTGTTTTAACTGCTTTGCTATTTATAGATTTAAATAACCATCTGAATTTATCTACTCTTTAATGCATATTTTGTGTATTTTATTGGTTTCCATCTTCTGCTGCCAGAAGGTAAGATATTATTGTGCCACTGCTGGACTCTGAGGTTGCCAAACCTTTCTGGTTTTCAGAGAGGAAATGGGCTACAGGTAGCTTGAGTCTGCCTATTTTCTACTAGAAAAGGAAATGTACGGTGCCTTTTTATCTGCTTGTAGCCTGCAGGCTTTTAACTTGAAATTTTTTTCCTCAGTTCTGATTATTCACTCACTCCCTCACTCACTCTCTCACTCACTTGCCCTCTCTTTCCTTCTTTTCCCTTCCCTGGCTTGCTCTCACACTCTTTTTGTTTGCATAATCTGGAAAGATTTTTTTCTCAGCCACTGGAACGTTTGGGTCTGAAAGATTTTCCTGTGACTGACGTTGTGTTTGGGTAGTGGGATTGTTTTGTCTTTTAAAATCTCATGTTTAATGTGATTATATTTTGCTGCAAGCATCTTGGAGCATATTAGAGATGTACTAAATAAATAGACATATTTAAATTCTTGATGTATTTTATACATACAGATGATTTACTTTTTTATCTATCTTTCTATTTATTTCAGCTCACTGAAGGCATATTAAAGATTATTAAGCATTCAGGGATGGCTGAAGTGCCATAGTAGTTGCAGGAGTGATGTAAGAAGCAGAGGGATACTCAAAACAGTTAACAAACACTCAAGGCAAGTACCTTGTAATGATCAGTCTCTGCCTTTATCTGGGTTTCAAAAACAACTGGGGATAAATAAATCACATAAATGTATTCAGGAGCACAAGTCTTCTAGAGTAAATGTCAAAGAAATTGTAAACCACAGCACCTTTAAAATTAACTTGTGCAAAAAAGGATGTGTCAGACGTTTGGAAGACCAGTTGATTGTTTTTCAGACATAGATCTGGGGGGAGGAAAGTGGATCTTTAAATGTCACTTGGGGAGAGCCAGAATGGGAAAGCGGAACTGAGAAAAGACACACATGAAGCAGAAGAGTCTGCAGTGCATTTTGAAATCTTGACAGATGTATTTATGATTAAGCTTTTGCTGTGAAAAATATATGTGTAATTGCTGTATTACTAGTATAATAATGGCCAGACTTCGCGAACGAAGATCTGGAGAAGAGCTCTCCCCACGTGGGTGTGCCCTTTCAGCCTGCGCAGTGGATTTTTTAGGTGAGGCAGAGCGTGTGCAGAACTGGCCCCAGCATTTAAGTCCTAAGGTCCATTTGGCACGGCCGAGCGAGCTCGGACAGTGAAAGTGAAATCCTGGGGACTGTCTACAGCACCCAATACTAACAGGGGCTGACCCTGCGCTCAGCATCCGAGATCTGATGGGATCAGATGGCAGGAAGGCATTTAACTGCCCGGGGGATGGTCCCTACTGAGGACTCAAACTCGGGCTCTTGGGATTCAGAGTCCAGAGTGCTAACCATTACACCACGGGACCACCCTGTATTATTAGTATGAAACAGTAAAATGTCATTCATTCATAAGTAACTGCAACTCTTATAAGACAGCCAAGGGGATATCATAATCTTGCCTAGTTCCACTAGTAATTATATGTGTTAAGGCAGCAGTTTTAACTAGCTTCTATGGAATGCAGTTAAAAATAAATCTGACATTTAATCCTGTAAATTTACTGTCATTAAATAGCTGGTCATAAAACATTTATTAGTATTTAAGTCTGTGTTTAAATAGTTTGTTGCACAGTGAAAGAACTGTCTACACTATACATTGCAAAGCTCTGGAGTAAGATCAGAATGAGTTTCAAATGAGAGAGTCCTACAAAATGGAGGCAGCATATGGAATTGTTGATGTGGCTTGACCAAGGCTGAGGACTGCACTGTGCTATATAGGCGTATAATGGAAAGCTGGAAATCTAAAACGATGCTTTCTTATGTAGTATGGGAATGAAGCACTGCTTTCTGTTGTTAATACTGATCACTGTATGTTTCCATTAACTCAGCAAGGCTAAACAAAATATTGAAGATATAGTAATAGTTGTTTGCAAACTCAGTGTTTCCTGAAAGGGTGAAAAGTATTTATCTGGCAGTATGTATTGCCTATTATTATCAACATGCTAATAGATCTAGAGCACCTGTATAGCAATAAAGGGGTAGTATTGTGCAGAGATAAATTGCAACCTGTTAGTCTTCTGCCTTCCTATGAAATAATTAAATAAGATGGATTTGAAGAAGATCTTGTCACAGAAATAAATGTGCCTTTATGATAGCAGAGGGGGTGGAAAAGTTATTGAGTTTGTCAGCTTGTCTGACACCCATGATTAAGAAAACCTAGAAAATACAAGATGGAAATAAGTACATGCTGGCAGTTCTTTCATACTTCACAGCTAAGGAAAAAAACCTACTTTTAAGAAATGTAAGTACTTAGATTTTGACTTGTGATTAAATAACACAAAAGTCTAGCCAATGACCAATTTTGTATGTCAAAAATCTGAGACTGTAAAAGCAGACACTTAGTTTAATTCCTGATTGCAGAATTTTATCCTGTAGCGTGCAGTGGACAAGCAGAAACTGTGGGAGCTGGGGGGACGCGTACAAAGTTTTCTGAGTTCTACCTGACCATCCATAAGCTTTTTAATTAGCCAGAGCAACTGTCAATCTGTTGCCTGCCAAAAGAGTTGAAAGATTTCCTTAGCAGTATCTTTACCAGTACAAATGTATTGGTTTTGAAGAGGTGTTCTGCTCTGTGGGCTGGCCTAACAAACAGCAGCAGCAGCAGAAGCTAGGGTGGGGATGGAAGACTGACTGTTCTTCACAAGACCAATGGCAACTTTAACATACTATCGCATTTTCAACAGTGACCAAAAGTGAATGCTCAATAAAATAATGTCACAATCAGGATAGGTTATATGGTAATTCCTTCTGTTAGTCTTGCATCCTTGTCCTATTTTCAGTTCATGGACTCAAGAGTTGGGTAGTGTTTATAAAGTACAATTGCTTTTTCTTCAGTGTATTTGTTGAACTTCAAAGGTTACTGAATCTTCAGTCTTTGGCGCTCTGGAGAGTCCTAAATTGCAGATTACCCAAAACAGGGACAGTAAAACAGGGATGTGCTGCTATCTTATTCTCCAAAACACTAGGGAAAGGGAAAACCTCAATGTTCTGTAGCAGTGCAGACTTGATAAAGTTCAAGGGGTGCTCAAAAGCTGCAAGGGTGGTCCTGTGTCGTGGAACTGTGTACTGCTGCAGGGGCAGGCTTTTTTCATCTTCAACTGACACAGTGCATGACTGGCGATGACAGATAAAGCAGAAAGCCCTTGGTTTAGTTTACTTTAAAGAAGCAATCCCAGAAGCTGCTGTAAGCAAGTGCTGCCAACTGAGTGTCGATAGGAAAAAAGCTGCCCTGTTGCTGGTCTTTCAGAGATCTGTGGAACAGAAACTGTGTGAAAATATTGTACTGAGCCAAAGGAAAAGATGGTGACTTTTGCTGAAAAATACTTTACAGAAAACGTTGCTGCTGTTATGTAAACCCCACAATGTGTCAGCTTACTGATCTTTCTAACCTTAAAAGTCCCAGTGAGCCCACCTCCAATCCGGAGTCGTTTGCCCTGCTTTTTCTGACTGCTACTCTCTGCTTCCCAAATAAGTTATTTTCTGTACTTTGTATCTACTCCACCCCACCACTCTTTAAGTCACAGGAAGGTTTTTAGCAATTTTCTTCTGAAAGACTGCGTCAAGTGGCAGCTGAAGTTAAAAAAAAAAAAAAAGATTTGTTAATTCTTCAGTTTCCATGGAACTGAAGAATTCAGACTTTTTCTCACATGTTTTGACAAGCTGTCTTTGTACTGATAGACCATAGAGATTGTAAGTGAGTTTTATACCGAAACCTTTTGCGTTATCAGCTGCTTTTTAGTCAGGAAATGGCAAATACACAGATAGTAGGGTTGCCAGACATAAGGGTCTAGTAGTCTGTCACCCTTCTTTGTACCACAGAGTTGCAATAAGAGGAATTTTGACTGTATGAATGACAGGAAGATGCAGAGCTGAAGGCAGGTTGGTAATTTGTCTGTATGAGTTTTTTCCCCATTGAACAAGCTGCCTATGTGACCTGGAAGCAGGCACTTGGTTAAGAATGATGAAAGACAGACTGTAAAGTAATAATTTCTGTTATTCTTTAGAAAGCATCTTCCTGAATCTTTGTTGAGTACATAGGTGCCTCTGCCAGATGGACCAAGACAGCTCTATTACTTATGTATTATTTTATATCTCATGCCAAGGTATAGAAAAAGCTGTTGTGTATTTCACATAGGCTGCAGAGCTCTGCCCTAACACTGCCCTCTTCCTACCCCACTTAACTTACTGTCTATCTGCACTGCATATCCAAAATGTTCTACTGACTGCTAAAAAGTGAAGCTTTTAATAGAAAAAAAAAATGTTGGCTTGATTTCTAATTTTTTTTTTAATTCAGTTATTAAATGCTACAGAATATACATTCAGCAATGAATCTACTTCACAGGGTTAGGTAGTATATGATTAGTGCAATAAAACTGTTTTCAGACTCTGAGATACATAATTTACATGATATAAATTACTCCAATTGAGAAGTTTTGAGTCTTGTACATGGCAAAGTAATGGAAGTTATTTTGAAGATATGGTGGCCTGGGTGAGTCATCATGATGAAAATGCAAATGGTAATAAAGGAAGAGATCCTTGTGGTAAGTGCTAAATCCATGAGCTGTTAGTCTATCAGATTTTGCATACATCATCATCATCCATCTTGGGCAGTCATAAGACAACCAGATAGTAGCTGACTGAAGACAAAGACATGTTTTTTCACAGTAACAGTGAGGCAGCCTCCCTTTTCCCAACCCCTTTGTACTGCTGGCTTCAAGAGGAGTCTGCATAGGATCCTTATATCTAACCAATACCGAAGCACTTAATCAGCATGGAAATAAGGAGATCTGTGGTACTGTATGTAGTGGAGCTCATAGTAAAATCAAAAGTGTTCCAAAACAGATCCTTCTCCGTCATGCGTTCTCCATACTGCAGGTTGTCAGGCATACATTATTCCCTTATCTTCTCCGTTTGGGAATAGTCTCACTGTTTGTCTCAGTGATGTGTCTGCCTCTGTCTCTTTGGGAAATTTCACTGTGGAGAAAGTCACATTTATCAGCATTTGTTTTTCACCCAGAAACAGAAGCATTTTTCAGGATGTGTTTAAAATCAGTACTTCAAACGATGAACAACGATAGTTTTATTTGTGCTTCTTTTTCTAATCAGATTTTGAAAAGGAAAACACAGCTATCAATTTAATGGAATGCTTGCATTTCTGAAACTGATATTTGCCACAGTAAATGACGAAAGGATACTATTACCTTGGGTAGTTATGGATCTATTTCCTCAGCTGGAAATATATTTCCTTATAAATTAGACAATAAGGTATTTTATCAGGGAAACAGACCTTTTGTCTGTTTGTATATTGCTGTACGTACTGTCATTGCATTATATTTCTTAGGGTGATTACATAAAGTCTGAAAAGAAAGAAGTGACTGCTTCACTTCAGCCAGTGTTTTTTTGTGTAGTTGGCACTTGTTTTTTGGGTTTTTTGGGTTTTTTTTTTTTTTTTTTTTTTTGTTTTGTTTTGGTTTTTTTGTCATTCAGGTGTTGCAGTTGACCTTCCCTTTCTGTTTTCGTTTCCCTTTCTCTTTTCCTTGACACAATTAATTTCTGATTTCTATATTTTGGTATAAAAAGCTATTTTTTTTTTGCATGGTACCACAGTTTCTTCTGAAAGAGCTGGTAATGGATTCTTTCAGTCACTTTTTACAGACATGAACTGAAAGTCTCAAAGGAAGAAGGGGAACAAGGAAAGAAGAAGAAAAAGAGTAAGGAAATTGCTATGATTAGTTCCAAGGGGAAGAATTTGGTACATTTCAAGCTCAGGATGCTCATCAATACTGGTGGAGAATGTGCAGTACATGTTAAACAGTTCCTTTCTGCTCTGTAAAAATAGGCATGATTCCCTGCAGTGCACAAGAAAAACAATTACAGTATCAATAATCTACAGAAACACTTCTACCAGATACCTCTGTTTTTATAAAAAATTCCATCTAACACTTCTGACTTTCTGGAAGTTGATGCATCTTTTTTATCAGTTTCTTTTTTAGAAATTGATTGAGATGAAAGACCCTTCTCAGTCATAAACCTCTAATTAGTTTTTTAGGTTTTGTCCAGTTACTTTATTCCTCAACCTTCCTAGAAATATTTTCTATATAAACATCATAATTTATATTTTTATATCTATATATATATAGATATTTATTTACTCGATTTATTTTGGTGCAGTACTGTCTACTCTATATGACTGAACACTGGAATATACTTTCTGTTAACCACAAAGAGCACAAAATTTGGGATTTACATCCTTTCATTTCCTAGATATTTCAACACTTGACTTAGGACATCCTTTCTTGCTCCATCAGTTATGTAGAACACCTGATGAATCAAAGGCATATGTAGCAATGCAGAAAGAATTTCAACCCCTTCTCTTCTAGTCATACAAGTAGATGATAAGAGCAGACAGAGTATACTGCACCCTAAAACTGTTGAAAACAGTATCCTTTGGAGACTCATGAAGCTTGAGATAGTGAATGAAATTACATTTTGAAATGTAATAAGAAATACTGCTGGCACAGTAGCACATCACTGCAAGACAGAAGGTAGAAACTTCAGATCTGGAACTCAAAGACATGATATGCTCTTTCTTTTAGAGAACCATCTCTCTTCCTCAGGAATAATATTGTGCTTTGGCAGATGCTTAACTTCTACTATGAGAGCACCAAAGGATCGCAAAAGATAATGAAACCCTGGTGTAAAAGACTCAGACCAGGAGACTTTCTCTGCCAAAAACTGACTATTCTAAATATATTTAACTTTCAAGCTGAACTAATTTCAGATAACTGAGATATAGTCAAGCTTTCTCAGAAGACTAATTTGCATGGTTTATGTAGCAACAAAAAGAGGTTTGTGTCCATCACTTATTTTTAAAAAGCATGGCAACACTGAAATGTTCGCCCTTACCCCTCTTTCTAGGCCATGGATGGTTTCTTTGAGGAATAAAAATACCAAATCAAGACAGGTGGTTGTGCTGAAGATGATCTGCAGCTCTCTTCAGAGTCTGTCAAAATCATCAGAAGTGATACAAATGGCCCCTTTATTCCTAAGTTAAGGTATGACATTATTTGAGGCACTTCCCTCTTCCTCATTAGCACTGCTGTTGCAGCCAACAAGCATTCAGCCTCCGTTAGAGCTATTTAGTCAGCCTGAGAGCATGTTTGCTAGGTGGTGACCCGTTCTTCAGTGCTCTGCAAAGGGAAGGTGCATGGCATCTGTTTAAAACTACAAGCTTATTAGGCTTATGAAAGCCCTACTCTGCACAAGTGTCTTGCAGCAAGTACCGCATTTCAACACAGAATTCTCCACTTCAGTGTCTAGGCTACAACATCACACAAGTCAGAAAATACACAATGAATATGCATCTACCCTTCCATTCATCCCAGCTGAGCAGTATGTTGCAATTATCTAATTTTGATTCTCAGGGTGAAAGTTACTATTTATGAAATGAAGTATTTCTTCATAATCTTTAAGTTTTCCATTTATTTTTTATCTGAGTTATAACACTAGAAGAGAGGAAAACTATTTTTATCATTAAGAGCATTTTACTGTCTGGGATATATATTGTCCCCTCTTTTCTACAAGAAAAGTAGGAATAGAGAGAGCAACGTTGCTGAGCATCACCCTGAAAAAGGAACAGAGAACTAAGATCATGCCCTCCACACATGAAATTCAAGTCATGAATTAAGGTTTAAGCAGTCTCTGTAGTCTTGGACTTAGTTACTGGTGTATTTCTCTTCAGAAGGAAAATATGTTTGATGTCAATAATTTGTTCTATCTGTAAGTACTGATCTCTTTTGGTACATTCACTCAAAAGACTTGAATTTTGTATCAACTGTAAGTATTTATGTTATATTTATTATATTTTACAATAGCACAAAGCATATTTCCACGTAGTTTGGTTTGTTATACTGCTTAAGATAACTTGAATTTGGTGATTGGAAGGCCATTTCTAAAACCCAGGAAGCAAAAATGAATACAGATTTTCAGGCATGAAGTTTCAATAAAGTGACCTTTAGAATATTATTTGAAAGGCAGGAACACATTGAAAATGTGGCATTTACTTTCAAATATTTCCATTTATCCAGCCAGTAAGGGTTTTTTAGTGGGATTATTCTTCAAAGTTTGATTTTATATTATATTTTCTTTACTTTTCTGTTTAAACTTATGCCTTTAATTGAGTTTGCTGTAGGTAGGCGAATAGAGTTTCTAATGAAAGCCAGACCATAAGGCTGATATGGCTGCATAAGCTGAAAAATAGAGCTTCTAACATTTAGATTTTCTTCACAACCTTTTTTTTTTCTTTTTTTTTTCATCTTTCAAAAGCAGTGCTGCTATGGATTTTGAACACTAGACTACACCAAATTATATCCTATCTTAGACGAATGTTATCACAAGTCTCAATACCTGGAGTACTTGTGGCTGTTTTAAATTCCATTTTGTAAGTACATAACTTCTGCAGCCTTAATATTAATACCTTTTAAAATCTGTAAAACTTTGTACTAATTAACTAGTTTGCTAACCTTATTCTTAAAAAAAAATGAATTGTTGGTACAATTAAGGTATGAAGATGTTCTCCTATGTACTGATAAAAAGGTCATTCTCATCAGCAAGCACAATGCTTTCATATATAGTGTAAAATAGAAAAAATACTTCCTATAATTATCCTCTGACATTGTAAATATGCAAATATTTAAAAATTTAAATTTCACAGCATTAGAAGTCTACATTATTAATGAGATGTATTATCTTTATTTTACAATGTGAATAACCTGTTCACCAGTATCTATTCCCCTGTCAGGTATTCTGAGAAACTAACTTGAATGCAACCTTTTCAATATGAAAATGTGTTAGAACATTTTATTCTATTACCTGATTATCCTATCCCACTATATCTATTATTCTGTTTCAGTCTCATCTTCATATTAGTTTGCTTTTTCCAGCTCTTGTTAAAATTTAATTAATTATAATTTTCTATTCTCTTTTCTGCTTTGCTTCCTACTTTTTTTCAATATGCTTAGTACAAAACAAAAATTTTCCTAACCACTGAGATAGAGTTGTTCTTATCTATAATGTCCTGAGGACTAGCCCTGACATCTCTCTTTCCAACCTAACATTCTAAATATGTTTTTCTTAATAATAACCTTTTTCATTTAAAATGTTTTAGTTGTAGACAAATTCTTCTTAGCTGAAGCTTCATTATTCATAAGACAGTGTCAATACAACATATAAAGCAGCAGTATGAAATTTATTAATTACTATCCCCTCTGTATAATCTCACTATACAGGGAAATTTCAAGCAATTGATGGCAATTGTATTTGACTGAACTAAGATTTTGTCCCAGATATTTTGTCTTTCATTGGACATGAGGAAAAATACTACAAGCTAGAGACAAGAAGAATCTAGTCCAAATCTCTTTCTATCCCCAAGAACTGAAAAGTTTTTATGTCAATGGTGTTATAATTGTTAAATATTCATTGAATCAATTAAGTGGAAATTTTTAAACATGAAAAATACATTTTTTTTCAGAATAATTGACATACTTAAGAAAGAGGCTGCTCAGATTTATGGGTTTATTTCAACCAAAAAAATTTTTTTCACAGTATTTGGGACAGTTTATTAATTTTAATTTTGTTTTGCTCATGTCTTTTCAAGACAGTGCTGTAAAGTATTTACTAAAAAGAATTTCTTCAGACTAAACCAGGCAATTAGGGTTTTTTCTGAAAAACAATTAAGAATGTGGCTTAAATTTTCCTTCCCCCAACTTACAGAGAAACCTAGAGTAATTGTAAGTACCAATCACATGCCAATAAATTCCACTTGCTTTGCTATAATTGCCACAGCACCGCCATTCATATTTTTCCCCAGTAAATTAGAATGACAAATAGTGGTAGATTTTCACAGGATTTTTAGAAATTTTATATTTCTTTCCTAGTCCAACATGACTCATTTCAATGGATTCAGAAGGAATACGATAATAGGATAGGAACACATGGGGACTACTTAAATATATGCAAAATGTAAGGAATGTATATATTTCAGATGTCATCATTACAGCACAAACTGCTATTAACAGTTCTGAAGCATTTTTTGAAACTTTATCTTTTCACAAATTGACTGATAGAATTTAATCTGAGGAAAAATCCTAGCTCATACTTACTTATAATGTTGGCATTTTACTGTTGATGTATCTTTCATACCTTGTTTGACTGTTTAGTAAAAGATTGTCTTGCATTCAATCACAGATTTGTTTTTTTAAAATCCGTTTAAAATATCCTACAGAGTAGTTGTCTTAAATGAACTGTTTTATGCATAGAATAAAGTCTCAAACCTAAAGACCATGGGCTATATCAATGACATTGAATTCACTGGCTTCAAAGGGAGTATCTTTTGAATACAAATGGTATAATCTTTCCCTCTACAGTGTTACTTCTGCTTGAATAGGGACAGAATAAAATCCATGTAAAAGCCTGATGATTTTGTCTACGTTACCTTATGCAGTCTAAAATTTTGTAAAATTGCTGTGATTTGATGCCTCCAGTTTTATATGCTCAAGCTGAGATGTTTCAATGAAGTGCTGCACTCAGTAAGACAATTCAGAATTTCCTGAAGATATCATTGAAATATTTTTGCATCTTTGTGCCTGTATAACAGAATATTCGCAGTACTTTTACATCAGCAAAGTTAATGTGGGGAGTAACAAAGTGTCAGTGTGATAAATAGAATTATTTGTGCAAAATTACTGTGAAAATAGCTGTTGCAACCTGCTTGGAATGATAAGTTGAATTTTACTAGTGTAAATATCAAAGACTGCAGCAGACCTAACTTGATGCCCCAGAATTACCTAAGCAATTGACTTTCCAAATCATGTTTATCTTCCACATTACTGGAAGTGTGCTCATTGTTTTGTGTACTTTGTACTACTGTATTTATTTCTACCAGGGTCAGTAATGATATGCCACCAAAGTCGGGACTCTTTATGGCAGGGAGTATTAAAAATGGCCTAGTGGAACCTGCTTTCTCTGTTTCAAGGAATAAGGCTATGAAACTCAGTGTTCATTTACTTAGTGTTAGATTTATTAGCTTAACTATTAGATTAAAATTCACCACAAAATGTAAGAATACCTAAAAAGCAAGATAATTCTTAAGATTTTGAGGTATTGGGTTTCTTCTCAAGCCACATGAAAACTGATGAGGTTGCTAATGGACAATTTAATTACCACTTACCAGCAAAATGGCATGAAAGACAAAAACCCACGAATTTTACACATATGATAATCAAAGGGATGATAATTATCATGCAAAAAGTTGTAGTGCAAGATTTAGTATAATTTAAAGTGCTTCCTAACTGAGGAGTTACAAGTGGCTGGTAAAACACCACCAGCAGATTTGACATTTGTCCCAGTATTAAGCAGTATTTAAAAAACAGGCTTAGACATGGTATGATTAATTTATCAGAAATTGTGCTTCACTTTGCCTTGCCTCCTAAATTTTTTATGGTGTCTGTTTTGCCATCACAAATTTCTTAAATTATTTCTAACAGAAGGAAATAAACCTCTCTTAAAATGAAGTCTGACTGACATTCTGTTCTTACTGATCCAACTATGAAAAGATTTTTCTATTGAAACCTTTTCTCTCTGCTGCTGAGCTAAATGTGGGGGAATTCTAAACTTCGCCTATAGCTACTGAAAACATGTTTTGGATTATTAGCCTTTCTGAATACTTCCTTCATTAATTCTTTGTGGATTTTCCCCTGAAAGGTCTTTTAAAAAGCAGCATTACAGATTTCCATTTATTGACATTTGAGCTCTCTGGTCAGTGGTTCAGAAAAAAATACATTAATTAGATTTGTTTCTCCTTTCCATATTCAGCAAATGACCAATAATGATCTCAATAATGTTGTCTGGATCAGACAGATGAAAAAAATGTTTACTTTTAAAATTACAGCATGAACTAAGCATAGATAACAGCAGAAGCAGAACCTCTAAACAACTTTTTAGTTGTTACCTTGAATCATAGAATCATGGAAGCATCTAGATATGATACATTATATAAATATAGTTTCAAAGGCACGGCATAAGATTTGAGGCAACTAAACTTCAGCCAAAAAAGTACAAAGAAATATGTTGCAATATGTAGTTTTGAATTACCCATGGTGCTCCTTTCAACTGAAAATTTTCTGTACACTATTTCTTGAATACATGTTAATCCTTAAGCTTCTTGGCTGCTGTTGCAAAAAAACCCTGTGTCTAAACAGAAGTATATTAATATTTAGGAAGGTAATATTGAAGGTGAATCAGGTCATAGAAATATGTGTAAACAGAAGTAGGAGATAAAGTGAAAAAAGAAGGGATCCACATTGATTCTGGAATTCTTTGTCCACTGGGTAGGTACCCGATGGCATTAGAACCTTGAGCGCAAAAGGAACTGTCTCTGAAATGGTATTGCAGTACCAGGTTTCTTTAATACCAGACACATTCATGCAAAAATGCAACACAGTACACAGCAGTAAAGTATTGGAAGCCTTTATTAAATTCAGCACTCCCTCGCTCTGCCTTCCTGGGCAACTGTATGTGATTCATTTGTGTTAATAGCATTAGACTGCAAATGTTAGATTAATGTGTACCGGAAAGTTCTTGCCTTGTCTTACAGGGTAATCAGTGTTTACAGCCAAAAATAATGGATGTCCTTTGCAACATACAAGAGACTAATAATTTTTTGTAGGTAAATACAGAACATATGGTTAATTTACTGTATGTGCCACCAACACAAAACTAAATTTTATTAAGTTCAGCATCCAGTCTTACCCTATTCAAATGAATGTGATCACTTAAAGAATGGTAGATTAGGACTTCTTGTCAGATGGACACATTGCATACTTTTTAAGAAATTAGGGATCAGAAAAACATAGTGAAGTTAGGCCCCAAGGCAGGTAGTTATGTTATATAACAGTGACTATACAACAGCTTTGAGCATGGAAAATTGACACGGTGGCTCTGACCACGGCCACAGCCATAGGCAAAGAGGTATTCAAGCTGCTCATAACTCCAAAATCTACCCCGTAATGGAATGTCAAAACGGATCAGGGTTTGTCTGTCACAGTATCTGAGACAGCAAAATGATCACTTTTCAGTCACTAGTGGCCACTGGTAAATATTGACTCTGTCAGATCCAGCTATTGGTACTGTACAGTATCATGGTGATTTTTATTGGAAAGGAAAATGCAGCTACAGATTCATTAAGATATTTTGGATTGTTCAATATTTTCTAACCATATATGCAAAAAAGCACATACTCATTCACATACGCAGAGATGATGGGCTGTAATAAAAATGTAAGATGTACTTTTCTTTTAAGTTTATTGTGCTATGCAAAGGCAGATTTGAAACTGTTCTGAAGTAAAGAATTAAGAAACATACATAGCAAGAAAGTAGCTATGAAGACAGTGATTTATTTCATAGTAGGCTATGAAAAAAACTATGAGTGCAAAATAATCAATTTATAAAGTACAAGGGTATTTTGCTGTGCGAATATGTTCTCCATTTCTTCTGTTCAACTCTGTATAATACTGGCTATGAAAGACTATTTTTAGCCACCTTGTCTTGTTATAAATATCAGGAAAAGGTAGGTAAACTATCCAGAAATGCAGGTTTGCTTAACAAAGTAGAAATACAGTTTTCACAGAATTTCAGAATAACTTTTCAAATAGCCTATTTATAGTTGGAATGGTTTGGGGCACATTTGACAAGAAAAGTAGCACATAAACAGTCAATAATAAAATTTGTTGTAATTATTATTCTGTGTACTCACAGTAATTCCACGTTGCAATCTACTTATAGTGTGTCCCACACCAAAAATAAGCTTGTATAGAGGCATGAATATTACTTTTTACTTAATATAATGCCCATGTGTCTCAAAAGAAGTGAAACTTCTATGTTTGGAGAACCTAAAGAAAAAAAGTGGAGGAGTTTTATCTGTTCAGAAGCTTGTCCCTTGAAGAGACAGAACTGTCAAGCAATGCCCAGCAAAATTTGTTATTCCTCTGACTATAGGAAATCCTGTCTCCCTGAGACAATCACAGCTCAAGGCCTGAGGCTAACTGCCTTATTTGAAACAAGATGATAGAAGGTCTTAAACAAATATTAAGTTATATCTCAGTTTTAAATATGTATGGAAAAAAAAAGAGGAAAATGTCATTAAATCTTTAACAAACTGTGAAACATTATAGAACTTGTAATACATGAATCAAATATCCTTATCCTGAAAGCTTGCAGCTGTCAGATACAGAGGATATAAGTTTGTGTCTTTATCAGGTAAGGGAAAGTATTGCACAAAGACTCAGCTGGCTTTAGAACCAGAAGGTGTGTTGTCCTGGCACTGTCCCCACCTTGCATTGTCTGTGCAAGAACACCTGTTAGCTGACCAAGGTCCTTATTATGTAGGTAACACCCTCATGTCTTTGACTGCTGGTTTTAATTCTGCTCTATGAAGATGTTAATGGACTAAACAAACAATGTGGTTTTAATGGCTAAAGCTGGTGTTCTAATTGTTTGCTTTTCATGAAATATATGTTTGACGTGTCAATATGGTAACTTTTGCAATTAAATCCTTGTTTGCCTGTCTATCAGACCAGCAGCGTTTTGCAAACATTACTGGATTGAGATATGGCAAACATTTGCTTAAACAGTTAATCATTGGAAGTGTACAGAGCTCATAATAATGGAAAAAAGTCAGAAGCTTATAGCATAATTTTATTAGGATACAAAGGGAAAACTTAAAAAAAATGTTTTGTTTTGTTTAGACTGAGATATGAACTCCACACCTTGTCATGACTTTAAATGAAATAGGAGTCTGCACACTGATACTTCGTTTACTTTATAGGGATAAAACTAGACCAAGTCTCCTCATTTTTGAAATTTCTGCACTTTGGGAAGAAATAGAAAAAGGAAAGTGTCTCCAGGTTTTGAACTTATACTCTTACCTGAATTCTGCTGATGCAAGTGTGATTTTCCAGCATCAGAAGGGTTTATACTTTATTTTGCAGCAAGTTGAAATTTTGGATCTCAACACTTGTAAACTTGTGGGGGGAAAGGCTCAGCTTTGGCATGTATAGTTTATTTTTAAGATAATTTTTACAAAGTTAGTGTTTGTTAGATGTTGAATAAAATAAAAGAAACTGTTTTCTTTCCACAGGGTTCAGTGCAATAAACTTAACATTGAAAGGTTCCAATGTGCGGGGAAGAAATAATTAAATTTGACATCAGATTCACATCCTGTAAAAACATGCAGAGGTCAAGGGAGTGCTTCCTGCTAATACTCTGTGTGGTCCACTGTGTACAATACCAATTTGTTTAAAAAAATAAAAATAAAAAAAAAAAAAAGACCCAGTACAGTATAGCAAAGTGGGAAACTATGGGAGAGGCTAAACCTACCTTTTTCTGCCCCACCTTTTCATCGTCATTTGTATTACAAGTCAAGGAAACTCTTCAAAACTAAAAAAAAACTACCACCCCAAATACTCTCTCTTCTGTTGGTATGTTTGAGAGTTTTCCATAAAAAGCAATATGTATCTTAGGACTTTATGAGCTTTCAGTTATTTAGGAACATAACTGAATAAATGAAGTGGTAAGTCTTCTGGCTTAGCCTTCATGAGGGTTCAGGCTGATATTTCTAAGCCCAGCGTTACTGCTGAGAAGCTTTCTGGGCACGCTGACAATAGTTCCTTTGAAATGTTATGGCAATATATTAAGATGCTGTTATACCATGGTGGCCCTTCAAACAGCCAAAAATATTGAAGAGCTGTGTTCAAATATGCTTTTTGATGCTCAAGCTGCTTGTTAAGGCCAGGAGGGAAGAAGGGCGCATGATTTAAGAGCAAGAGTTGCTTCACTTTTACTTACCTTCTCCTAGATCCAAATGCTGTTATCTCATTGTCACTTACATGTCACAACAAGCAGAGAGACACGCCAGCTGTACGACCTTCTGTACACCTCCCTCCCTACTGACTCACCGTGCCCCCAGTGCATTGCTCAGCTAGGCTCAGGCCTGCAATAGTTAATTCCCAAAGATTAAAGTCCTTAAAAACAAGTCATAAAGCAAGTCAGCTCTGAAAACAGAAATAAAACACCTCGTCATGGTTTACACATATTTAACTACAGTGAAATGAGAGGGCCAACCCCCCTCTCCTTTGCCTTTCTGCTTTCTCAGCTGGCTGTGTGAGCACCAGTCTAGGCTTAAAGGAGGCAAGCAGAGGTTAGAAAATCATTCTGATTTCAGAATCAGAAATTCTGAAATCATTCTGCTAGGCCACCACTGCAAAAAGAAATTAGACATCTGGGATGGGGATATTAAAGTGGGTAGAGGTGTTTGAAAGAAGAAACAATGTCACTAGGATCTGTTTTTATAACCATATCACACTACTGTTTGTAGTCATAGTAATGATGCAGGGTTCAGAAAAGAAAATACAAGCTATTTGCAATTAACCAGGCAGAGTTTCAAGTGGTTTTGTATCTCACAGTATAAATTTATCTTGAGTAGAATCTTTCATGTAAAACTCATTCTTACCCTCTCTTATGTTGGAGAGCTCCTCAATAAAATTAAATTTCAAATATTTCTTACATAAGTGCAGTCAAAACAAAAGTTTAGTCGATGCAGTATCCTGTCCCATATAGTTGCCAAAAGCAACAGATGGCTAGGGAAAAGTATGTGTTATAGCCTTAATATTCACCTGGCATTGAGCTGTGTTTGGCCCAGGGTTCGTGAGCTGATTGTGATGTCTATGTATTTATAGTCCATGACGGCAGAGGTTTCTTTAGACCTGGTGCTGGCTCTTTGTTTCCATACCATCCATCTGTAAGAAGGTACAAATCTTGATAGCTGCAAAATCACACAACTTGGTAGCTGATAGAGAGCATAGAGAGGTTAGATTTTGAAAGAAGTAACTCAAGAAAGGCATCTTAAACATCACACCATGAACTGTGCAGAATTTTCCTGCTTTGCACAATTTTCTACCATGTTGCTGAATTTTTGCATTATATGATTTTACAGTATTATCTATTCAACTATTTTCTGATGCAACAAAACATGTTTCGTGAAATAGAGCACAACTCTTCTATAAAGCTGGTCCCAGCCAGCTCTTGAATAATGGGTCACATCAAAATTCTGGTCTTAAAAGCGTCTAGTATAGTCTCAACATAGCTAAACATCCAGTTTTGTTTTTCATATTCTGAGCAGTTCTAGGAATAGCAAAGATTTACCTCTATCCCTTACGTTAAAACTATGGGGTTGCCAGAATCTTTTCTGCTTGGCTTGTCATCTGTTGGGGATCAGCTCCCACATAAACATTGCAATTTTTTATTTAATTCCACATGTTGTTTTAATGGCTTAGGTTTAAGGGCTACACCAGTAGCTTAAGAAGTACGTCCCAGCTACAGTTAATATAATATAACTATTGCATGAATTTCAACTGAAAGTGAATTCAGCCCCAAATAAAGTATTATGGTTATGCATTTGTAAACCTTTTAATGCACTTGTTTAGTCAACTGGCTACTGGCATTTTTAATTGACTAATGAACTGAAAATGCAAACTCATAAATAAACTATCTTATAAAGGAGGTAAAGAGATATCAATTGACAAGCACAGTTCAAAAGTATTCAAAGACAGAACAAAAACAGTTCAGGATTTCATTTTAGATACTTGATATTCAGCATTTCTAGAACTTCTTGTAAAGGAAAAAAAAATAATGATTTGTTAAAAAAAGGTTTTTTTCTTTCATGTGAGGCAAACTAGTTTGATTATTTGAAGTTTTATTGTGCCTGAGAAATGTGATGTTGTTTTGGACAACAGCAACATTTATGTTCATGCCCATCAGGTGTATAGTCTATAATTATCCCTTTGTCTTTTTAAAAAATAAATATAATAGGTGCTTGGGCTGAATCATGTGTTACAGCACATTGCAGAAATTGTATAGTTTTTACACAATATGAAATTATTACAGCAAGTTGTTTGGAAGTTGTATTGGTTTGCAGGTATCTGAAATGTACAGCTATTCTTCTATTTCACTTATAAATAAGTTGAAAACTGAGATTTTAGGCATCACTTGTTTTCACGAAAAGACAGGATTTTATTTTTTTATATATTGAAGTGAAAAATTAGAAACAATTGGCATCTATTTTTTACATACAATCTGATACAGATCCTTAAAGGCTCCATTTCAGAACACAGTCCAGTTATAGCAGCCTTGAAAATGGGACCTGTGAGAGATCTGGAGAGGGACTTTTCACAAGGGCATGCAGTGACAGGACAAGGGGCAATGGCTTTAAACTGAAAGAAGGCAGGTTTAGATTAGATATTATGAAGAAATTCTTTACTGTCAGAGTGGTGAGGCACTGGAACAGGTTGCCCAGAGATGTCCCATCCCTGGAAATGTTCAAGGCCAGGCTGGATGGGTCCCTGAGCAACCTGTTCTAGTGGAAGGTGTCCCTGCCCGTGGCCAGGAGGTTGGAAGTGGATGATGTTTAAAGTCCTTCCAACTGAAACCACTCTATGAATAAATGATTCTATGATTTTTGCTTTTTATATCAATCTTAGCATCTTTCTTAACCCCAAGAAGAATGATGCTGAGAATGCCTTCTGGATTCAAATGCTGCATCAAGTGAGAATTATGACATGCAATTACTGAATGCAGGACTGCACCACTGCCATCTAGATTTGTAACTGCTGTGTTTTTGAACAACTTGTTGTAGTCCTGGCAACCAATGGTGTGGAAGAAAAATGCTAGCAGCCCCTGAGTAACCATGGAAACCAAAACAATGCTTATGGGTAATTGGATAAACTGACCTACGTACATAGCATAAGAGATGCTTTATATTTAATACCTGGAGATACTATCATGGTGTTAATAATTTGTAACAAGTGATGTCTTATCACTACAAGGCATGAAGCAAAAAGCTACATAGAAAGAATACAACAAAGAATAATGAGATGTCTCTTCTCTGTAATAAAAAAAAAAAAAATTAATAGAATTTTTATGAGCATCAGTATGGGGGGATTTTTGTACTGTTTATAGATAGCCAGAGATACTTTGCTTGAGTGATACAGTGAGTTGAATTATTCTTACTATTTTGTGGCATCAGTATTTGCTCATAATATTGAAATTAGGGTGCTCCAGTTGTAAATAAAACGACTCACAATACCAATATTTTTTCTCTTTGAAACTAACTGTTCTCTCGTGTGTCATCCAAGAAGAAAGTTCCTGAAGGACCAAAGTAATCAAATCACATAAAGTACTTCCAAAATGAAAAATGGTTATCTGTTGTGGTTTTGAGAAAGAAACTCAGATTCAGAGTTTTGCTTGAGAAATGGGTGAAGAGAGTCTGCAACCAGAAACCTGAATATCCCCTGGCCTTTCCAGTCTCAATGGCTTGCTCTTGCCAGCAATCCTTCTCCATTGCTCCACTGCAGCACTGTCCCTACAGATCACACGGCTGACACCTGTCCCAGGCTTAATAAATCCTCCTTCAGAGTGCTAAGGGAGAGTCAGTAAATATGTTTGGTTTTGTTAAAGTCATCCTAGAGTATGCTCTGGAGAAAATGTTTTGCCTTTGTTGGGCAGTGAGACACTGTGCATCTCTTCAGTCTTACATAACTTGCCCAATGCCCGTGTTTTCCTCTCTCTGGAGTCTGGACATGCTGCTTGTCTGCCTGGGGAGGTTCTGTGTACAGATGGGGAAGGGCAGTTCTGGGATGTCTTTTAATACACTATTACGGATAAATAATTTGTGAAAATTTAGAAACACGGTTGCATTTTTCTGTCTCAGTCTCTACTGTCAAGGCTGAAACAAGTAGTGTTCTCCTCCGTATCATTTGAATTTTTCCCTTTTGCAGTATTAACTTACTTCTTTGTACTCTGGTTACTGTTGCACCTGTGAATTACAGGCAATTAGAGAAAATGCAAATAGCTGTCCTGCTTTGTCTCCTGTTTTGAAAATGCTATAATAGATCTTGACAGAACCATGTCAAATATTAAATAAAATATATTTATTGTTCATTAAATTCATGTTATGTTGTGTTATCTAAGCAAAGCCTGTGCAAAGACTTAGAATATTTTTATCTGTGTCTTGGAAAGTACACTATATTTATCATTTATCTCACACATACAATGGATTTTGGTATGATGAAAGATTAAATAATAGAATAAGTAGAAAATTTCAATGGTACTGTGGGAAGTCCTATGGGTCATTAAAGCAGACCAGATAAAAGTATCCTGTAAAAATGAAGTAAAATGGGAACAAACCCTCATTGTTTGGGGACAAATATGTTTTGGAAGAAAGGAGATCAAAGACTTGATGTCGAGATTTGACCCTTTGTTTCTTCACCTGAAATTCTCAAGCTGCATCTTTGTATGGGTCCAAAGTTCTTCCTGCTGATTCTGGTGAGAGAACATGTCCAAGGACAAAGCAGAGGGGACTGGGATTTATGCAGGGAGATAATTACTTGCAACCAAAGGTGTCTATAAAGAAAACTGCCTTTGCCTCATGTGGCCAGAGCTACTGTAACCAAACAGGAAGTGTAAGACATATTCATTCCAGCTTAATGCCACAGGCTGAGCCTGGGATGTTGGGAAGCAGCCCAGAGAGGGTATCTGAAGAAATACTTTTTTCAAATCAGGGAAATGAAAAGAACATTTATGGCAGATATTCATGGGGGGATGCTTGAATCCAATTGCAAGGAAACAAGAAGGTGTTGGAATAAATGTCAGTTATACATCAAGCTTACTTCAGGAAAAATCACCAGTAGAGACTTAAGGTACAAACACTGCTGGTTTAAGACAAAGAACAGAAAGATAATTACAGATGGGGACTTTCACAATAAAAAAGTCATATATCTAATAAACATAAATCTTAAAAGCATCTTCCTGCCCACCCCACTGCTCTCTTCTTTCTGGGCTCAACTTCACTCCTGATTTTCACTATAGCCTCACGTCCAGCAGCACAGGATGGACGAGGAATGGTGGCTGTGGTCAGTTCATCATATGTTGTCTTTGTCCCTCCTCACACTCTTCCCCTGCTCCAGTGTTGGGTCCCTCCCATGGGAGACAGTCCAGCATGAAGTGCTCTAGTGTGGGCTCCTTCCACGGGTGCACTGCATCAGAAACAGACTGCTCCAGCATGGATCCCCCACAGAATCACAAGTCCTGTCAACAGCTTTGATCCAGAATGGGCTCCTCTCTCCATGGGTCCACAGGTCCTGCCAGGAGTCTGTTCCAGTGTGGGCTTCCAATGGGAACACAGCCTCCTTCCCTTTGGGCATTCACCTGCTCTAACATGGATCTCCTCCCTGGACTGCAGGTGGATCTTTGCACACCTGTGGTCCTTTGTGAGCTGCAAAGAGACAGCCTGCCTCACCGTGGGCTGCAGGGGAATCTCTTCTCTGGCACCTGGAGCACCTCCTGCCCCTCCTCCACTGATGCTGGTGTCTGCAGGGCTGTTTCTTCCATATATTCTCGCTCCTCTCTCCAGCTGCAGTTGCTGTTGTGAAGCAGCTTCCCCTCTGCTTAACTATGTTATCCCAGAAGCCCTATGACCCTTGCTGATGGTTTTGGGCTTGGACTTGGCCAGCGATAGGTCTGTCTTGGAGCTGGCTGGGATTGGTTCCATGGGACATAGGGAAGCTTCTAGCTCCTTCTCACACAAGCCACCCCTGTAGCCCCCCCTGCCCGCCACTACCAAAACATTGCTGTACAAACCAAATAGAAGGATCACTGTCAAGTTGACAGAAATGTCTCAATAGTGAAAGATAAGAGGGAAATAGAGTTTGTTTAAATTATAATTCACAGGAGACAAAGAACAGTTTAATTATTCTTAGGATGAAGGTGAGTTTTATAGGATGTCTCAGAAAATAAATCTAGGGACAACAAGGAATACATCAATGACATTTGAAAACTGGACAAGCTTAGTCATGTGGAAGGATGGTTCTTGAAAATGGAACTGATTGGTAGGAGAAACAATATATGTCAGTAGTGAAAAGAACAGAGGAAATAATGCAACGATGAAGATCTAATGGAATTATCACATCACAAAAGATTGAAATCTGACCTGCAAACTGTTTAGAACATATTCACTGAGGTTGACATGAGCAAAATTATGGTACCTAAACTAATTACTATTAGAAAAGCATGACCATAAAGAGCTGCTGTGCCATAAGCGTTTGTATGCAATCTTGTAACTTGAGGAAAATGTAAGGTATGCCACCTGTCCGTTCTTGGAACCCTTCATAAATTACTTATATGACAAATTGCACTGAAAGTTATTTTGTGAAACAATCAACTGCTGTTTCACTAGTGATGATATGAGAGATTTTCTAAGTTAACACTCCAGATCACCAAGAGACACATTTTTTTAATACATTGCAGAAGCAGATATGGATTTATGGGCTATTTTCCTTTCTGTAGGTTTTGTATAATTACAGGTAGATGGCAAAACTTATTTTTAAAGCTGGCAATCACTCTCCCCGATAAGACTTGGTGATTTTGGCAGACTTTGAACATTTAAGCTGGGTTTTTTTTCTGAATTTGTTCAAAGATAAATTACTTGGTAAAACAAATTTTAAGTTGGAACAGCTGTTACTAAGACTCTATGGCTTTCTCTTGTTTTAGTTGAATTTCAAGACATTTGGAAGAGAAATCTAACTAAACTCTATGTTTAGCTGCTCCAATTAACCCCTCCCACATACTGTTAGCTGTAAACCTTTGGGAAAAAATTTAATGACTTGTTGTTTCATCACCTTCTCTGATGTGTTAATTCTGTGTACTTTCATGGACTTTTCTACTGTCTTTCCAGTGGCATCCTTGAAATGCCGCAGGCTGTTCCACATTAAATACCTTGTTTGAGAATGAGTTGGGTTTTATTAAAATCACAGAATCGTAAAATAGTTTGGGTTGGAAGGGACCTTAAAGATCATCTAGTTATCCACTCCTCTACCATGGGCAGGTTTGCCACCTACCAGACCAAGTTCCTGGTCTTGAACACTGTCAGGGATGGGGCATCCACAGCTTCACTAGACAACCTGTTCCAGTACCACACCACCCTCACAGTAAAGAATTTCTTTCATATATCTAACCTAAATTTCCTCTCTTTCAGCTTGAACCCATTACTGCTTGTCCTATTACTCCAGTTCTTGAGGGGCAGTCTCTCTAGAGATTCCTTGTAGACCCCCTTCAGATCCTGGAAAGCTGCTATGAGGTCTCCATGCAACCTTCTCTTCTCCAGGCTGAACAACTCCAACTTTCTCAGCCTGTCATCTCTGGGAAGTGGCTTTAGTTCCCATTCCAGCTTTGTGGCCCTCCTCTAGACTTGCTCCAATAATTCCATGTCTTTCTTATGCTGGGGGGGCCTGAACTCTGTACTCAGGATTCCGAGTTGGGTCTCACAAGAGCAGAGTAGGGGAGTGGAATCACCTCTTGACATTCTGGTCACAATTCTTTCAAAGGAGCCTAGGGTATCTTTGGTTTACCGGCCTGTGAGTGCACACTGCTGGCTCATGCTGAGTCATTTGTGAGTAAGTCATTTGTGTCCTGTGGTCCCTGATGGAGGACACTGGCCAGTTCAAGGTAGAGAAAAAAGAAACTGGGAAAAAGTCTAGGAAACTTGGAGTAAATGAATACTGGATGTAACTACTGGCCATCCCTGTGCCTGTATGCTACCTATATAAAGAGCTTCTGAATCCATTTGTGTTTGCATTGAGACTGTAAATATGCTGGCACTGTGTAACCACTAAAAATTAAGAGTAGCTGAAGTAACATCAGCTGCTACGGAATATTGCCTTGCCAGAGTGAGCAGGGAAAGCCAGCCAACTCGTGTTTAGTAACTGGTAAAGGTGTGTAGCTGTATGGTAATTGTGGTCTGCGGTGTTTGTGTGGTCATAATTTTGAATAATAAAGCAGAATACTCTGAAACACTGGTGAAAATACTTGTACTGCTAAACCCAAGGGGTGTTAATGTCAATAGGGTTGAATGTTATTCGCTACTCCTTCACCAAAAGTCATTATTCCCCCATTCCCTTACATCACCAAAAAAGAAAATAGTGAGTGTTGTACATGACAAAGACCTTCCTTTCCTCCCACAATTGGCATAATCTGAAAACAGTAGATGGAATCCCTTAAATTCTCTAAATTATTACAGTACTATGTGAAGCTAATAATTTAATTCAAAATCAGAATCAGATCAGAATCAGATGTGTGAAAAATAATGTAGCCTAAATTAGTCATCAGTAGCAAATGCTCTGGGGAAACAAAAGAGGGATGGAAAGCAATCCTTGCCTGCAACTTCCCAGCTTATGATAATAAACTTACTAATAAACTTGTGAGAATTGTCCTGAAAACTGAGCATGAATTATTGTAGAGGAGAAATAGTTGGATAATAAATACATCTGGTTCTGACTGATACATCTCACTACATTTGGACATTCAAAGCAGAGAAGAAATACTTTTTTTCCCTCTGCCCCCTCCACCCCCCCGCCCTGCCCCCCAGATATCTCCTCTATTAGTGTCTTTATCATCCTGAGCGTCCTTTGTCAGTTGCACTCCAACAGAACTGCAGAGGACAAGAAACAATTTAGCAGAGTGAGAGAAATGTTAAAGTAAAGCCAGCAAACATCTAATGAATGCAGAGTGAAAGGAACAGAAAACAATTACCTTTTTTGCATAGAACTGTATATCACTGCGTTTTTAAGCATTAAGATCGTGAAATTTTAAGTAGACAGGGAAGATTCTTGAAAGCACTAAATGTATAGCGATTTTTCACAGGCACATCTTCCACATAAGGGCATTTATGTTTGAATTCACAGCATGAAGAGAACAAAAATCTGCTTCAATATGAATTATTCATGCAATTGTTTTGCATTTTTTTGCTACTTTTAAATAGACAGAAAATGCCAAAAGGAAAAATATGTTCTGTCTAAAATCCTCCAATTTTTAATTTTCTGTGGGCAAAGGTTGAAATTTGAATGTACTATTGCCTGAAAATTTTACTCTTAGGTCTTTTACTTGTTGAGAACGTGAAGAAGAAACAGAATGTCTTGTTTTGTTTGACATATGCTAAACAATATAGTGAACTAGATCTTTTTAAAACCAACTTTCAAATGAAGTTTTTGTACTGTTTCTTAAATCCCTAGTCACGAACCTTTAAACCTTCATTCTGACATACTAAAATTTTATTAAATATGGTTTTTTCCCTCTAGTAATTTTACAGGAGTAATAAGCACCCCCAAAATGCTGAAGGAAACAGTGCAAAGTTCAAAACAATTTATATCATCTGCAGTTTCAGTGACAGAAAATCAAGTTTTTATTTATTTTAACCAGGTACCATGAAAAGCTCTGCCTTGCATGACAGCATGTGATTAGTAATTGTGTCACTTCTGAACAGAGGCCAAATATGCAAATATTGATCCTTTCTCAGAGACATAGATGTAATCCTAAATATGTTAGCCTGAACTATGGTTCTCCCAGAACAGGCAAATCTTGTTCTTTTTGTTCTATTGACCCGAATTTAAAAAAAAAAAAAAAAAAAAAAAAAAAGCAAGCTTTTGCTTCTTGTGCTGCTTTGTGCATGAAGAAAACATTCTGAAGAAGCTTAGAAAAGCTGTATGTTCACTTAACTGTTGGTTTAGAATGCTATTAGTAATCCATTGTTAATAATTTATTGCATGCTACGGGGCAATAATAAACTACCATCCTATCTAATGTCTTGTTTACATGGGCAATTACCCCAACTGATCACATGGAACTCTTCTTCCCTGGTCACCTCTCACAGCACATGTGGACCATCTGAGGTGGCTTCTCACTTATGGGGAAGTTGTTTGAACTCTTCAAACATCTTGGACCTTTCTCAGCATCATGGCATCTGTCAGAGTTTTTCCTTATCCAGTGTCCAAGCCTGAGCTGCCACACAAGCCCCTTCCTCTCCAGCTGTTTTCATGGCAGAAATACATGAAGCACAGCCTAAATAGCTACCATTACTGTTACCCCTTCTAGATGGACCCCACAAAACGTGCTTTTTTGAAAGACACTATGAGAAATTCTCCAGTGATGAATTCTTGTTCCTGGAAGGCAGTCAAATGTGGGGTTTTTTACTCCAAAAGAAATTGAAAAAAATAATGTTAAATGGAATATGGCTGTTATTTCCATTGGCAAAATTATTCTTTATCCTTTATTGCTGGAGATGCTGTAAGTGGCAGAAAGCTAGAAGATCAGTAGGCTGTAATTTATAAAATATTTTGGGATATTTCAGTATGAAAAGCTCTATAAAAATGCAAGATATTAATAATGAATTTAGCAGTTCTAGGCTGCTCATATTTAAGGACAAATTCCCATTACAGACAAAAACGAATTTCAGATCTGCTCTATTTTTCATGCCAACATAATTCAAACAACTGGTCTTTAAACAAAATTATGCTCTATCTATTTTTTGGGGCCAAAACAGACTCAACTTGGGGAATTCAACTGAATTCCTTGACAATAAATGTAACTATTGATTCGGGTATTGATGAACAAAGAAGATGAATAGTTAAGTACTTGAGGAAATCATCTTCAGAGACACCACCAGCTCCCCTCAGATTCTCCTGTAGTGGGTCCCTTGAAGCCAGCTGAAATCAGCGTCTCGACACCTGCATCCAGTATATCTCTTTGATCTGTTTTCCTGGTTTTCATATTCAGAGTTCATTTTTGTACTATATATTGCACTAATTTATTTTTTTCTGCGCGTTTGTGATTTCCCAGCCTAACTAACACCTCAGCCCTCTGCAATTTCCCCCTGAAGCACTCATATTTTATCTAAACACAGTGCATATTACATGGGATGAAATTTTTACCTATAATGACATGACCCAATGGTTTTTTTTGCTGATTGGTAACTTTAAGTCCTCAATCTATTTGTTTTGAGATAAGTTTGCAACATTTTGAGGGTCTTACCTTGTTTTTGGTCTCTGGTAGTTTTGCAATTCTTGCAGTGCAGATGTAAAACTCTCCGACTCCAGGAAGTCTCCAGGTTTTCCAGTTCCCATGACCTGCAAAAAATCTAAAATTTGTCAACTGTGACTTTTCTTTTGATCTGATATGTCAGAAAGTTTCCTAATATAGCCTGTACTAGTCACATCAGGTGAATCTATTTAAATTATAATTATACAATCACAGAACAGCCCAGGTTAGAAGCAATCTCAAAAGGCTATCTGGTCTAACCTTTCATGTGAATGGGAGGCTAGGGGAGATCATCTAGCACCCTGTCCAGTTGCATCTAGAAAACCTCCAGCAATGAAGACTCTACCACATCCCAGGGGAGGTTGTTCCAGGGAACGATTACTCACCATAAAAAAATTATTTTTTATATTAAGACAAAGGCACTTATGGTGCAACTTTACCTGTCTTCCTGTCTTCTCCATGTGGATCTTTATGAAGAGAGAGGTTCCATCCTTCTATAGCCGCTCTTTAAGTACTAGAATGCTGTGATGAGATCCCCTCTGAGACATCTTTTCTCAGATTAAAAGACCTCAAGTCAGATAAAATCTCCTCAAGTCTTTCCTCATAAGGCAGGTTCTCCAGCCTTTTGTTCGTGGCCCTCATTTGGACCCTCTCACATCAGCCCATTGGGCTTTTTTTGGATTTTGGAGACCAGAATTGGACACAGTACTCTAGGTATGGCCTGACAAGCACTGTGTAGAGTAAGATGATTCCATCTCTGTCCCTCTGCTAGTGATATACCTGCAGATGCAGCCCAGGATCAAATCCAAATACTGTGCTTATGGTCAGGTGCAAAATGAAAGAAGCAAACTGATGTTTTCCAGAAAGCAAGCAGTGGAAATAATCAGTATTTCTCAATAACTTTACAAAACAAATAGTTACCAGGATTGCACATTGTGATTGTAATTATGTGAGTACTCTACTGAAGTATACAATTTCCAAACATTATTTCTAACATTAACATTTAGAAAATATGATATTAAATTGTTTTAATGAGAACAACCAAAATACATGCAAAGGAAATCCTACTTGAAGAGATGTGTGGGAGTAAGCCTCCTTGCATCAAAGTCTTTCCTTTAAGCCAAACCAATTGCAATATCTGAAGAAGCATCTTTTGCCTAACTTGTTCATGATTTTTTTAATTTCACATATAAATATGGAAGATCACAACTCTACATTTTTGTGCTATTTTACCGAATAAATGTTATTTTGAAAAATTGACATTTGTTGCCCAAAGATTAAATCTGGAAGTGAATTTAAATATGCCCAGGAAACTGCAACTACTAAAATTTAAATAAACTGCAGGCTTCCACAGTAAATAAATTAATCATCTTGGATTAAATCAGAGTGGGTTTTTTTGAGGAAAGTACATATCACTCACAGTAACATCCAGTATTTGTAACTGAAATATTTGGAAGTACAAAGCAAACTATTTAAAAAAAAAAAAAAAAAAAAAAAAAAAAGGTATGTCAAGTCTTGTCCTTGCCTTTTCCTGTTGAAGAGAAAGAAAATTCTTTGGTTTGCATTTCTCACATCCTCTTAAGAGACTTGTTTTGTGTGTGATTTCATTTGTTGGAGCATCATGCTTCTTCCTTAGTGCTCCTCCTCCACCTGACAATGTGCAGAAGAGTTTGAGTCATCAGTACCTTGTGGCAAAGGTCTAGTAGAGACAGATGCCATGTCAAAAGAAGATGATCCATTTGCTGTGCATGGATCCTGAACAGCTTGCACAGAACATGCGTTTGTTCCAGCAGCACTGCACTTAATCTCTGTTGTTACTTTCGTGGCACGGTGTTCCAGAGCTGGGATGTTTTTCCCCCTCTACTTTTAAAACAGTATTTTAAGATCTGGCAATCATTTGTATTGCAGACAGAAAGTAAGATTTTCAGAGGGTTTGTAACAACTCACTGCTTTATGGAATGTCAAATGGCATTTTTCCCAGAAGAGTGCTGTTTCTCAGATTTAAATTTCCTGACTCTTTTCTTCAAGCTATCTGAGCACTTAAATAATTACTATAATTTTTTATAATGGCATTATTATTTTGTTGCCTGGTCCCCTTTCACTAAAATGCCTGAAATGACTGTGTTAAGACTTGTCAGAGGCCTTTTCTGAGTGTGGATACCAAGGTTGGTGTCTTCAAAGGCTAGGAGGTGAAGCACAAGAAAATTCTAAACATGATAATAAAGACACTTAAGCAACATTACATACTGCAGTCAGACAAAACATCTGTGCTGGTTTGGGCTGGAGTAGAGTTAATTTTCTTTGCAGTAGATTTTGTTCTCTTGGAGATGGCTGAACACCTGCCTGCCCATGGAAAGCAGTGAATTAATTCCTTGTTTGGATTTGCTTGTGTTCCTATTAAGCTGTCTTTATCTCAACCCTTGAGTTTTTCTAGCCTTTACCCCTTGACTGTCTCCCCGATACCACTGGTGGGGGAGTGAGTGAGAGGCTGCGTGGGGCTTGGCTGCTGGCTGGGGTTAAACCACAACAGCACCTGACTAATGAGCATACAAAATCTTTAAAAGCTCTCTTTGTTTTAGCTTTTAAAAATACTCAGTAGTACTTACATTTGTGTGGATATGTATGTGTAACCCAACTGACATCTAGTCTCACACAACTCTTTCAGCATAGTCAGTCTCTTTGGGTCTAACCACAGAGATTCCTACATTTTATTTTAAAGATTCTAAGTTAAACTTTAAGAATTTAGTATGAAGAAGATTTTGCTTCAAATTTAGCCTATTTAAAACTTACATGAGACTACTAGCATGAAGTGGCTCTTTTCAAAGGATGTGTATTAAAGTTTAGCTGGCATGACATTGTTCTTTATCCCTTGCTAGAAGTGTAAGCCAAGCTCTTTGCTATAGAAGCTAATTCATTAGCTCAAATAGTAAAGAATTATTTTATAGGAGGTCTGAGCCAAACATTGTGCACATGCAAATTTGACATCTAAGTTTTCCCCTCCTAACAATATGATTAAACCCAGTTTGTCTGGACATGCTTTTTGGTTTGAAATCATGAGTAATGATCATTTAGCAAGAGAAAATTGGTAAACTCTTGCAGTGAAATATAATAGAAAATAATTTCTTGCAGAATTATCTAAGTGACCATCATCTATATCCAATTCAGTTGAGTATGACTAATTTCTTAATCAAAAACATTGTCATTTTAATTTAAAAGTAGGGGTTAAATAGAGATAGATCATGTTTTACTTATAGCTTAGCAAGTTGCTAGGACTTTATCAGTGATGAAAAAAGTATTAAGTGGAGTTTTTTCCTTCCCTTTGAAACTGGTTGGTATTGGTAATGGTATCACTTCCATGGAAAGGGGAGCTGCTCAGATTTCCATCAGAATTTAGCTCTTCTCTCCCCCAGTGCATCCAGCTTCACCCCATAGATACTCCAGTGTCTCAAGTACTTTTCTTTACTCTGTAAAGCGTATTGCAAAATAAGATACATTAATCTAGATAAAAGGAATTTAGTCTTCATAAGTATAATTTTTCTTTCCCCCCCGACCCCATTTGTTTTTTTTTAAATTCTTTAACCATTTATTTACTCTTACCACACTGCAAAATTCATTCTTAGCTTTGAACACTTAGTTCATTGTCTTTTGGGGTTTTTTTCCCAGATATATATAGTGGGGAAATCTTACAAACTCCATAAATGGAAAATTTCAGAACTCTTTCAGAACATGAATAGTTAAGCAGAGTGAAACCAACTGATATAAATCCTTGTACACAAATTAATTCTTTTCAGTGGCCTTAAATAGCAAAAAGGAATTAGGAAATTCCAGTTCACAAAATGAATTTGATGAGAATGCATTTTCTACCATTGCAAATTAGATAAATTTATCTCTCCCTCTCCCATCCATCTCAAAGAATAGTATCATATTACACTTAGCTATATATGTACCTTGTGACATATTATAAGTGTCAGAATAGTACTGCAATCATTTATATAGCTAGTTGTGTTGTGTATAAATACAGACAAAAAGCTGAAGATTTTTTTAATCAATTGTTTTTTTGTATTTCTTGAAATTTTTTTTAAAGACAAGTGATTAAAATGTAAATATAATTATTTCTTTTCTTTAGAGTTGAAAAAGAAAACTAGAAAGAACAAGATGAATTTCCATGCCAGGCTTTTCTGTTGGAACCAGTAACTGTTTGCTGCCCATGGAATTTTTTCTTTAATGTTTTAAAAGTGACATGTCTTTTAGTTTTCTCTATGTCACAGTAAAAAGCCTAAATTGACTTCTTGTAAAGCAAAGATATTGATTATGCACAGAAGTAATACTTCCTACTAAGTCATAATTTCTAGTGGGAGAATGTTGTGCTGGAGGCAAGATAACAATTGCAATTTCCTAATTAAATCTTGTAACAATGGAGATTGTTAAAAATGAATCATTATACTTCCTTCTTTCTGGTGTTATGCATTCACCATCAGATTCCTTTTCTTGTGCATTTATTGTTGGGTGCACGAAACTGTAAGTGAGCAACTGTATTTATGAGAACTATGATATGCATTTTGTGGGCCATGAACTGCTGCATGAATTTTAATCAGAAATTTATGGGCATGTAACAACAACAACAAAAAGATCAAACTAGCAATTTACTAGAAAATTTAATGCACATTAATGCCATTCAATATTGCTGTTCAAATTGAAGAAAAGAAAAAATTATAGAGAAGATCAACAAAAGATAATCCAATCTGATGCTGATGAACTATGAATTGGTGCAAAATAAGTGTGTATCTTCTTTCATCAATTTCTTTTATCCACTCAAGGATATTTGTGTTTCTGTCATGCTTTCATAAGCATTTCCTACTTTCCTATAATACCCCTTGTGCCTGGAGTGGTTTACATACTTAAAAGCAGGCAAACCATTCCTGGTGTTTCCCAACCGCTGAAGTAGGTTTTCCCTTTGATAGAAACAGTAAAGTTTCTTAGAGCAATGGAGAAAACTTCATTATCAATCCACCTGCATCTTTAAGCATTAAGAAGGATAATAAATCTGGCCCTATAAGCCTATTTGTCATATACTAAAATAATGTCTAAAACAGATGAGACTTAGAAATATTTCTTGATATTGCTGCCCTTTAAAAGAGAGCTGTCATCCATCTAAACTGTCCTGGGATCTCAGTTCGTGGTCTATTCTTCCTGGAGTTGTACAGCAGAGTGTAACGACTGATACACTGTCACAGCTGACCTCAATGGGCAGCTGCCATCAGGCAGTACTTGTCCCAGACCCTTTTAAGACTTGGGAAAGGACATGGCCATAGTATCAGTAACATCTCAGTATTTCCCTGTGACCATGATTATGTCGTATGATGTGGTTCCCTCCCCATGCTTGGTCTCTTGGAGACATACTCCCACAAGGTCACTGGAAATAGCCATCATAATTTTAACTACTTGCATAACGAGGTTAGGGATGGGACCAGGGTAGCAGCTGTGCAGACATACACACTCTCTTGCTTTAATCCTGCTTGACAAGGACTGTAAGCTCTGGTGCAGAACCAACCACAGTGTACTACTAGAAATAAAAAGAGAAAAAGCAAAACCCCAGCACTGGTTAGTAAAATGGAGTTTAAATTTTCCTAGGCATTAATTTCTCCATGAATCAAGATCTCAACTGGAAGACATTCAGATTTCTCTGTATGCTGCATCTAAAACCAGAGTGCCAGCAAAAAAATAAAAAAAAAAAGGAAGATGGGGTTACTGTGTTCTCTTGATTTCTGTTAACTTGAGTGGATGAGGCTTACTATGAAGCACTGCTTCACAAGCTAAAGGACACATAGAGGCAGGAACGAAAGGAAGCCGAGATGAAATGAATTCGTATCAGTCTTCTCTAAATCATTTTATTACACTTTATTGTTTCCATCTTTTCCCATTCTGACATCAGTAAAAATGTATTCTCTGAGACATTTGACTTATGACGCTTTTTATTTTCTCAGAGACAAAATGAATAATGTAACACAATTATATTTCAATTCAACAACATAGCTGTGTGCATTTTTAAACCCAATAACAAATTGAACCTTATTGATTTTTTGAAACATAATAAGTTATGCTAAACTGAGGTAATATTTTTTAAAGTTAAATATTGATTTTTACAATGGCCCATACTATGTAATATATTCATAAATTATTATTACATCAATCATTATTATAAGGAAAACAAATATTAGAAGTAAAAATGAGCAAAATCTCTAGTATTAAAGAATTGATTTATGCAACATATCATAATTACAGATGTTGTAGAAAGAGCATTGTCATTTACGGGCTTGTGACAGTAAAAGTTATACCACCTGATTTTATCACCTCTTATGTATTTTTACCTTTAAGAAGAGCTCTGAAACATATAGAAGCCTCATAATGACAACAATAAGTTTGATTTCATTCAACAAACTGTAAGAATATGAGGACATTTTAGCCTGTTCCTGAACAGCTACCTGCAAGTACAAAAGGAGTAATCTTAAACATTATTTGAAGTTCTTGTAACAAGCAATTGAATTGTAAGAAATCTGCATATGTCTTTGCCAAACTTGGGTGAAGCAGGAAGGAATCTGGCAAAGGTATGGTACTGAATTATGTAAACCAAACTACACACCTATGCATCTTTCTGCAATGGTTGCAATTCTTCTAATACCAAGATATCTGAGAATTGTTCTGTAATAGTCATTTTAGGATGTATTTATCTTTTTTTTTTTTTTTTTAATGACCTTAAGTACCAGGCCTTTCTTATTGCAGTGATTCTGCTGGAGCTTGATAGGGAGGCATGGTCTAGCTATGTCTTCACTTTGTATTGAAATCACAGTTGAACCAAGAACATAGTTGATGTTTTGCAGAGAAATATTTAATCACTGACTTTAGATAATTGGAAATGCAGAAAAAGATGATTATGCTTTAAGCATTTTATTATTCAAAGTAGCATTTGTTAAAATCAAAAGGAACTAGCAGTCAAACCCTGACAAAGAAGCCACAAAACAACTGATGTCTTGAAAGTATGTGGATTTATTCAATGTACCTTTATATATGATGAGATATGATTTTTTTACATGACGTTTTATTTTCTTCATATTCAGGCAAATACCTATTGATCTAATGCTTCTTTTCTTCACAATGCTTTACAAACAGGAACAATAATAATGAATAATATATCAATTATAAACCATTATCAGTGTCATAAAGTCATGGTCTGGATTTCATAACTTAGTTGTAGTCAGTCTCCAGTACAGATTCTGATTGACAGACTCCATTAGTCCTATCAAGGCAGAAAGGAAGTGGTGGAACATAAATTCAAGGAGCACTGAAAGGTTTGATGATTTGGAACCAAAGAAAACGAGAAAGCTGGTGAAACTTCTAAATCCTAAGGACAAAATGAAAAGAACAGGAGAGATGTATAAGCTGTTAATGTAGTTTAATGTAACACTCTAACCCAGACAGACACACTGTATGTTTGGACATATGTACATGTAGGTGTAGAAATACACACAGTGGGTTGTTCTGATGAATGGGGTAAGTTTGCTATTAAACTGTCTTCTGAATATTTGTATGAATGTATTACATGATTTTTAGCATGCAATTTTGCCAATAAAACTTCTTACAGCATTTGTAATTCTGCCTGCTATTAGTTTTCCAGAAGGCTGCACATTGCACAGAAGGAAATTGTTTAGTCACACCATAATAGAAGGTCTACAAAGCAAAAGTACAAATCCTTTTCTTTGTGTGTATTTCCCTGGAAACATTCAAAGTCACCTTGGATGTGTCTCTGAGCAACCTGACCTAGCTGAAGATGTTCCAGCCCACTGCAGGGGAATTGGACTGAATGACTTTTAAAGATCCCTTTCCAAATTAAACCACTCTATGATTCTATTTGTGCCTACAAATTTGATTCTCCCCATTGCCATTCTGTATAAAGCCTGTATAGAGCAGGAAGAATCTGGGTGATTGGTTGCTTCCAGGCAATATTTTGAGACTCTTGTCCCATTCAAAACCAAAAAGAGAGGGATGCCTCTGAAGGAATAAAAAACTATAAACTGCAAACAACCTTGTGGGAAATTAACAGAAAGGACTGAAGTTTGGGATGGAGGCTTTTGCTGCTTATTTCTTATCTGAATTGATTCTGCTGTCCTATTCCTGTCTCTGTAAGGTTTTTCAACTTGCAAGTTTATGTTAGGTAATTCATAGATACAAAGAAAAAAAGGGTCACTTTGTACAGCTTTCAATCTCACTTTTGCATACAGAGAGCATTTATTACTTATCAAAGACTGAATGTTGAGAGTTGTTGGCTAATAACTGCTCCATCTGGATAGGCTACCATTTGTAATACTCAGTTGATTGCTCCTTTCACAGTTTTGGTAGGAGGGTTTGGGCCAGCTGTGATGTTACATTTACATGGGTGGGTGTTTATGGAGAGATCAGCCATTCAGGAAAAAAGTTATTAGACTTAGCATTTTCCTTGTGCTTTTCATAGGTTTGTTAACATGGAGGATTCTCAATACAGATTTCAGAGCAGGTGTTTCTTATATCAATTTTATTTTTCAGTATGAAAATGCTGCATTGTCACATGCAAGTTGTATTATCTTCTAAAAAAAATATAATGAAAAAGAAAGATGGTTATGACAAAGACTCCATGATCTGGGCTTGGACTGAAACCCAGTTTTTGCTCTAACATCTTTCTCTTCATGAACTAGCAAATTTTTCCAATCTCATCTCAGTTTGCTGCAAAGATACAGTGGCAGAGCATCTTTCTTCAAGCTTCACCTTCTGCGACTCCTTCCCTGGCAGGTGACAAGAATTATCACCTGGATTCAGCACTGTTTATCTACACAAGTGTAATAGGATCTTTCTCATTTCCCAGAAACCAAAGAAAATCCTGACCCATAGCTATATGCTCTCAAAGCAATGCATCACAGCTGAAGATCTGTTAATACTTGTGAAGCCCATGAGGGAAAGGTACAAGACAAAGGCTGGTTGAGTTGCTGTGGTAAGCTACAAAGTTCAATTTTCATTATTTGTTTCTTTAGACAGCAAAGATTTATACCGATGGTAGTTTGGGGATTTTTTTCAGTAGCACCACAGTGACTGTAAGATTGGGCTCTGGATCTTGTTTGTGGCCTAAAAGCATCCTTTTTAAGGATCTCTTTTCTCTTAGGAGCCCTGTTTTGCAGAATGTTCTTAACTAAGTGCAGTCTACAGCTCTGAGCCATCTTCTGTTAATGATTTCTGAACTACTTATCCAACAGCCCCTTGATGCATTCTCTCTGATGTTACAGACTTACCCTTTCCCATCAGTGGCATTGGGCCATTCATCACAATAGTTAAAGTACAGACAAACATACAAAAGTTTGTGTAAGAGTGATCTAACATAATGCCTGATTGCCAAAAGTGCTGAACCAAGTCTCACAACTTTACTTCACAAGGGGCTACTTAGACAAAAGAATTATGTGCTGCAATTCTAAACATCATCACACAGGAATTTTAGGCACACATGTGAAAATAAGGATCTTTGCATGACTTGATTCTGAAAAACCTGAAGGATCAGGTTTCTGTCCAGGCTGTTCCTGCATGGCCACAGCCATCTGTAAATTTCTGTTTGGTTGGATGTGTCACCAGGGCCCTCTTCTCTCTGACTCAACCCTCTGGCAGGCTGAGCTGCTGTGCCAGAATCCACTCAGAGCTGGCTGCCCACACGCACTGCATTTTGATACGATTTGGACACAAAGATTTAGTATTGTCTAGGACTTTATTATATGCAGTAACAGACTATAGTTGGCAAGGTTTCCTACAGTCAAAGAAGTCTGGATGACTTTAGACATAATCAACACAAACAGAGTAATCTGATTTATAGTGGGTTTAGAATACAGTTATCTTATATTCCCTGACCTGAAAATAAATATCTGTTGACCTTTTATTTTATTTACTTAGATTTCTTGCTCCTTCATCTAGATTACAAAAGATAGGTCTGTGTGGTAGGCCTAGACAGAAAGTTGCTCCTTGCATTATGTTCTACCTCCATCCACATGGTGGTGAAAGCAGGTTACTTAATTTTTCCCCAAGGCTTTTGGTAGTTCAGCTGCATTGCAGTGGTTCAATTAGCTTATTGGTTCTTACTTAATAATGCCCACTACATGTTATTTTTATTTGTTTGTTGTGTTATCTTCCATTTTTTCATAAGTCATTAGTTTCAGATCTTCATACACTAGTGCTCTGGAAAAAATGAAATTATATCTTTTACTGAAACTCTAAAAACTTTAATATAAAATAATACCATTACACCTGGGTCATCTTCCATTTTTGTTTAATAATATCTTTCAAAAATTCAGTAGTAGCTATAAACGGGTAGAAACACATTTCACATATATAACTTGAAAGACAAACAATCAAAATGATGCTTGTAATAGTTTTGTTATCTGAGACTTTTTTCATATGATAACATCTATTAAAATGTGTTAAAAGCTTAAAGCCATGAATCCCTATAGCATTTATACACAGCAAGGAAAAAAAAAATTGAAGTTCCTGTGTAAGCCTTTGTAATCTTATCCCTGTGGAAATCAAAGAGGCTGCCTTGCATCTAAATTGAACATGAATGTAAAGGAATAATGTAGGAAATCAGCTACAGAGCTGACAAAAGAGAGAAAGATGGCCTAAGGACAATCCCGAGAAGAGCCTGTCAGAGATGGGATTTGTTTCTCACTGATTGATGGGTCAAATCAGCCACCTTGTCTGCGTGTGTGGTGGGGGAGGGAAGGTCTGGGCACATGCTGAGTGTGCCCTCGGAAAGAACATGGCAAGGGCAAGGCCAACGCAATGCCATCAGTTGGGAGCATGTGGGCACATGGGCCTCCTCTCAGTCAGGGAAGGGCTGCCTGGTAACCCACCCACACTATGGGCTATAGCCAGGAGGGCAGGGAGGGGTCAGAGACCCTGGGTGTCCCGCCCAGAAGCGGTGACCACAGTGGCCAAACCATATAAAACAGGCACACACAGGCTCCACCTTGCCTTGGCCTGCTCTCTTGGAAGCTGCGATGTGTGACTTCTTGGCAGTAATTATTTCTCTCTCCTCTCTTTCTCTCTTTATTCTTTCTGCTTGTAGTCTCTCTTCCTTTACTCTTTTCTTCCTCTTGTGGGTGACTTTAAACCAATGGAGAGGTATTTCACTGAAGTTGTGGGTTGGTGTTTGCTGAGTGCAACGAAGGTTCCCTACTACACAGCAATCCCTGGTGGCTTGTAAAACCCTTGGAAGGGTACAGCAGCAGAGCTTGGAAGGCTGTTCCAAGGGAGGCAGGGAACTACCTTTGATCCTAGTAGCCTGCTATTAAGTGTAATGGTTTTGTGGAACATTTTCCTTGGTTGTATGTTGTTTCTGTAAACCCTTTTGCCAAAACACCTGTTTCCTCACTAAATTAAAAGAAATTCTCTTAAAGTGTCTTCCTCTCCAGACGTGAAATCAAGATATCAAAGAACTCAGACTCTGCAAAAGTTTCATGTGGGAACTATTGAGGGTCTAAATTAAAGTGAAATGCCTGGTAAAACTTGAGGCTTCTGGACCAGGGTATAACAGAGACCAGAACAAGTGCTACTCTATCATTTTCAGAACTGTAATTATTTCTGAGAGATTGATGCTGCATACAAAAAAGAACATTTCATCATTTATTATACAGTACTTTATATTATTGGGTCATCTCTGTGCATAAACAGAGTTTAGAGCATAATTTCTTTTCTTTACTACATTACAAACGTAGTGCAATTTGACTGCTTTCAATGGAACAGTTTCACAGCAATACTGCTAACACTGACACAACTCTTTCCTAGGTCTACATGGTTATTTTATAGTTAGAAGTCAACAAAATAGAATAAAACTTCATGAAGGGTCACTGGTGACTGTAATTACAATCCTGGACTTCAAGTTTTGCAATCCCCAAAAGCTAAATATTATAGCAAATTCAGTGGGTTTGCTGTAACATTTTATTATTGTTATTCCCTTTCATTTGCATTGTTATGTATTTAAAGAAATTGTAGGTTATAGTTCCTGGGACATATCCCAGCTGCATTAGGAGAAACAATGAAGATAAAAGGATACTGAACCATTAGGTAACTGCATCTTTTCTCCCTGAATTGATGACATAATTATTAGACTACTTGAGAGTGATCATCTTTCATTCTTCCACCCAGGCAACTGATTTTCTGGGTCATCAGCTGAAATCTGGAGAACCTCAGTGTGGCAGAAACTGCTGTATGAGGTTGTGGCCTTCTCTATTGGTCCTCTGGAGTGCAGGACTTCCTACACCCTATGTACAGAAAGTGTGGGGATAACCATGTCCCTTACCACTCACATGTGGTTGTGCCCATTTTTTTTCCCCTGGCACCAGAATAAAAAAAGTCCTGCTAGCAGAGAAAGGAGTCAGTGCTCACTTTAAACTCATCTTGTCACACTATGGAGAACAGTAGCTATTCAAGTTATGGGTAGACCCTGCTTTGGGAAGAAAGAGATATGGAGGCAGCAGCAGGGCTGGTGCAAAGCAGCAGCATGCAGGGCTGCTTGTAAAGACGCACAGGACTCATGTTACCCTTACAGTGAGACATTGGTAGCATGAGCATCCCACCACTTTTGTACTGTCTGCATTTACATGTGTAATACTGCCTTGGGTCTATTGCTTGTATTTACTGGGACAGTATATAAACAGTAAGAGGGACTGGAACATGTCTGCAAAGATTTTTTCACAGTGACCATGTAACTTTAATACTGAATTTTAATGCAACAGATATAACCAGCAAAATTACACAAAAATATCAAAGAATTATTTACGATTTACTCAGATTACTCCATGAACATTTCCATTTGAGTCTTGTTATACAGATGCCAACAAAATATCACAATGTCATTAAGTACTGAAATAACAGTGACATTTTAAGCAAGTCATGAATGATGTTTTAGAGACCACTCTGACAGTGCAGGGAAGCAGCTACTTGCATGTATCATTATCTTCTATTAGTAATACATGGATTTCAAAAGAGTAATATGCATTGCCATAGCAATAAGTGGATGACAGTTTTCAAAAACATCCCACTAGGAAAGAAGGTGACGGAGGGCTGGCCTGATATCACCTATGTACCTTTAAAACTACACTTCTCCAAGTTAAATTAATGTAATACAGCACATAGCAACCACAAGTGTAGCTTTTCACTTTTCAATGTATCTTGTCAGCGTGATTTTATTTTGCTTTTATCACAGCACTCGTGATGAGACAGGAAATGAGGAAGAGGAAATTATATCCAAGGTGAACAGCAGAAACCTATACAGAACACAAGTCCAAGAAGAGAGGAAAATGGAGAAGAGGTTGCTTGTCTCAGAGAAAGAAGGACCCAAACATAAAGGCAGCTGTAGATAAAAGGGGAAGAATGTGACAGGATGGCGAGCAGTGCACACACCTGTGAAAGCAAAGTTGTGGTGAGGTAATGAGGAGCCCAAACAGTGACCATGCAGATGAGGATTATAAATTGATTGAGGGATAGGAGGTGGTACTTGTAGGGAAGCAGTCTTGTTTTTCATCTTGACAATCTGTCCTGATGCCAGATTTGCACTTGTACTTGATATATGATGAGGTCTCAGACACATCATGTATATCATAAATGGAACTATATTTTCAATGAAAGGCAGTTCCTAACACTAAAAAGGCATCAGCCCCTCCATCACTAACTAACAGCATAAGTGCTCTTATACCCCTTCATACAGAATGCAGCTGATGATAAACCAACCATCTATGGATGTGTCTTAACTGTTACTTTGCACATTCCTCCAAGATTGTTGGCCTAAATAAATCAATATATTAAACTGATATCTGTTAGGACACTTACCAAAAAATAGTCGTAGAGCTTTCCCCCTTACCAGGATAGTTAGTACCATTAAAAGAAAAGAAAAAAAAATGGAGAGGAAAAAGCTCATGCTGGATTTTCTTTTTGTTCAAGTCCAAGCTGTGATCTGAAGCTGGCAGTTTGGCTCCACAGTGAAAGTGTTGTGAAGCCCTCATAGTCCAAATATTGTCACCCAAACACATACCTAAGGTGGAGGGAAGTAACATATTTTACAAATTAATTCTTTCTGACTTTTCATTCCCAGTTCCTGCTCTGGTTAGTGAAGCTAAAAGGTGTTTTCTGAAATTTTATTTATTTATTTATTTATTAGGTGGGAGGCTTGTTGAATCTGTGACTGCTTTGAATGCTGGAGCTAAAACTTGCATTTAAATGCTACCAGCAGAATGAGCAGTAGCTGAACCAGAGAAATAACATATTTGCTGAATGTACCTGCTTTTGTTCCCTTGCTTTCCGGTACACCACATTAAAGGTCTTTTCTTTTTCATCTGATGTAATTTCTGTTATACATGTGGAGAGAATGCAAAGTGCCATTTAGTCTGACAACTCTGAAGATACATTAGTTATAAAGAATATAATGAATTATATATATCATGTATGTTCAAATACATACATCATAGTTTATTTGCCCAAATCAGCTATAAATTCAACCAGAAAAAAATCGGTGCAGCAATGTTTCACCAACATTTTCAGTGAGGATTCTTAACTTATGCCACAGAGTCTTTTCCCACATGTAGATTTATAGTAACAACAAAAAAAACCCAAACAACAAGAAAAAAAACACAAAAAACCCCCTCTTTTTCCCCCCTAGAAAGTCATGCTGGTAACCATCATTTCACCAAGGAAAAAAACATGCTTTATAACATATTTTTTTATTAGAGCAGAAAGTTAAATATAGATGGTCAACATTAGGGATTGCTACCACTCACAAAGCTGGGCAAATTAAAAACAAATAGTTTGAGTTTGAGTAGAACTGAGCCTGTAGCCATGTAATGTGCTGGAACACAATGCTTATATACACAGTAAGAAGAGAGCCAATCCAGTTCTGAAACTTTGCTGTGCTAGAAATTATTTTCTATAGTTATCTTCCAGAACTTCAGTGAAATTTAGGAATTTCCAAGTACAGGCTAATTAGCATTGCCGTTTGGATGCTGAACAAGGCTATTATGCCATTACGGTGGGAAATCAGTGTAAGACAAACTTAGAAGTTCACATGAGTAAAGATTATGAGCAGCAATTTTATTTTTTTCAATCTTCCTTTATGACTCCCTCCATGAAATGTTACAGTATCTACTGTCTTCCCAGGCAAAACATCAAAACATATCCCAAAATATAAAACTATACAAATATGAAGAGCTAGATATCTTTTCCATGAAATTTGATTGATCTTGACATTTTTTCACGTTCAGTCTCCTATTTTTCGTGTTGATCTCTGCTTTTTGCCTTTTTCTGTAATGTATTCTTTGTAATTTTTTATGTTTATCTTTATTTACTTATCTTGCATTTTTATAGCTATCTATATTTGTGTTACTTCTCCACAGGTACCCCCTTGTCGCGGGGAAGAAGCTTGCGTGTCCTTATGAGATTGTGAGCTATGCTGGCAGTGGTTTGTGCCTCCCGTAGGGTCTCCCATGCTAGTCAGGTCTCAACTG
>JAWWEU010000081.1:92672774-92726669 GCA_035583155.1 Acropternis orthonyx | reverse complement strand
TCAGCCTTGGCCATATTGACCACCATCAGTGGTCCACTCTGGCCTCCAATCAGGAGGCATGGAGACACACCATTCATTATGCTGCTGCTTCCTTTGAGATCTCATGTAGGATCAGTGTTGAAGAAAAAAGACAACACAGAAAGAACCGTGACTCGCCAATCCTGCCTGTGGAGACTTTCCACTGTGCCGTTTGCAACCGGACTTGCCTGTCTCACATTGGCCTTTTAAGCCATCAGTGCGCTTGCAGCAAGCATGGGTAGAGCCCTTCCCAAATCTTCGTTCGCGAAGCCTAGCCATGATGATGATGATGATGATGATGATGATGATGATGATGATGATGATGATATTTGTGATACCTCTTAGCTAATGCATTGTTACTTCTCATAGTAATGCAATAAGAATGAACTAAAGTCTTGCACCAACACAGCATTTTTTAGTGGAAATTAATATTTTTTACCATCTGTGTGGTCTACTACCACCTGCAGATTTAATGCTGCTAGCCATTGCATCCTGTTTGTGACAAGGGTTCAAACACCTGTTTAAGAACATCATCTTCAACTACATATTTATTTTAAGTGGAGTAAAAAAATATCAAATGAAAGATCTTTAGGAGTGAAGAAATGTATTCCAGAGAGGGTGAGAGAAATAATGTAGATGTGTCCATGATTCTGCCAGGCAGTCCATTTGTCCTCATAAACAACTGTTTCTTTATATCTTTTAATCTGACATATTTATTCTATTTAAATGTTCAATTGGAGGAAAAAAAAGGCAAAAAAAACCCCACCAAAGTCTCACAGTGTGGTCTCACCTGACAGCAACTTCAAGTTGCTGCTTGAGCAAAACTGACTACAGCTGTGTCTGCTGCACTGGAGCTCCAGGTTAATGATTCGACTTGTTTTAAATGTGCAGATGGAATCCTCCAACCTTGCTCCTTTGAGTCTGCACCTAACTGCATGTTCAGGCTGTTAAAAGGTAAGCGTGCTAAATAAAATACAATTCTTTCTGCAGGTATTGCATACCTTTGAAAATCTGTAGGTAGGCAGCTAGTGGCCAGCCCAGGAGACTATCTTTAGATACCAGAATTCTCTAATATTTCCTGTTCTGTGAACTTTTTGGCCTCAAGTGGATCTACACCTTCCACTGTGCATGCTGTGGCTTTGACCCCCATCTATCCAACACTGAACCCTGAAAGCCTGAGAAAGATGGCCAGGAAATTACTGTCATTCCTGCCATTTGCCCAGTAGCACTGACTTTCTTCGGATGTTTTTGTGCAGGCTATGAAATCTATCACATTTTCCACAGTGCTCTTCAATCCAGGACGTGCTGAGAATGCACTTTGCCCTGCTCTGTCCCTCTGAGTACATTCAGCAACATCTTGCAGCATCTGGTCCTGTGGAGAGGTTTGCTTTATCCTGTAACAGAATGTTGCTGTGGGAACAGCAAGGCACATATGATAACCCATTACAGCATCAACCAATTGTTTTTAGGTCTAATAACTTGAGAAATATTTCAAAGGGTTGTTTGGGGATTTCTGTTGGTTAAAAAATAAAAAACCTGCATGACATCAAGTACCAGACACAGTCCTTTAGAACTAAATACAGACCAGATGGTAATTTACATATATCTGTCAGCATAACCTGTGTGAGGGACTTTAGCAAAGGAAAATTTAATGAAATATTTGTCTGTAGGAAAGCTCACTTTGTTCAGACAAATTGTGCTCAGGAAGGACACACTTAAAACAGAAAGTTCAGCTTAATGGAAACTGATCATAGCATCACTGTAAATGACCAGTCCAGTCACAACTTAGCACAGGCAGGGCTCTAATGCTATGTAAAACAGGCAACTTTTGTAGCCTCAAGAAAATTTATATGCATGCAAGATAAAGAGTTTTTCAGGCATTTTTACTGAGTTTTTGTTGTTGGGAGGAGGCAGAGAACTCCTCTGTAGAAAACACTTGTTAGCTAGATTTGACAATTTTCTTCTCAGTGAGGCTTTTGGCTCTGTTGGCATAACTAAAGCTAGGACATTTAAACCTATGCTTTTTTGCTTATTATGATGCAATCAGTCCACGATATGGAGTCTTGTTGATATCTCTAAAGGAAACATGTTTATTTCTCTTGATTTTCTGTATTTTTAGTAGAATAAAAATATTTTTATATTCAAAAGACACACACACAGAGTAACTGTAAGTTCTCTTACAGTGTATCCCATTTCAAACTACTCTGAAAACAGAAGCAGCATTGACCACTGACAACGTAAAGAGTTTCTGTTCAAATAAATAAATAAACTCTCTTTAAAAGTTAAGAAAAATACAATAAAAAGCAATTTGCTATAAGGCAGCAAAGTAACATTAGGTAATTAAGGATGTACTATTACTGTGGGTACAGTTCACATCCTTGTAGTTTTATTGCATTAGTTTAGGGATTTGTTGTTGTTGTGACATAAAATTAGCCACTCAAATTTGCTCTGGCATGAAACATGGCTTACAGATCACCACTTAGTGCCAATTGTATTTTTTTCCCTACGTCAATAGCAAACTCTTCTTTTCCTCCAGGGTACTGTGTTGTGTGACTGGGGAATACATAGAAAACAACAGTTTAATTTGAAGCTGATGCTGATAGAATCAGCCATTCCAGAATTTTAAATTACAGTGTAACAGAGACATAGTCATCAAATGCCAGGATTGTATGCAGCAAACCCTTGAAAGTGATTCTGTGCATCCAGAGTCTCAACCATTAATGCTAATAACAAAAAAAATAAATGTTTGATATCTGTTTGCTCCACTTACCTCTTCTTCACAAGCATAGGTAAAGACACTTCTGTAAGTGAGCAAGAAATAGTCATAAGGAAGCAGCTGCTTTATCCCACTCTTGTAGGCAAAGGCAGTGACAAGATGGATAGGGAAGCAGTAGCCCATATTTCAGTGTGCATTAATATCAAGTGTGCTGCTGAATCCTCAGAAAGTTTGTCCCTTGTGCTGAAATGCCATCTGAGTCTCCTTTGCCTGGCTACCCAGGCTTGCCGGAGGAGAGCTGTGAAGGGATGGGCATTATGCCCACATCTGCAGTAATCATATGCAAACTGGATTCAACTAACAGCCCAGGCTCCAGTAAAACTGCAACTGGAAGGTCCCCAGCTGCAGAGGCAGCCATCGGTTCCCAAAAGCAGTGAAGTGCCTGGCAATGTGGCATGATGAAAGCAATGTCCTCAGCACCGTGACCCATGGAAACCCAGTAGGCAAGGTTACTACAGGATTTGGCCTTGCTTATAGGAAGCCAAAAGGTCATGTGGTGACATTACTTTCTGCAAAAGGCAAATATTTTTGCTTCAAGATTATATTTTCTGTGGTCAGTTGTAAGGTTTCATAGCAAATGATGACACTACACTGACAAGAACACATATGGAGCAGATATGCCTAAAAGCATCTGCAACCCATTCCCAACAGTGGAGACCACAACCCCCTCCACAGTCAGGTGCTCCCATAAGTCTTAGAGAAATATCTTAAATTGTACAACATGTTCTCAGGGGTGCTTTGCTCCATGTTAAACCTGTGCTACTAACCAGTCTCTCCCTCAAGCAAGCTCTCCTCCCATTGTTTGAAATATTTATTTTTCAAGTCTGATATATAACATGATCCTAATTTTGGTTAGGAAAGAGTAAGCATTGTCATCTGAGTGTGCTCCAGACAAGGGTTTGTTTCTCAGTGACAGCTTCATTAAGAATCCTTGGTGTTCCCTATGCCAGCCTTTCCTCTTTGCCATTATTCTGTTGCTTGTTTGGTTTTCCTTGTTAGTCTCCCTCAGCTTAATACTTGTAATGTTTGTAAAACCGTACATAAGCAGATGTGCGTATCAGGCAAAATAATGAGTAAAATCTAGTTTTACACAAAAATTAGAAAAATCTTCTCTAACAGAATATTATTCCACATTTACCTACCACTGATTCTATCTAAACATTTTTCTCCAAAGCATCTGTTGCTGGCCTCAGGATATTGTGCTCAACAGTCCATTATCCTGGTTTCATATGGCAATTTCTTGTGTCCCTGATTGTGCTGAATTGTCCCCCTTGAGCTGAAGTCAGGCTATAGTTATGTAATTTCCTCCCTGGCAGGATGGCCTCAAATGTGGTCTCCAAGTTGCAGTGAATGCTGGGAAAAAGCTGGAGTATAGCCCAGTACTGCTTTTTCCCGTTATTTTCCATTAGGGAAATGTTAACAAGGGTGATTTTGCAAAGAAATGTAAATTGGAACGAACTGAGGTTCCCCTGATTCTTCTGATAAGAGGCAGGGCTGGATCTGTGATCTAGGAGGCACACAGCTCTCAAAAACTCAGCTTTTTTCCCTCCCTTACCTGTTGTTGAACACATTTTGGAGACAAGAAAGCTACAGTACGAAGTACTGAACAACCATCAGACACAGCTGTTCAGGTGACTACTTCCAGGTGTCTGTCTATGCAATTGTCACAGCATTTCCCATGGACATCTACTGCCCCATGCAATCAACACTAGGTTGAATTAAAAGCCTTTTTCTGAAACTCTAAATTACCTTTCTGTCAGTCTCAGTCTTTAGGAATTACTCTATGTTAAATCAGGACATTTATCAGAGTACTCTTGAAACTACAGAGGTTAATCCAACCAATTCTGCTTCTGTTACAAAATCATCTGCTCATTTTCAGTAATTGTAGCCCATCTGGATGTTTCTCCTTCTCCTGCAAGTGTCTGTGCGATAAAGTTCAAAGTCCTGTTGAGTCAAGAGCAAAGAAACAAGTAAGCTAAGCCAGTCATAACTTATTTCCTCTGCTTTTAAAGAGAAATATGTATTTATGGTTTTGCATTATTTAATGGAGAAGTCATTCACAGAAAAGTAACAAAAACCTAGGCTCATTAAGCATGACCCTTTTCCAGAGTTATCCTTACAACTTTCTCTCTGGAGAAAGGATGATGCCATCTGCATGTAATAAGGTATTGCAGTTAAATAGAGATCCTGGTAAACCAGCTTTCAGCAATGCTTTTCTTTTAATACATTTGGTAATGGTAGCTTTCATACCACTATAATACAAAATAGTGCCTGAAAAAAAAAACTGATGACTTCTTCGGCGAAGCTCCTTAGAAAAAAAACATAATTGTGAATGCACTTCTGTGCGTAGACCTTGTGAATTGGGAGGGACATGGAACAGATCTCAGTGTAAAGGCTTCTACAAAAAAAAAAAAAGAGAGATCATGACAAAGGAGACCCTAACAAGGGTGCCATATACTTTTATGTCACATGCCTTTTCACTCACAATTTTAAATCCACATATGTAATTCACACAGATGGATTTTTGGCAAACAAAACTCAAACAATTTGACTACGTGCCAGTCAACAGATTCATCTGCATAAACAAGGTGTTAAGGATTGCAACATGTTTTCTTATACAATTAAAAAGCTCTTTCAAAAGTAAAGGATATATTCACAATGCTAGGGTGATGGAGACCTCAATAAGCAATTTGTAAGTCTGAGAAAACATTTTTAAATTAGTTTGGAAAAAAAAGAAAGGATGTTGAGGGACAAGATCCAGCGTTGCTGTTATGTGTTGGAGTGACCATGCAGCTGACAGAGGCAGGAGTGCAGTGAGGCTCAGTGTTCAGCTGGCTGCTTCTATGTGCAGGAGTGGCAGTCTCACTATCCTGTGATTGTATCCCTCTTCAGTGATTTAGAAACCTCTTGGAGAGTTTTCTGGGGAAAAAAACCCAAAGTCAAACAAAAACCATCCAAACAAACAAAAAAATAAGAAAACCAAAAAAAGCAGTACTTTTTTAAAATTTCTGAGGATTCTTGAGCTGATCTGTTGCTTTTCTCAGACTCAGAAACTGTTTGATGCTTGTCAAGATTTATCTGTGCCTTCAAATTTTCTTTTTGTGAAATGACTTCTGCAGATTCTAACAGTCTTTAGCAAGAGTGTATGAAGTATGTACAAAGCACATAGATTTGGTGTGCACAGTGCCTAGCTGTGGGACTGATGCCTACTCTGTAGTCTCAAAATCTCCTTCTGAGCTATTTTAACTTTGAAATAGGTTGGGCTTTGAACACCTTATTATATAAATAATAAGTAAGAAATTATTTTGGCAGATGCCAACTTTCTGATAATGTTACCACCATGAAGACTTCAGCATTTCTAAGACTAAGTACTCCGCCTGCATGTCTTTTAAAGGGTAGCAGCAGCATTTGACTTGTTCACTGCAATGTGTGGGAGCTATAGTTAAGTAAGAGCCTGAACTTATCTTTCAAGTTTAAGCCAAGTGCACAAATGTCTAGTATTTTGAGGATGGTCACCATAGAATCATTTTCATTCTAATAACTAGCAGACATTTCAACAGGATAAAATAGTGCTTTTGTATTGATTTCTGGCAGTGAAGAAATGAAAGGAAGGACTGGGCTTTTATGCAGGTACTAGAGTCTAGAGATCTGGAGGTATTAGAAGCCACAGAACAGGGATTTGTAGGAATGAAAGTCAGAAATGTTGATGTGGGAAAAGACATGATCACAGCAAAACCTAGACACTGCTAGGAAGAATGCTATGGAGGCTGACAGGTTAGTGCACAAGAGAGGAAACACAGGAAGTAAAAGACAAGTATAAACTCTGAAGAAGCGTAAAAAGAAAGGAGAGCAGCAGTTTTAATGGTGTATATGCAGGTACTGCATCTGATTTGTGAAAATTAAAGATACAATTCCTATAATGTCAGGAGCTATATAATCCATAAACTCCTATACTCATAAACTGCACTGATATCTTAGGGCCAAATAGAAACACTCAGAAAACTATAGTGGAAGAAGATGTTTTTGTTGGAAGCTTATAGTTGGAGTTAATTGAATAGAGTTCACTACTTACCAAAGTGAAAAAAATAAAGTTGTTTTACTAGTAAACTATACATACGGTATGGAAATTGGCATTGTTAATCCCTTATAGCATAAACACATAGCAGTGGTTTTGAATAGGTGGAAAAATGAAAAAGGAGATAGAAATTAAAGAGAAGGAGAAGGAAAGGAAGAAAGAAAGATCATCAATCCTGGCTCCAGCATTGGTCCAGCTGCTGGGGTGTCCAGAGTCCTGGAGGCACCACCTGAGCTCTGTGGGGATACCATTTTATAGATAAGTTTTCCCTGTCCTGGAGCTAAGTTTCTCGCTTTCTATGCAAATTAGTTATCATGTGCAGTTTGTTCTTCTAGGCCTTTCTGGAAATGGACCAGAGGACTCTGGGGTACTTTCGTGGTCTTGATCCACCTCTGTTGGGTCAACCTTTGGTTGACAGTCCATATGCACTTCTTGACCTCATTCCTGAGCTTGCACTGTACCGTGTTGTGCTTATCTCCAGGAGCCAGAACAAGGGTGTATTCCCAGAAAAGTCTCCCTTATGATCCCCTTCTCCAGTCATATCCTGTTCTTTCTCACAGCATGTTCTCCCAATCAATTTTTGGTTGGCTCCACAGCTACCCAGCTGTCTATGTTTGAGACGTACACATTAGCACCTTACCTTCTGGGATTCTGCATAAACCAACGTCTTTGAAATCAGTATCACTAAACCCCTTAGTGCCTTGTATGGTGTTCATTGCTCACTCATTTGGTGGTTACCAAGTTCCTGGAAAAAAATTAATTATTTCCTTTTTAAGATGATGTATTGTAGTGTTTCATACCCATGCATCTGAAAGTCTTGATGCTCAAATTGCTTCTTGGATAAAATTATGTACAGGTGGGAAGCAGAGTAAACACTGTGATTCAGATCACAGAGGCAACCTGCAAGAGATCAACAGGGCACCACATAACAACACTCAACCTATACTCCCACTGTCAGGATTGCTTCCTGCAATTTCACCTTGTTTCTTTGAAAATTTATAGCATCTCAGAAAACACTTTCATAGAAAAAAAAAAAAAAAACAAAACACTAGAACTCACCATTAAGATATTCTTCCATTGAGAGAGTAGCTGGCCTTTTCTGCACTTTATAACTGTAACTCAAATTACCTCTCTGTAACATCTTTTCACCAACTTAATTTATTATTCTCATTTGTCTACACAAAGTCCACAAGTGAAGGATCTTTAAAAACATTGATGGTTGACACATCAACTCAGTTCTAGCCAGACTGTCATGGTACTTCAGCATCTATGGAAGGAAAGCAAGAACTAGGTGTGCTCCTTCTGAATGCAGGGGAACGTTTGCAGCTTGTCAGATGGTTTGCTCACTGCAGGATGAGGTATTGATATTCCCTAAATTTAGCCTAACTTCATACTAGCCTGGTATAGCAGGAGGGCTTTCAACAGTTAGCAAAATATTCTTACAACGTTGTTGCTTGTTGCTTGTTATTTCCCCTGTGAAAGGATTTATCAAATTGACTGTGTTGGGATATTTCATACAATCAAAAGGAAAACACATGCAGTATCTGACACAGAATTGTATAATTTTCAAGTCACTATGTCCATCTTGTACCACCCATGATAAATTAAAAATACGCTGACAAGGCTTGAACAGGAGCAGTAAATTATATAAACTTATGTTAAAGTTTTCACTCATTATCTTCCAAGGTTATGTCATTCTGCAACTAAACCTTTTTTCTTTTTCTGTCAAAGACAACAGTTATAATATTTAAATGTCAAATGTATTCTGCATACTGTAAGACAGATTTTATGTCTTTAAAGTAAAGGAGCTCAGTCAATTCACCAGAACCTTTTGCTAGACACTGTCTATGCTGCTGCACTGCCTATTGTAAATGACATTTGATTGTGATAGAAACATTATATAATGGGTTACATATATTATATTAAGCATTCAAGTAAATATTCAAAGATAAATTAAGAACTTATTTCCTTCATGTTGCTACATAAACACTAGCCACCTTTTTGATGGTGTATTCTTATTTGTTACATACCACTCTGTGTCTCTGTGGAACTATAAGTAACTTTCTGTCAAAGTAAAAAAAAAAAATTAATTTGTAGTGACAATACAAAACATTTTGTATTATTTTCTGTGGTTAAAAATACTTAGATTAGAAAAAAACTAATATGCACATAATTCTGGATATTTAAAATTTTCCCATGCACTTATAAATGCACTGTGTTTATAGAATATAAGATCATTAAAACTGAAAGGTGTCTATCAATAATATACTTTCTAAACCACTAATGCAGGAAAACAGAGTGAGGATATTCTGCCTAGAACTTCACATGCAACACCATCAGTCTCTCTTGAGGACCAGATTCACTACAAATAAAATCCTGTAATTATTTTCCTGCAGAGTGATATCGAGTACCTTACAGAAGATATCACTGCTACTGGTAATAACAAGCATGTAGCAAGCACTGTGGCAAGGAACATTTTTCCAGGATAAGTCCCTACCTCTGCACAATGAGGTGTAACTGCTTCCTGGAGTTCTAAAATATAGAGAGTATGTGGGGTATTTTCTGCACTGAGTCAGTATGATGAATTAGCAGGCTGGTTCTACTTCCATTTTCTTAGGAAAAGTGACAAATTTACTGTATTCTTTAGGAAACTAGATCTGGTAACTCCCAGGACTCTTAGAATTATCTCAATAATGTGGCATTATATGAACAGGCAGAAAAAAAAAACAGTAATAGGAAAGGGCTTCTACTACTTTCCACTGAGGAAAATCACCTTTTCCCATATGCACTGTAGGAGTAAAGTTATGAAGCATAAAAAAGAAAATTATATGGTAACTGCTGTCAGGGCTGAAAGGGATTAGAAAGAGTAATAGTCTCAAGCATGAATGTCCTTTGTCTCCATTGGCCTTTCTGAAGGCCTTGGTTTCCCATCAGGAGCTACTCAAGTAACACTGGTAGTGCTGAGGAAGGCAGTAACAGCTTTCAGACCCTTTGCCTTAAGAAATCACTTCTTTTCACTTACTTCATCCTTCTACCTTACCACCATGAGCCCTATTTGTTCTGCCTTTATTGCATGAGAACTCCACATCAGAGCTTCATGACAGTCTCCAGATGTGTTTACTCTTGACTATCCACCAAAATGCTGCAAGACATTTGGCCTTGTCTGCCAAATAACTCAGTTGTAGGGGTAAAAAGCTCTTTTCCAGAAGACACTGCTACTGAGGAGGCAGTTATTTTTCTCTAAGGGAGCTTTCCTGCCTGGAACGAGGCATCTTTCCCAGACACAGTTTTGGATGTTTCTCTGCATGCATTCCACAGAAGCTGATTCCCCCAGGGTACAAGAGAGACAACGCTCACAGATGTGCAACAAGCCCTTGGCAGCCCATGGGGGAGCCGAGGAGGGGGAAGCGATGATAAAGCTGAGGAGAAAATTAAAACCTTGCCTTTGTCTTTTGCTCTGAAGCCTGGTGCTGCCTATACAGGAATTTATAAGTTTTCAGAGTCCTTGCCTCTGAAATAAACCTTTTGAATCCATTCCACTGGTTTGTCATTCTTTTGGAAGAATACCTGTGTATATTTTGCTTTACACCAGTATTTCTTTGGATATGTTTATATAAACACACAGAAAAGAAATCCTTGCTTCCTTTGTCTTATTCTTTCAAGAAACAGACAGGATACAAGTTAAAAGAGTCTCTTTCCTTGAGTGGCTTCAAAATTTGTATATATTTTTCATCAATGGAGTTACCAGGAACTGTTTTTCATGGTTTTATTATTGTTATTTTATGAACAGTCACACTCTTTGTTTCTCTTATAAACAAAGCATGGTTCACTTGCTGTTATAGGACTAAGACTTGGTTGCCTGTAAGCAGTTCAGATTCCTCTTAATTCAGTGTTTTCATTTGTCCTGTTTCAAATTACATTTTGAACTATTTTATGGACTGAAGTGTAATTCCTTTTAAGTGTTTTCTTCTAATTAATATAAATAGAAGGTAAGTAATTCAATAAATAATTCAATTTTTCTAGGTTTTTTTTTTAATTTCACTTGTGGCTGTAAACTGAGCACTCATGGTAACAGATTCTAATTTTGAAAACAAAGGGGAAAAAAACCTCTTCAGATTTTACTTTTTAATTTAACTGCACTAATATGCACTAATTACCTTTCAATCTAACTGGAATCAGAGCTATTACAAAATCTTGGTTGATTAACAGAAATGGTCTATTTTTGTCTCTATTGCACTTTTTTTTGTTGTTTTTAAGGTTGACTCAATTAACTCTGACCCTCCCTGGTGGTTTGTATCTTTCTTTACAGGCAGCGTAAACTCATCCAAGGGTAACAATGATTGAAAGGGAGTTATAACAGCGATTAATGCAGTTCACTACCTCTCACATGAAATTATCTTTTTAGAGTTGACAGATTTTCAATAAGCTCTTGAATATCAGATTTTCTTGCCTTCAGAAAAATCTTTGACTTGCCTGCCATTGCTGCACAGACTGTTTTTATTTCTTAGGCAGTGGGAGCAAGCCTGATTGCTTGATGGATGTCATCAGCTCCACTGAAGAATGGTCCTGCTGTCTCCCTGCTAAATGTATTCCTTTGGGCACTAAAAGATGTGGGAATAGTGACTTCTTACAGTGTGTTAATTGGTTTTTGTGACCTCCTTCATGTCAAATCTGTCTTTCCTTGTCTAGTCAACCATGCATACCCAATAATTCCTGCAACATTTTGAGGTCCAGATTTCTGTGAGTGTTACTGATATTTAAGCATGACAATCACATATAATTGGTACTTTTTATAGTCACAAAACAGGTTACACTCAGTGTGATTTAGGCAGCATATTTTGCCCTCAATGGGATTTAGAGTTCTGACTTTCTGAGAAGAATTTACAAATCCACATGGATGCAGAGTTTTTTTGAACCCTAAATCTCTGTGTGTTTGATCAATGACCAATAGAATAGTTATAAACTACTTTATATATCCTTTAGTCTGACTAGATAATTCCCTAGTGAGCTAATGAACAGCTTGGTACTCAGAATCTGTGTGGCTGTCTGCTAATATCTAACACAAATATAACGGTTTTCATAAGCATCTTAATTCTCAAAGTCTGAAAAGAAAAGGATTTATTTAACATGAGAAATACATGAGGTATGTTGATGCTACAAACTAGTCAGAAGTATGAAGATAGGTATGGGTAGCTCTGCCAATGCTTCTATTTCTGGATTCACATTCCTTCTACAAAAAGCAAGAGTTACAAGCTGAATAGACTACTGGATTTGTTGACATCTCATATCTTATAATTAATAATGCTTTCATCTATGACAGTGATTTTAAAATTTAGACAGAAATGTAAGTAGAATGGATTTTGATACTTGGCCAAAAGTTCTCTCTTACATGACAAAACTGAGAAGTTTTCCTTTTCTTTACTGAGGAATATATAGATCTAGTGAATCTTAAGCTATGCTTATACATGAAGTGGAAATTATTGTCATTTCATTAAAATGTTTTGAAACTCCAGTTTTTTTAAATTTAAATTCATAGTAGAATATGAACATCTCAGAGGTTTATATTATGTTCAACAAGTGATACTAAATGCGAGCATTTTATTTAAACAGGCTTACCTTCAAGATCAAAGAGATTTTCTTCTGTATCCATTTTTCTCTGTAGCATTTTCTTTTATATGTGAAGTCTTAATGAGTGAGGCTGAAATTGTAAGATATCACTGGGAAAGGAAATTCACAAATTCTTGCACATTTTCCTGCCAATATTCTAAACTTTTCAAAATGCATTTTTCCTAATCGTTTTTCAGAACTCCCTGTCAGTAAATTAAAAAATTTTAAAGTTTAAAAGTAATTTAAAATATATACTAAAGGACATCCTTTTATGATTGAGATATGTTTAACTCCTTAGAAAATAAAAAATCTACTGTGGTCTATTATTCTTCCTGTCCAAAAGGAGTTGATTTACAAGAAGTAGTATATGATAATAGCATAATTACATAATAATGGCCTAATTATATTATATGTACCAGTAAATAGCGACTAATAACAGGGTAATTAGTCTGTTATTACTAGAGAAGTTGTTAGGCAACCTCAGGCAACAGTGACAATAATGAGGGAAAACAGTTCATTTTATCAGTAGACATTAAGCAATTCTACTGCAAGGGAAACTTAATATAATGTATAAAATGAATTTTAGAGAAGTGAAATATGAATGAAGGGTACTGTAGCTCACTGCTGTAGGAAACTTTTGACTAATGGCAACTCCTGAATTATTAGATTTAAACTGAGAATGTGTCTTTAGTTATTAACACAAATAATAATATGTTCATCCATGGACTCCCACTTACTTGTGTACTGTGATAAAACTACAATGATGTGTCCTATACATTGTGGCTACACAAATGAAAGCTATAAGAAAGCAACTTTAAATCTGTGTCTGCAACTGATCCTGTGTGTAGTTCTCCAGTTGCTCGGTGACAGTTCAGAGGTACATTCCATTTCTTCAGGTGGAGAAACCCCAAATGCAGAGAAATGGCTGCTGAGAAGTTTTATTCTGCCACGTGATTGATGTTTATCTATATCAGCTACAAATGTGTGTTGAACAGCCTGGTTGTTAAAGAAGAGTTTGGCAAAAAATGAATGCTAAGAGGCTTTTGAACAAGAATTCTGGGCAGATGGATGTGTGGGATAGTTAGGATGGGGGCCAACCCAAACTATTCTCCCAGGTGCTGCTGTTTGGAAACAGGGATGTGTGTTCTCGGCTGGGGTATCAAGAGCATGCCTCAGCATCCTGGGGATGCAATTGCGGAGTTTCTCGGGAATATGTGACGTCTTTTTGATATCATCAGATATAGCCCAACTTCTCTGGTCTGTTTTACCTCTTTTACTTCATTGTGCTGACATCAAGAAGATTGCAGCCTCTGCTTAAAGCAATAACAGTAAGAAGGACATAAAATAAGCTGGTTGTTATCTGTCGAATGAGAAACTGCAGTCCAGGCATTCTCACGCAACTCCAGCACTTGCATACACACCACTGTAGACTTTAGCTGCTAGGACCAGAGTCCCTTCACAGACGGCAGCTCCAGTGAGCTGGCGGGTGCCCCTTTGACTCCTTGCTCACACACACTCTCAGGTGCACTTCCTCCTTCTTCAGCCTCAGCCCCTAGGTTTCCCATAGCAGAGCCTCAGGTGTTGGATACATAAAAATAAATAAATAATTTAATAAAGTGGTAGAGCAGCAGGTCAGCTTGAGCTGAGTCCCTCTACATGGGGACCCAGAACAACAAAATCCCCAGACTTTTGTAGTCTTACAGGATATGCACCCATTCTACACGTGCTCTTCATGAGCCTTGCACGTGCCTTTTGGTCCAATGGTGATTTTTGGTCTGGTGTCTTATAACAGCTTACTGGATTCTTTCACTGTGTCCACACAAGCAGGCTGTTACCTGATGTTATCTTGCCAAGCTGCCACTTCCACTTGCAGCTGTAACCCCCTCGTCTTCTGGTTTGTACTTCTCGTGCACTAACTCAGGCAGCAGAGCATGGGAAACTAATAATTCCTTGATTTAGAGTAAGGGCCACATAGCAACAACTAAAACATCAGTGTGTTGCCAACATTATTCTCATACAAAATTCAAAACACACCACTGTATCAGCTACTACGAAAATTACTAATAAAATTAGTTATTCCAGAGGAAATCATATCTGGGTGAAAGCTCACAGTTTGCAGCCTAAGGCTTCAGGAAACCTAGCTATTCATGCTAAGCAAACAGTATACATAAAAATCATACAATATTATAACTCTAAATTACCATTTCTTATTTAAAGCTTATTTATTAGGGTAAATAACTAATCTCTCTCAACAATATCTTCTAAGGACATTACTGCTCAGCCTGTGCAGGCAATTTCCTATCAATTTGATCTTTAGCAGCATGATTACCATTCATTATGCTTAAAGTGCAAGTCAACATATGATGAACTTCAGTACAAGGACACTGTCTTAACACAAAAATAGAAGAGTATGAACAACTAGCGAGATTTTTAAGGTCAGAATTGAAATTACACTGCAATAATTGTATTACTCAAATTCAATCTTTTAGGCCCTCTTCTTATCATGTTTTAGTCTGTGTGACTCATGAACCATAAGCATGCTAGAACACTGAAAAAAATATGCCATACACTCCAAGTGGAAGCAAATTAAATTTTTGATAATTATTTGACAGTAAATGATGTGTGGGTGTGTTAAGGTAACTCATTACTCTGATAACGTGTTACCTTTATTCTTTTCACATAGAAAATGTTTTACAGTTATAGAAAAGTAAAATAATTTATTTCAGATTATATATTAAAAATAACCTTTGTATTGTGCTGTATATTTTATCTAGTTGGACATTGGTTTTTCCCCTTTGGTTTTTTCCTCCTCTACTTTCTAAATTCACTCTTACAACTTCCTAAGTATTTTTGCTCTATTTGGTTTCTCCTTTATTTTGCTTGTGTGAATTACATACTTTCTGTTCTGAGATCAGGAACGATTCATAACAATGAAAATGATTCAATGAAAGACTTTCCATATGAAGTCCAGGCCTTTATATTGAAAGACAGTTAAATTCAGATGAAAGAAGGTGCAATTTCACAATCAGCTGTTACTTGAATGGGCAAAACCTATTCTTCTGTCACAAACTCTGATCTTACCTTTTCATCCCTTCCAGTCCTTGAAAGTTTATAACTGAAAACTAATAGAGCAGACTGCCTGCACATCACACCCAAAACAGAAACATCTTCATCAAGCCAGAAGTGGAAACTGATCTGAACTAGTACTAAAGGACTTCACAGCATAACAAAGAAAGGAAAGCATTGGCTGAGCTCATAATGACATTTCATTATGGAGCCTCATTAAATTCACAAACATGCAGGCAGCTTTTGGATTGCACAGTCCTGTGAGTAATTGTGATAGTTTTGGCTGGGTTGTAGTTAATTTTCTTCAGAGTGGCTAGTATGGGGCCGTGTTTTGATTTTGTGCTAGAAACTGTGTGGGTAACATGGGGATGTTTTTGCTGTTGCTGAGCAGTGCTAGCACAGAAGCGAGGCCTCTCCTTCTCCTTGCCCCACCCCACCAGCAAGGAGGCTGGGGGTGCACAAGATGTTGAGAGGGAACACAGCCAGGACAGCTGACCCCAACTGACCAAGGGGACATTCCATACCTTAGGGCATCATGCTCAGCGTGTTGAGCTGGGACAAAAGGCAGGAAGGAGGGGATATCCAGAGTGATGACATTTGTTATTCCAAATCACTGTTACTTGTGAGGGAGCCCTGCTTTCCTGGAGAAACAGGCTGAACACCTGCCTGCCCATGGGAAGTGCTGAATGAGTTCCTTGTTTTGCTCTGCTTGTGTGTGTTATATTTTCAAAATATTTCATGGGATTTTTTTGTTTCTTTGTTTTTTTGTGGGTTTTTTTTGTTGTTGTCCCTTGCCAACACAGTCATTTGGGAGCTGGAAGCCAGAATGAGACAGCTTGTTGAAGCCCATGTCTCTCACTACCTGCTCCCATAGCCAGGTAACTGTATGAAGCCTAAACAAAGTGATAGCTGATAGCTTTGCATTCCAATGTGATGGCTGGGGAGAGGACTGGGGGAGGTGTTTTTCCTTTTTCTTTGAGGGGAGAACCTCACTTTTTTCCCCTGGCTCAGGGGGTGATGAGAGAGAGGTTTACGGGGGCCGTTTTTTTTTTTTTTTTTTTTTCTTTTTTTCCCCCCCCACTACATTTTTGCCCTCCGTCTCCTTGGGTGCACAGTTGCTGCTTCCTCGGCTGGTGGCAGCACTGGGAGGGAGGTCCTGGCTCTCCTCGCCACCCCCGCCCCCCCACCCCCCCCACCCGACCCTGCGCACCTTGTGCCATTCTCCTGAGAGGAAAAAAACTCCACTGCCTGGATTTGGTACAGACTCATTAAGGAGCCGGCACCATCAGCAGGGGAGCTGCTAACCCCGACCCCAGTGCCTTCGGACAGAGGACAGTGAGAGGGTCCTTACACTGTCCACAGGAAAGGTTTCAGCCCATCCCTGTGGCTGCCATTCCCACGTGAGCTTCGGGGTTGGCACCTTTCCCTGTGTCTGCGCCTCGCCAGACACCCTGAGTGAGGCACCGCAGCCGCCGCCCCCGAGGCGCGGCATCACCTCCCGCTGTCTGTAACGAGAACTGCTCCGAAGGGGCAGAGATGGGACTTGGTTTGTTTGAGAGTTTTGGTTACGGTGTTGCTGTTTGTTCTGTTCTGGTTTTTGGTTATACATATATGTATTTGTAGTAAAGAACTGTTATCCTCGTCTCTGCATTTTCTGATTAGTCTCTTAGTTTCAAAGGTTGTGGTGGTTTTGAATAGAGAGAGACCCCCTTCCTAGTCCAGAAGGATTCCTCACTTTCCTTGATAGACATCTTGGTTTCTTTTTAAACCGAGACACTGTGCATGACTCTTGGTCTACCTATTAAACTGTCTTTATCTCAACCCATGAGTTTTCACACTTTCACTCTTCCAATTCTGTCTTTCATCCTGCCAGGAGGGCAGTGAGCATGAGACTGCATGGATCTGAGTTTCCATCTGGGGTTAAAGCACGATAGCAATAAGAGTAGGACTTCTCAACAAGATCCTGAAAAGAAATCAAATCTTAATCCCCACCCCCCCCCCCCAAATGTTTGTTTAATGAATTACATGACTGAAGCCAGATAGAGGAGGTAGGAAAAAACTGCTTAATGTAATGACGAAGACATTTTGATAGTTATCAAAACTTTTTTTATAACAGATAATATCTTCAATCAAAGCACTCCCTTTTGAAAATAAATTAATTTATAATTAATATATTTTTACCCTATTATTGTCTGACCTTCTGAAGTAATCTTCCCAGAAGCAAATTAAGGTGTTTTATTCTGACATGTGTCTTCCTTTGGAATTACCACTGTGTGTCATTTTTTAAGACTTTTTTAATAACCTTTTTTCTTTTTTGAGAGGCATTTTATAAAAATCAGGCAATCAGTTTTTGGAGAAAAGGTGACTTAGTCTTCTTTGACAACAGTCTACATTGAAGCCAGTTGTATCCATGATCTTCTTCAGTGCCCCAGGAGATTTCATATCATTATTCTGTTACTCACTCTGGAGCTAGTTTAATAATGCAATGCAAGGACACTCCAGAGATATTACAAATCCACAATGTATTACCTCTAATTTATTGAAGTTAATCCACTATGGAGCTATTCTGCTGAATCTCTCAGTGATTTTTGTCAAGTAGATCATTGAAGTTTCTAGGTCTGTAAGTATGCCAGTAAATCATTTTCCCATACAACTATCCAGCCCTTCTTATTCCAGACTAATAGAATCCTCATTTCTGTGGATGAGACCATATGACTAATGTCAGAAGTTTCAGAATCCTATCAAATTAAATACATCTCTCTTCTGGTTCTTTCAGTGCATGTCGCTCTGTGCAAGAAAGTTACTACTGGTTTCACACAGCGCAATTATGTCTTTTAAAGTCCCTCAGCACTGGTTTGGTTTTGATTTACTTTTTTTCAAAAAATAACATTTGATTACTTTGGATGTAATTATGAAAAAAATAAATGAATATAAATTTGAGGATTTTGAAATAGCAGAAATCCTGTAGCAGTTTTTAAATGTTGCCTTTTGTGCATTTTCCAAACCAGCCTGATCAATCATGTTAGAAGTTTGAAAATGTTTTCATAAGGGCTATAATAGAATAAGCTTTCATATTAGTCAAGAAAGGAAAATTGATTTTGTTTCTTTAGATAAGATTTACTGGATTTACTTTATTATCAATTACAAAACTTACCTAGAAAGTCACATCAGCATTGTTTCAAACTTGTGGGCAGTGATTTTTTTAGGCACCATGGCAATTACTATTTGTAACATTTAACATGTTTTATACCAGCAGAAGACAGACTAACTATTTTTCCCTTCAGTAGTGATTGTTATCAAGGATTTGAATTTTGTCCATAGTTTATTCAGGCTATTTCTATGAATCTATTGTGTAGTAATATCCCAAACAGATTTGTCTTCCACTGGGTGAGCAAAGCACACTGCTAATCTTTTCCTTATAGACAATAGGCAATACTTATTTTCCTTATGAGAATTCATCCTCTACCTAAAAATTGTAGTCTATTTATACAGCTATTTTAACCTTCACTGAGTCTTCCTTGAATCTTTCGTAGAGAATGTGGTCTAATGTGACATTCCTTGATAAACCACCAGGTAACTACCCAACTCCAGTACTCCTTGCTTTTCTAAAACTGTTGCTCAGTATATATAAAAGAGATACTATATAGTTAATGTTATTAAAGAAGACATAGCCATGTTTTAGTGCAGAGAAAGGTAACCTTAGATAGTTAGGGATGGATAATAAAGGAGTATCCATATCATAGGGAATTGGGGAGTTATTCTTTTTCTATTTCCCAGTGAAAAGCCCTAGATGACCTGAACCTTAACGTGAAATGTAATAATAGTTACATAGCTATAGGTGTCAGACTCAGATGATACCATAATCTTTAGTTCTGGTGTTGAAATTTTGTACCACAATTGAAACCAAAAGTCACCTAAATCAGGAAGTGTGACATAACACTGTGCTTGTGTCCAACAGCTCTTCTCTATGTATAATTGGTAGTATATAAGAGACATTGCATAACATGAGAACAGTAAGGTTTAGAGTGATTTTCTATCTTATTACTGGCTTACTTAAGAACAGCTACAAAAATAATGGCATTGTTTTTTTATTTTATTAAGGAAATGTGCTGTTTCAGGGGATTATTGTTTTTCTGGATTGTGATTCATGAAAAAAATTCCTGATTAATTTTTATGCCATAGTATTTATTCACATACTGAAGTGATTATTAAAAAATTATTCTAAAGTGATACCTTAATAGCGTTTATATTTGCTGTAAGAGGAAATTATGTCTTTAGATGTATATCACTTGTATATTTCTTGAATGTGTCTCATGAGAAAATAGCAATTTACAGTGAAGATTGCTGTATGAAATATTTTGGTCTTCCCAAAACAAACTTTTGCTTTTGCTGCTATAAGATGGCATTGAAAGCAAACAGAAAATACTGTTTGTAATGTCCTCTGTGGTTTGGTCAAGCCAGTCAACAGGAGGCCAATATATTTTGGTTGGCAGAGTGCAAGTGTTTGCATTAGATTTCATGTTCTGAAACCTTTTGCATATTCATGTTCGCTTGATTTTGGAAGCATAGTGCAATAGAATGCAAAATTCTGCCTTCTTTGGTGGTGCTTTTGTGTTTTAATTTGTGTGGTGTTTTAGAAATTTAAATGTCTTGTAAACTTTTATAATTATTCACAAAAATAACAGAAAAATGTTTTTTCAGCTGGTTGTCACATACTTGTCTCCTAGAAAAGTTGGTTAAGTACTGTTTCATTAAATGATACAAGGAAAAAAAAAGGTACATGAATTGTAAAACTGACCTATTTTTTCATGAAGTGTATTAGCACATGCATTGCCATGAGGGAAAACTGAGAATCACCAATATGCTACGCATGTTTTTCTCAGATACAAGCAAAATATTTGAAATATTTATTTTGATAACACTGATAAGTGAAAGATTTCCAAAACTTTCCCCCTTCATCAGCTTCTCACTGCAGTTAAAGTATACTCCTAATACTATCATCTTTTGTGGTGCTCAGTGGAGTTATCAAACACTATAGATACCAATTATTAATAGACACTATACCTTAATTTCATGTCCTTAATTGTTAAGCTACACTTGCGACCTGGATCAGCACACACGGGAAAAATTTTGTGTCCCTTTCCTACAGAGTCAGAAAACTTTTCTTTAGTTTTCTTGAAACCTTAGTCTCCCAGAAGGTGATCTCTGTACAAAACTATTGCTCTGGTGGGCTGAAGCCACATAAGCCATCGTTTAGAAGAATAATTTTTGATCGTGCTTTATATTCTTTAAAATTGATTGGAAATAAATGAGTGTAACAGAATGTAGTTTGTCCTAAGTAGAAATACTGTGCAGTAATAGCAGTTACTGAAAATTTAAATACAAATGATAACAAGTCGTCAAATTGCTTGAAATTTGATGAGATTACAGAGACCAGCTATGATAAATGATAAATATTGAGCAATTGCAGAGTCTTTTTAATCATCAGACAGCAATTCAATAGGCAATTTATGTAGTACCTTAAAATTTAAGGTGTTAAGCTGCTAAAGTAACTAATTGGAAATAAATAGCCATAGTTGTACAACAGTTTACAAAACTTGCTAACATTTCACTGTTTTCATAGTAGAAAAGTATTCCTTAGTTAACAACTTTCTCAGAGAATTCAGGTTAAAAACTTTTCATTTTCTTGATGATTCATAAGAAAACAATGTAGCTTAAATAAAAATTATTTTATTGTTTCTTGAATTCACCTGTTCATTTTAGGGCAAAATAAGCTTTTAGTTTCTCTTGCTAGGGTTAAATCCCTTCATTTCATGTCTTGGTATTGCATTTTTATTTTTCAATATATAGTAAACCTTTACAGTGTAAACAAGTAAATTAATTACCAATGTAGAGTCTATTCAGCTAAGAACTTCTCTTGAGTTGGGTAAAGTTAGAATGGTTATGCCAAGCCCCGTTGCAATTGTGGCAGAGAATAAGATAATATCATATTGTAATAGAATAGCAAAAAAAGTGCAAAAAAACAGGTAAGCTAAGGCTAGAGAAACCAAAATAGCAGAAATATATTTTCAGAAAAGAAATCCTATTCTGTAATCTGGCATCTTGGTAACATATAAGAAAACTGCTTGAAAATTGTCTGCAAGAGAAGCCTAGGAGAACAAACTATATACAACTACAGTTTGTAATGGCTAGACAATAAGTTAATTACACACTAATTTGAAAACTACACACAACAACTAATTTAATAAGGGTTGAATAAAATGAAGTTTTACATCTATTATATTTTAATGGAAACACCATGTGTTCTATCACTTAATACTCTTAGGGTGCCCAAGCAATCATAGAAGCAATGACAGTGATGTTATTCTAAACTAAAAACATTGGTGCTCAGAATGCGTTTTCACATGCTCAGATCTTGGCTTTCCAGACTTGGCTGATTTATTATCTGGATTGTAGTTTTTAGACAGCGAAAACAGCAGAGAGTTGAAATTTAATGGAGTCCTCAAATATTTCAATGAGAAGTAGGTATCCAAGTTGAAAGACCTTGTCATTTAGCAACTGTGTGAGTAGTTGGAGTGATTTTATAAGGTTCTTTCCATCTAAGCTAGAGTGCTTTTTCTTTTTTCCCCGCTCAGTGCACCAATCTGTAGCTTCCCAAGAGCAGCACAGTTCAGAGATGTGTTCTGGAGGTGCTTCTTTTGTTTCTGAGTGAATAGTCTTCACACATTTCACATTTTATTAGAGCCTGGCAACAACTTAACAAGCCATCATCTGTTATCTCTAAATTGTATTGATGAAGAGGCTTAGGTGGAACATGCAGTAACTTCATGTGTCTATCCTTTAGAATTTCATAAAGGGATAGCCTGTGGCTTTTATTTACAATGCCCTTGATATATTTTAGGACCAATAGTAAAGTTTTTATTTCACAAATTCTGACTATTTGAGTTTTTAAATAAGAATTATCCAATCCAACAGCTCTGATGAACTATGGATGGTATGCATAGTGTAAATGTTGTTGGATTGTCTTGGAACAGGTCAACAGAAACAAAAACTTGTGCCTTCTCTTCAGTCAAATAGGGCCATCCTACTTCTGCAGAAAAGTATGCAGGGGGTACTTTAATGCATGTCAGCCTTGCACCTCTAGTTCGTTTGATGTTTATAACTTTGAGTTCTAAATGCAGTGCTCTGTACATTTCTAAGGAACACAGATTCACAGAATGAGTAAGGTTGGAAGGAACCACAGTGGGTCTTTTGGAATGCCTGAAAAATATAACTTCTAGTAAATATGTTAGCATTATTAACAAAATGTTAAATAACATAAACAATTTGCAGGGGATGACCCTAGAACAAATATCCTGAGATTTTGAAATTGTGCAGTAATAGGAACTGACACAAATGTACAAATATGTGAGGTTTTTTAAAAGTCCTTTCGTCTCTGCTCTGAAATTAGAAAGAACAGAAGAACTGTTTATTTTTTAAAAGAAACAGAATGACAAATAGATCTGATGGGCTAATGCTTACTAGAAAAATGGGGAGACAATCAGAGGCCTGAGAGAAAAATGGTATTGCAGTCTGTGAAAGGAAACGCTAGAGGCGACATCAAAATGTGAGCCAAGATAGGTGCATGATGTAACAGTACCTGAAATACACTGGCTTTTGATTTTCCTTTTAAAAAAGCCACAAACCCTCCAAAAAACAAACACTCTGTGACATTTCTAGAAAGCTTTTCAACCTGCCCCACTTCCTTCAAACAAAACTTCCTGCAACAAAATATGTTTAGGTTGCAAATTATCAAAACCATGATGTTTATTATTTGTGGATTTGCAGGGTGTGACTTCATATGTATTTGCAATGTCTTTTGATAGCTTTTCAAATTTTAGCCTTGCCTATTTTGTTGCTTTTTTATATATCACTGACTTATTTTGTATACCATCTAGAGTCTGTGTCATGGGATTCATGCACTGATTGGAAATAGATGAAAAATAGAACATAGAATAGATGGAATATATTTTGTAAAGAGTATCTGCAATGTGTTCTGTTGGTGAATACACTTTTCACCTGATTTATCTTTGCAAGATCTTGCTAGTGGTTATTGTCAGTGGGGAAAACACTCAAGAACATGTTATAGATGAATGTGTAAACGTCCCTATTTCATTGTGACATAAGCAATGTTCACAGTATGAGGATAAAGAGATGTTAGTAAGTAATGTTCTCATTTTTATTTTCTGAAGACAGATCTGACACTTAAAATGCCATGTGGTTCTGTTAGAGTACAGCTGATGTTTCTGAGAAGTGGAAATTTTCACAGCTGGTCGTTCATTCTATTATTGAACTCTGTCAAAGTTTCAGAGTGCATAAGGCAATGCGCTTCATTTCACTTGTTCTGTTTCCTCTTTATCTGAGGACTGAACTACCTGTAATTCTCTTGGTAACTCATCTTACCACCTGTGAATAAGAGGTTCAGAGAAAACTAGGGTTTTATTCTGTAGCTGTATTTCTTCAGTAACCTCACTTTCAGGCAGAGTCCGTAGGCCTTGCCTCTTCACTGAAAAACTAAGGGTTTCAAATTCAGCAGCCTGCAGAATTATTATTAGTGCCCTCTGAATTACTTGTTTTAAAGTAAAATTAATTGCAATTTCTTGCCTCTTTCTCATCACCATGTTATGCCAGCATAGTATAACCCAGTCATTTAAGGTGTCAGAACACTGGTAGATTTGTAGTTTATCTCTCAATGAATATTTGTTAAGACTTAGTTGTTTCCCAGTTAGTATTGTCATTTACTTTCTGATATTTTGTATAAGATTGTATTTACTGATGATGTTTTTTTAAGTAAGAAGTATGTGATCTTTATTTATCTACCATATTTATCTTTGTATATTCTACCAGTGCCATTTTTCATGTGTTTTCATTTAAAGGAAAATTTTGACTGTCTACTGAAATTCTTAATTTTGGTTCTGAAAATTAGTTTTTCTTAAGTATCTCTGTTACATTAACCAGGTCTACCAAGCATTCACTACTTGAAGAACCCCAAGAATCAAAACCAAAGTTTATTACAGACATATCTGCCTTCATAAATTTTGCTCAGTGTGGAATCCTACATCTTAGTGATACAATAAAGCAAGGCATCAAAGAAGTTTAAATCATAGTACAAACTAAGCAAATGGCTGATTTAAAGCACTCATATGTACAATATTATTGCACTTAGAAATAATCTAAAAACTGACTGAGATTTTTACTGTAAAGAATAACACTGACGTAATTTGAAAGCATGAAAATACATTAAGTTGGTGAAAAAATTTAATAAAAGTTTTCCTTTGTATAATTATTACTCTTAAATCACATAATTCAGTTTAAGAGAATACATTTCCAAATATATCTGGAGGAGAACAGTTGGCTTGTTGGAGCATACTCATATCTGTGTTCACTTTATTATGCAGTATCAATATATTAAAAAAAAAAAAAAAAACAACTGAAATCCAGCTAGTTCAGATTATAAAATTCATGTTCATGGCTTGTGAAGAATGGTATGGTATTGATGCTGATAATAAGCTATAAGCTAAGAGTGAAGGCCGTGTGGGATTTTGAAATAAATTTATTTCAAAACCCTGGAACTTACACTCTGCAATAATATTCTTATTTAGCAGAGCCCATCACTTCCTCTGTGGCACACACAGAAGTTCTGTGCAAAAGATTTGCCTGTGAGTAGTATCCTAAAAATCACTGAACAGCAGGAGTTGGAGTGACAATGATGACAGAGGGTGTATAAAGTAACATTTTTGCGTGCAGACTCCCATCTATCTCCCACCTTGCTTAACCCTGTTCCTGATCCCTCTTGGGGATGTGCACACATTTTGGAAAAATCAGAGTAAGAAAAAATAGACCAAAAAAAAATCCTACTGGCAGTGCAATTGTCTGGTACAATAAGATTCAGCAACTTCTTGGAATTCGTTTAAAGAATAAGGAGGAAATGTTTTTTCTCCTACTGGGAAAGTGTTTTAGAACCTCACTGCGTGGTGATTGGAAAGTATTTTCCAATCTGTGGCCTGAATTCAGTCAGTTTCTACCCATTGTTTTGCTGCTAACATCATCTTTAAGTTTAAGCATCCTTTTTCTATCTCTTTGGAAAATATAATGATAACAAAACCAGCAGGATAAAAAAAGCAAAACTTTCCCCTGGTTTTGGGAGGGCATCATGAAAAACATAATTCTGGATCCTTAACCGGTGAGGGGAGAGACCTCCTGAAAACCCTGTTGTGAAAGTGCAGTTTAGAAGGGAAATGAATACTGGAGTGACTGAACACTAAGGTGCTTTAGTATCTCTTGTTGCTGGGGTGGGATTTTGCTGAATCTGGTTATTCTTCCTTATGAATAAGCTTCTCAATTGCTGTAAAGCTGTACTGCCTTGCTAGAGTTGTAAGCAGAGCTCTTCTGACCAAGTATTTTGCTGTACCTGAGATCAGCACTGTGCGAATTTAGAAGCAGAAAATTTTGCTTCTGATGTGCTACTCTAGAAAATTACAACATTTATATTTTGCATAGAATTCAGTTAAATAAAAGAAACTTTAAGTTCTAACAGTGAGGCTCAAAATGTGGTTAAGAGGTTTGCCATCAGTTGGCAAAAATATCCCCATGAGATTAGGGAAAGGCTCAAATAGCCAGAGCTGATTAGATTAAACACGGGTGTGGGAGGAGGCTGGCATCCTTTGGGAATAGTCACCTCTACCTGTGCACCTGCATCAACAGCTGAGTGGACAGGTTTGCTTCAGCTGCACATTCTTCACGTGTCTGTACAGCACACATCTTTGCTCCACTGGTGCTCAGATAATGGTTTTTCATAATTTCTCATTACAGCAAATGCTGGTCAGTATGTTCCTAGAGACAGCTAGAGAGAGGTAATGTTTCTAGAAGGTTTTAAAGAGCTCGGTTCAAACAAACTCAGATTAATGAGATCCTTCAGTACAAATTCTCCAAACATTAGACTGAAAAATTTCTTAACTAAAACTCATTAGCCTGTTCAGTCTGCTTTGTCAAGCAGCTGAGCCACATACCCACTGCTACAAAACTGTGTATAGCTGGCAGGGGGAAGGAGGGCTTTGTCTTTTGTTTCAAAATCACCTCAAAAGCATTCAATTAATTGTACCATGTTATCTGCAGTTTTGGGCTGTGTAGCCTAAACTGGTTTCACACTGGAGAAGGAAAACAGGCTCATGAAAATAATCTGTGGTGTTGAACTATGTTTTTTCTAAATTATTAAATATACCCACCTCATTTATATATATGTGTATATATATATATATCTGTCAAAGTAGGAGATTTTAAGTTACTATTAAACTGTATTATTATAGCATAACATTCAGTTATACTCAAGGAATTTCAGGTCTTGTCTTTCCTAACTTGTTATTAGGAACTGTTTGACCTCACAGTCTATGCAGGCAGCACTGGTACTAAAAAATATCAGCATTATACAACTTTTTTAGTGTCTAACCTAAGTATCTCTTCTCCAAATTCCACTCCATCACTTCTTCCCTTTTCCCTTTGGACATGGGGGAGACTTTTTAACAAACATGGAGTGTCCTTCACGTTTTCATCTCTAAACTAAAATCTCAGTTGTGTCTTGGCCTTCTTTTGGGGAACCTTCTTATGGACCTGTAATTATTCTTTTTTTACTGTAATTTTGAAATCTCTTTACTACCAATTATTTGAAATGTGGTACTCACAGCTGTATAGAATACTTCAGATTGGTGTGATTTGCTTTAGAGCAGAAAGAGACCACTGGATGGCCTAAAACTCTACCACTTTTTCTGCTTGGCAGTATGATCATGGAGGGAGATGAAGATGCTGATACATGTTCAGCTTGCAAGATCCTAGAATCTTCCACCCCTCTTCCACAAAACAGTTGTTCACCACTGCTCTTTGTGCAGATGATTACTCCTGCTTAAGTGCCGAAGACTGGACATAGTTTCTTCAGTCCTTAAATATCCACTTGATCCTGTTCATCATTGCAACAGTTTCCAATTCTGAGTTTTGCACTCACCTTTTTGATATCTTTTTGATATTACTCTTTTTTTTCTTCCATATCTTTACAGATAATTCATTGGATTATTTTTCTGCAGGTAGTGTGGCACTATATATAGCCTTTTCTAGTTCTTCTTTATTCTCTTTTAAAGACAGACATTATTTTAACCTCTGTAACCTTATGCTTCACAAGTTCTCTTCATCCAGTTCTTTGAGCTTACTAGAATCAAATTTATCTCTTTTATTCTTTCATTTCTTACCATTTCCCCTTTCTCTAACAAATTTTGGTGGTTTTATTTCAGCTAACACTCTGTTTAGTACATTTAGTGAAGAACAAAATAAAAGAAGTGCTGCAGTTTTCATAGTTGTTACTTATGGTTTGTCATGTCTCATGTCATTTTGTAGCAGATTTTCTTCTTGTAAAATCAGTAGAGTAAGATTTTCCTTGGTATTTTCCCTATCCTAACATGTAGAGAGGAAAACTGTGCCTCCTCAAATTTGTTGAGAAGAACAGGCCATGAATCTGTAGTAGCTGGACAACTGGAAAATTTCACAGGGTGAAAATTTTGTTACCTACCTTATAGGAATTGCATTGCTGTCTCATCAAGAAACATAGCAGTGCTAACCAACAACGTTGAAAGAAAAAAGCTTGCTTTTTTATATTAAGATTTTTTGAAATTCCATTATGTGAAAGCTAAACAAAAAAAACTTTTCAAATCTACTACAATCACTACTAAAGTGATTAATTGCTGTTCTAGATGGTGGAACTGATGAAACCTACTGTAAAAGAGTAGAAGAAAAACAGATGGCTGATATTCCTAACCAATAACACACATTTAAGAAAAACAAACACAACAAATTTATAAGCAAAAAAAACTGAAGCCCACAATATTGCAGTAGAGTATGAGTGCAGTTCACACTGAAACTTATGCAGTAAAAGCACCCCAAATGATAAAACTGTGGCATAGAATGTGAACAACAGAACCCAGTTACCCAAGAGCCCTCTTGGTCCACAGTCAAGTGTACCCTCACTGACCTCTTAGCCTAGTGCTTGGTCACAGGAATGTGTGAACTTTGCAACATAATCTCACACAACCATTATAACCAGTAATTTATTGATGTGGGAAACCCACTCTGCATGCCAGTGGCCATAACATGGTGCAGAATAAGTAAATAGTAGCTTTTTAGATGATAGAAGAGTATGTAGGAGCAAAATACTTCTAATGTTTCTCTTCTTCTTTTGTTTGCTCTGCTGTTTTGGGGAAGGCAAATTTCTGATGAAATTTCCTTATTGCCTCAGAGTTAGGCTGTTTTTCTTGGAAGTACTGCATGGTTTTGTTATTATTATTAGACTTAGTGGAAAAGGAACCCAAAATCTCACTTTCAAAGAGATGTGAATTCATGCTTCACAACTCAGACCCATCTGTAAATTCATAGCCAATAACATACTTCCTTCATTTCTCTTCTTTCCTACTTTTTGGATTATATTAGTGTTCATCTTATCTCCTTTCTTCAGCCTTATCTTGCATTATGAAGTTCCTAATGAGTCCTAAGATTGGTTCCATAACTAGAGCTGAAGCAGGAATTTAAATACTTTTCTGAATTTTTCATTTTGCAGAACCATCCACTAATTTTATATGCTACAGAGCTCAGGCCAATCAGAATATTATTCATAAAGTTTCACAAGTACTGAAAAATAAGAACAACATTTTTATAATATGTCCTACTAATTCTTATGTTGGGTTCTCTGAATCCCTATAAATAAAATTTCCCCCAAAACAACATGACTTATTTAGGTTGTCAGTGAATCTATGCATGTCCAGATTTAAAATGCAGCTCTCAGGTGCTTACAGATTTTGAGCTACAATGTAATTTATACCTGTATTTTTCAGATCAATGAAGGCTTATTTCAAACCATTTATATGTTCTATAATATATATACATTTATAATGTGCATGTTAAGTTAATATAAACATGCCTAAACTATGATGTGTTGCATATTTTTATTTATGACTTTGTATTTATGTTTAAGTTTATATTTATGTTTAAGTTTATTTATGAATGTTTTTCTAAAATTCCTTCCCATCACAACATAGTTTCTATATTTATACTGTGCAAGAGTTTATTACAGTATTTTTGTTGCTGCCAGAGCAGATTCAGGGTAGAATACAGTGAATATAATATCTGCATGCATCATTTTGCCTAACAGTGAATAAAATAAATAAGTTTAGCTATGACTTTAGAGAAAAAAAAGGACTTTATCTTCAAACCAGAGTAGTTCCTTATGATATGATTATTGAATAATTTTATTAATTCTTATGATAATTAAATTGTAATGTTCATAATCAACCTTTTAAATTGTTTTTAGAACATGAGATGGTTTTCATGAGTAGCTAATTTTCTCTGTTTCAATTTCACAGAAATCTAAAGGGAACTGGCTTTACTTGTTCTGTTCTCAAAAGCTATAGAAATAACATCTCTTTTATGTTTAAACACAACAGCACTGTTAAAAGAAACAGCTCCCTTAATGACAGCTGCTTTTCAAATATCACTCATGGACTTAGTGAAACATCTGCAAAGTGCTGTGTTACATATGAAGTGTTTTGTGAAACCAGCATGAAATTCTAGTGTTTCTTGGTCTCCTGTGAAATACAGCTGCACTTGGTAGAACACAATCGAAACTATACTCAGTGTTTTTGACCTTAGAGTTATACTTGGATTGTCCTCTTATTTGCTGTTTCAGGCTGGGCTCTTAAAATTCGCTCCCAAAGGGAACAGTGACACCAGCCTGATTGTGTGATCAGTTACATACCTTTCAGGCTATCACTGTGAACAACACTGTGTGCAGTTATAGCTCCAATAAAAAAATCCCAGAGAACTAGCATTAAATTTTACTTTTTTTTTTTTAGCCAGAATTGCATTTTTAAGCCTAGATGCGATTGTCTTATGTTGCAAAGCAGTAAAAAGCATATGGCCAGCAACTTAAAGATTTGGTTTATCACTATCTTATGTTGAAGCCAACTGCATGATTTAAATCATCCCATATTAACAAAACATTGGTTCATAGCACAAAAGGGTCAGGCATGCAAGTTTTTTTTGCAGTTTGTGTAGAACTACATAAAAGACATGAAGAAAGAACATATAATGTATTAAATGCTTTACAGTCTCTTTGCATGAGACCATCACGGGACACACCCCAACAGAGACTCTCAAAAAGTTCCACACCAATTCAAAAACTATGGCACTCTGTGTGATACCTCAGGGCAGTTTGTTTGCCTTCGTATACAACCATGATATAAATTTTGTGAATGTTAGTAGAAGCAGGTACATGATTTCAGGAATCTCTTTCTCAGCTTCATAAAATACAAAACCTCCTATTACAAAGTATTAGTGCCTATGCAAAGTGGGTTTGCATCATGAGATACACCTACTTTGTCTTAAATAAAGGCAATTAAAAAAAAAAAAGAGAGAGAGAAAAATTATGTGCTCCTGAATACATGAAAACTAAGTACTTCTCATGACTGTTTTACATCATGCATAGCCATCATTCTTTTAAAATTATTTTGCCAGCTCTATTGTATGCCTTAATTAGGTTTTTTTTTTAATTCCAGTGCTAACTACCTTATCTGTAATACTATATGAATATCCCCTTTTTAGTGCAGGTAATTTGGAAAAAACATACATTCCACTTATGATAATTTTCCCTATTTACTATTAAAATCTAATCAAAGAAGTTTTTATTTGAAAATCAAATGTCTACATTTTTCTGCCTATAGAAAACTGCAACAAAATATTCTGAGAACAAAGTTTTGAACTTAAGTATAGAGGATGTAAAATAAGCAATGCAATAATGCTGCTATTCACTGTACAGTTATACATGTGCTCTACTTGCAAAGATTTTTGCATCACAAAATTTTAATTTTGTGTGTTCATGTCTTTGTTGACAAAACACAGATTGCAATATATGGAAAAAACCCCAACCTTGTTAAAGTCAAAATTGTATTCATATTCAGGTATAAACCAGACTTTGCTTTTAAAATGAGCTCCTGGAGGAAACCATCAGCCTTACTGCTTGTTCTTATAATAAAATTATCCACGCTAAACAGTCCAGACAAATAAATAAAGAGTATTAGGGGAAAAGACTCTTTTTCCAAAAGTAGGAAAAATTCAGTATAAACAATGATAAGAAGCTGCAAACAAACATCAAATTGCAGAAATGTAAGAGGAAAAAGGTAGAATGTAGGGCTTCATGAGAAAGAGGAAGCATAGCAAAGATAAGAGCTAAATACTACATGTTCCAAAATAATCTTAGAAGTACATCCAAAATCTGCAGAGAGAGAATGAAAATCAAATTGTAAGTACTTTCACTGGCTAGAGGAAGTTGTTCAGACCTGCAAATGTCTCAGATAATTTTTAGTTCTTACAATGTTTTCCTACAGCCAAGAAGATGTTCCATTTTGTTCATGTCTTATTGCATATTTCAAATATTTTCTCATCTTTATTTAAAAAAAAACTTTTTTAATAGGCTAACAATATAAATCTCAATATTCTCTGTAATCATTTGTTTGATTGAGTGTCCTGTTACTCCAGTGCTTTGCCTTTGTAGAGCAGCGCAGCAGAAGGATGGCGATTCTACAGCTCATGGTGCCACAGCTGTCAGAACCAGGATGTACAGCGCAGGAATAATTCACTGGAGGAGTCACTGTAAGGAATAGGCAGTTTTATTCATAAGTGATACAGTCAGTACATTCTCCTGTAGAAAGCACAGATAACAAAGTGAAATGGGAGTCTGAGACATCACCTGCTTTACCCCACCTCATTTAATACGCCCATCTTTTCTCATCGCATTCTTACCTCCAAGAACAGCACTTACCGTTTTCTGTCATTGAAACCTTCCACATCAGAGTGTCATACAGGATGTCCTTCAGATTCATTTTTGTAGAAATACTGTCTGCTTGATCGTTCCCCAGCTGATACCTGTGCTGCTGGTTATTTCCACTTATTTGTGGAAGACATGCCAGTTTCTCTTGAATGATATTCAGGTGGCTCCAACTATAATCATATTCTCAAAAAACATTAATCTGTCACCTTTCTCGTGACATCTTCAGGTTTATAAGCAGATCTTTTGTCATCCAATTTTGCCACAGAGAAAGTAGTAGGGGAAAAAAAAAACAAAACCACAGTACAGTTGAGGAAAAAATAAAAACCCAAACCCAAGAACCGTTATCATAGGCTGCCTCACTAAGAGCATGTCAAACTTGAAATACTTTTTTTTATTATTTTAATGCAGGAGAAGATGTGCTTTTTATTGAGGGAAACAAATAACTTGTTTGAATAACACAGTGGTATGTAAACCTGGATAACTCAAGCTGGACTTAGGTTTATCTGTAGATACACAAATCCTACTAAATCTCTCTTCCTTTAGAGACTGGATGCCAGAGTTCCTCAGATAAACACTGCACTTGCAATAAAAGAGTTTTTTTAAATCTCTGACATGTTCAAACTTCCTTTTCTGTGTCTTTTAAAGAAGATAGCAGAATCTTTAGGCATCACTCAGCTTTGCAAGAGCACATTTAACACAGAGGTCTTCTCAGCTTTATTCTTCTGTAGGGGTTTCAGACAGTGAAGGGCAAGAAATATCTGTCTATGTAACAGTATACTCTATTTTTCCAGTGGTGCAACATAAATTTTCCACTAAATCTCTAACTTAGAAAATAGAGTGTTAAAAACTGTCCCCTTTTCATCAATGTGAAATACAGTTTTAGATAAGGTTCATTTCTTAAAAATTGATACAAGGAAAAGACAGTAGAGCTGTTTCTGTCGTCTTCCATTATTTCTGTGTCATCTGAATTCACTTAAATTCTGCATCAATGTTTTATATCAATAAATTTTAAACTCTCTCTTTTAGATTTATCAATATTAGAGCTTTGGAAACTCTATTATTCTCTTAATAAACACATGAGTATGCTCATATATGTGTAGTGTCACTCAGCTTTAAGGAAAATAAAGAAATTATTTCCCTTATTACAGTCAGCAGCATGTGGCTACACAGAAGGGCAAGTCACAGGAAAAAGACCACATTTTTACACAGTCATTGAAGGAAAATTTCTCTCCGGAAATCCAACACAAAGCTCGCCACAGTTCTTAGTCACTTTAGAGAGTTTCAGATCTGGCCTAAGAACCCAAATGACACTCTCTTCACTTTTTTTTTTTCTTTTTAATGAAAAGAAAACTGTATAACTACCTTTTTTTTATACAAGGTTTTATGCAAATTAACTACATTCCTTAACAGATTCAACAGTAAGACTTTCATTAATGAGGAATTTATCAGCTTTTATAAGACAGATTTTCATAATCTGGTTCGCTTTATGGCATTGTATCTTTGGAAATCTTTAAAACATGCCAAAAACTAAGCTTTTGTAAGAGACACCTTTTATGACACACAGCAAAAAAGACTCCCAATTTTCAGAGTTTAATTATGCAAATTTCTCTTAAAATTCAAAAGATAAAAAAAACTAGCATACCTATCAGGTTCTTGCTTTCCAAAACCTCTCCTTTTAGGAGTAAGCTCTGCCTTAGACAGATAACAGGAAATTTCTTTGGTGTGTTTGTTCCCAAGAAATCGATCATAATGTTTAGAAACCCACTAGACATAAATAACGTTAAAGGATAAGGTTTTGTGCTGCAGTGTTTTCTGTGATACGGAGAAAACTCATTGCTTTTGAAGGGGTGAGGATCTGAGCCCAAACAAAAATCAATCAAAATGCCAGCGTACCTCAACAGGAGAGAATAACAGGATCTCAAATTCAAAACATAATGAAAATGATATTGTCACACCTATTTCTGGCTATTGCACTGCATATTTTTCTAGCACTTTTTGAAGACTGAACATATTCAAAAGGAAGGATGGTACCCCAAAGCGTTTGCAGTAGCAAAGTCGGATAAGCTTGGGATTTCATGTGATCTACTTTGTGTATATTACCCAGAGCTTCTGGCTGAATAACCCTTCCTTGCTGGGGGATTGAAGTTGGCAAGCTTTTCAGAAGCATACCAGCTCACCAAAGCAAGATGCATTTGAAGACAAAGAAGTTTTTTTATCTGCAAAGAATCCATAGTGACATCTTTGTCTCTACTTCCAGCAAACCTTCTCAGGTGAAATAAACTGGGGATGAACAAAAATAAGCACATTTTCATGACAGCTGCTGATAGTTTTATACAGTCTTATGTTTGAGATTTCACTCTATGCTGAAAAATAACACTTGCAATGTGGTTTTAAGAGTGTCACAAAAAGGTAAGAAGACAGACATGGATGTGTTTTTGAAGCAACATTTTTCCAAGTCATTAACCCTATGCATCTCCTATTCCACCCGTGTTTGAAGACAGTAATTTCCTGAATGAGGGATGGTCTTTCTTTGGTCCTTGCACATTGCTGAACATTTGGCCAGGCACACACATTCTCTTCAGTGCATGAAAAATGTCTTTGATGTGAAAATTAAGCTGGGTTTGCTGTCATGAGGTAATTTAGGGAACAAACGGACAATTCATTTTATCTTTTGATGGGTTAAAACTGAAACATTTTGGTTCCTTCAAGGGAAGAAGCTAAAATGGTTTTGCAGTAAAGAAAAGCTCTGCTCCTTATGAGGGACAAATTACTAGATACTTATTCACAAGCAAAAATTTGGTGTAAACTTTAGTATTTCTGTGACAATTTTATCATTATCATATAATTTTCTACTCTCTTGTGCCATTGGCATGTAGCTTATAATTCTGTAAAATCTGTTGTGTAGAGACCTCATTGCTAAAAATGATGGAAACACCAGGGAAAATGTTTTTTATTTTGTGGCAGTAAGATTGTGGTTTTGCTCTTTTTGAATCCTTATCAGATGCGTCAGAGGGGTGAGAAACTTCCCTTTCTTTTCTGCTAAACACACTCTAAAATAAATTTATATTTATTAGATGCAATAGCAAGATACTGAATTTACACTGTTATTTTGAGTTTCTTAACTCTTAATGGTTAATTTGTAGTGAATAATTGTGGAGACCAAAGTTATGCATGAAGGATTGCAAATCTAAAATTACAAAATCTGGCAGAGACGATGATGTATCACATCTTTGATGGACTTGGCAACAGGAAAATAATAATGCATCTTCTACTGATTGGCATGGTACCAAGAAAACTGTGAGGTTCAAGGTTAATATTATGAAGCCAGGACAAATCCTCTCCCTTAGTTACATTGCCAACTGAAGAAAATAGAAAGAAATAAGCGTTGACTTAGTGGAGCTGTGCTTAGGTTCAGAGCCTGACAGGAATACTGCTTCAGATGTGCCAAGAGACCCCATGATTTCCAGAGGAGAGTGCAAGGCAAAAAAGACCGTGGGGACCTCTCAGGATTTCTCGTGCCCAGCCTGGTGGCTGTGAGCCCTGAACTGTGCAACCGCACCCTTTCCAAAGGGAGACCAAACTGAGGCTTATTTTCTGTTGCTTGAGACTGGTTTTCCTTGGTGTTTGGGATTATTAAAAACATTCCAACTGCATGGGCTCCTCTTGTTGTTTTAATTTCCTTTTATCTTCTTTTGTTCTTGAAACCAGTACTTTGAAGCTGTCATTTTAATCTCACTTACTGAAACTCATTCTTAGATGAAACGGCATATTTTAGATTTAGGATTAGGTTAGAAAACCTACTTTTCAATGAAAATTTCTATGTTAGTCACAGTACTGATTTCACTGCCTAAATTCTTGTCAGTGCAGCTTACAAGGACAGCTTTCTCCCTCTAGTTGTGTTTGTTTTGACTTGGGTACAGACTTCTCTCCTGCCAGGACTTCACACTAGTCTTCACAAGAGTGAAGACCAATCACTGAACATGCAGTGCCTGCCCAGCCAAAAGCACATGGCAGAAAGTAGAACCAGGTGCCTTGAAATGGAACTTGATCATTAGTGTGTGCAAGCAAAGAAACCTGACACTTAAAGACTGTAGTAGGTGCTGGTTAAAATTTAAAATAAAGCTGGTGGGACACTGCTGCCATATTGATTCAAAAGAAATTTCAACTATTGCTTATCAGTTCTGTTACTTAATTGTTCACATTCATTTTAAATAAATACATTGTGTTTTGGATAATGTAACAACATCTTATCATGGAAAAATTTGATTATGTTCATGCTGTAATTAATAGGAGTGCAGCAGTCTCAGTCAAACTTACTAAATAGAAAGCAGGAAAACTCTAATACACCCAACTTAAACCTAAAGCTTATGTTTAGAATGCACTAGCAGTTCATTGAAAATGTATATTATACTCTCCTCCAGTATGTTACTTCTCAAGACTATCCTTTTGCTTTTACTTTCTTGCTTCTTTTTTTCCTCTTCAGTTCAAAGTATTTCAGAGCATCAGAGGAGTGCCTTGTATCTCACTAGCAGAAATTTTACAGCTGGCTGTGCACTGCATGTGCTGGGGCTAAAGGGCACCTGCCTGTGCTTGGAGATGCACGGGCTGCAAGGATAGCAGTGAGGGGTGCAGTCACATCCCTTATGCTCTAGGTAAGAGCCTGATGCAGTAAACTGTATTTCCAAATCTGCTTCTAGGCTTTTCTGCCTGGAACATTACAAAGCAGAGCGAGGGAGCAAGTGGCATATATAACCAGGATCTAGTACTTACATTTGTTTCTTGGCTCTCTAATAAGTGCAGCACACCTACTAAGACCTGCTATAACAGGAAGTCCAGTGGTAGTCTGAAGACTCTAAGACTGAAAAATCACCTTCAGACTTAATTCAGCCTAATGTCTGCACACGTGTGCAATCTGATCTGAAGCCAAAAGAAAACATTAACATCTTGGAACAGGTTCACAAAACACCTGGAAATGGAATAATTTATTATCTTTTTGATACACGAGAGAACAGTAGAAAAATTAGTAACTGAGCCCACAGGTTGAATTCAAGCTATAACAGCTCAATTCTTTCTTTTAATTAGTTTTGTTTGTCTCATAACAAACCAGTGGGACTTTCAATCACAAGAAGTGAATCTGTACTTTCTTTTGGGCAGACTAATTTGCAGCAGTGTCACAGAAATATATACTGATGTTTGAAGATTGCTGTCAGGGTGTCTTTTTTTTTTTTTTTTAATTACACTGCCCCTCAAACACTGGTTTATCACAAAGATTAATTATTTTATCTCCACTTTTCGTATAACAGGTAAAGGCAATTACTAAAATTGAACCCCAGGCTGGTATACATCAGCAGACCAGCAAGTATACATCAGTGAGAGCAGTTGTCATGCTTTAGGAATGGCATTCTACAATTTAGTGTTCCCACTGAAACCACTCCAAACCATGTGCCACTCAATCATTTCCCCCCTCTCTCTCTCCTGCTGCAGGCTGGAGAGAACTGGAGGCACAAGAGGTAACGATCTCAGGCTGAGGTAAGAACAATTTACTGAAAACAGCAATGAGACAAGAAGCAAACAATAAAAGCACCAATATTAATAAGAGAAGTGTGCAAGAGAGGGGAGCAATTCATATGCTTGCCACTATACCACCTGACCACCCTGGAAGGGACCCCTTCCCCTATCCCCAAAAAAAGAAGTGAGGTGGTATAGAATAAACTTCAGGTCCTAGCCATGCTCCCTCCTGGCTACTGCAAAAATTAACCCTGTCCTGGCCAGAATCAGGACAGCAGTGCAGTGCAGAGACTACTGAAGGGCTACTCATCCAAACCCATGTTTCCTGCGTGTAACCAGAACTCAGCATTCAGAGCCCTCCCTGCAAGTTTACCATCTGCATTAGAAAAGTTATCAGAAGCAGATTTTTCTGTCCCAAGAAGTACTTTGTGGTATGAGAACTTCCTCCCATGCATTGTTTTCCTTGCATGAGACATGTGCATGCAATGAATGAGCTGAGAGGACAAGAACTTTCTAAAACATTGCCAGGTATATCTAACCTGAGTTCCTTTTTCTCTGGAAGTGGTAAGTGGCCCTGCTATGAAACACTGGGAAAGGAATAAAAGAAAAACAAATTTTTAAGTTTTCCCATTTGTTTAGACTACAATAGATGTAGTTATACTATGGCAACAAAGAGCACATCTCTAGTCAACATCTGGAAGTTAAAATGAAAGCTGTATTGAGGCAACAGCATAACGTTTACTACTCTTGGCACTAAATAAGTAATTTAATTTTCACTTACTGAGTCTTTTTGCTGATCTCCTGATTTCTCTTCATCTTCCAGTAGTCAATGCTTTAAAGCAGTGTTTCTCAAGTAGCTTCTTGAGTCAACTTACTTAACTTGTTGCCTTTTACAGAATTCCAGTAATGTTACATTTCATGGCTGCATTTGAAGTAAAAACAATATTCTTACCTACTTTTGCTTCTATTTATTTGTTGGCAGTCAGAAAAATATACTAACTTGTTTATTTTCATATATTTCTTTGTTTCAGATCAATAAGGTGTATAAAGGCATTAAGAATAAAAGGCCAAATTCAGGAAAATAATTTGAGAATCTGAGAATTCCACTTTATTTAGTTTGGTTTTTTTTTTAGTTTATAAACTTCTAAGAGAAAAAAAAAATTGTATTATTACATTGATTCATTTTGTTTCACAATAAAACTGCTTTTCTGGTAGCTAATTAAGTTCTCCCTTTCTTCTGTGAGAGCCTGAGGCTTCTTCAATTGAAATTTTCATTTCAGTTCTTACTCCCCTTTCTTGCCCTTCATTAATCAAGATAATTACCATTAATGATAGTGTGTATGTGATGGGGAAATAAATCTATTTCTCAGATACAGTTTTTAATGACTGATACCCAATGAAAAATCATCAAAACACTTTCTGTTACAGCATAAAACCTTAAATTTTTCATTTATATGATCAAGCTTATCAACCTTCTGCTAAGTCTTATATGGAAAAATAGTCTGAAAAATAACCAAATAAAAAGGCAGCTGACGTATTTTGAAAACTACACAACACAGAGACAGATGAGCAAATGTCAGTCATCACTGTACAGTAATTTGAGAAAAGAAATTCTAACAAGTTTACATTTGCTGCCATTGTTTCCAGGATAGTTACACTCAACAATTCTTTGAGGTCTTCTGAATTTCTAGGTATAATACTTTGCATGCCAAGCAAAAGAAATAACAGGTCTTCCCTAAGAGAAGATTCCATGCTAACAACACCATGCTATAAATTACAGAAGATAGGCAGTAAACATTGAAACATCGCAGTCACAGCCAAATTAAATTGACATTTATTCCAGGGAGGTGGATTTCACTGACTTTTCAGAAAGTAATGTTTTTACATTCAAAAGTGACAATGTTGGGGGGTTTTTCCTGACCATGTAGTTATGAGATAAATATTTACTTGCTTTTATCAGACTACCACAAATGTTCAGAAATCAAGACAGAGCTGTGACAAGAAATAATACATTACATTAATTCAGCAAACAGAGCTGGAAAAATCAAAGTTCTTCAGAGCATGTGAAACATTTTTCAAGCTTAAATCTCAGAAACACTGAAATTTAAAATGTTTTCTCTGGAAAAGCCGTGCCAATCAAGGCAAACATTATTTGTTCAGAATCAAGCATAAAATTAAATGGTAATTATGCAACTTTTACTTGCCTGTTGAAATCCATCTTTTTCTTCCCCTTTTTATAGTGACTTTGTACTTGAGTAATCTGTATTTCACATATAGCCTGAATATTCAGGTTTCCATATCATGGAAAGCAAATAGCAGGAGGGCTGCTTTGTGACTGACTCTTTCTCCAAGATATTGATCAGACTGGGCATACATTCCAGGTATTTCTGTCCCCCCCCACCACCACCCCAAAAATGATTAGAAAGCAACAGGGAGTTCTACATAAGTCTGTCAAGTCAGAAGCACTCCCACATTCATCAGTGTTCATTGTGTAGTACGCAAGAAGTCTTACATGAATCAACAGCCCTTGGATTCCCTCATATACTATTTCACTACAGAAATGTAATGCAATACTAACACTTCTGGTACTGGTGTTGCCTGCCTGGACTTCTCTTTTTTTATGTTGGTTGTATCATTGAGAACTGGAATTGTTCTCCTTCCTTATTGAAGCAGGCATAACTCCTGTTAACTTAAATAATCATCATATTTCTTGATGGATGCTAAAATATAGTGAAATTCATTTAAATCCTATTTAAAATATTAGAACCTCAGAGTCAATATGCCATTAAATAAGAATGAATTATTTTAAAAAGGAACAATTTGAGAAGGATTTTAGAGCTCAGAATTCATTGTGGATAATGTGAAATACATGAGGAAGGAAAATCAACCATCCCAAATCCAAAGGCTGATTAATGAGTTCTGAGTTGACTACTGATTTTTGGGAATAAGGGTTTGGATATATGACAAGTCCAAGAAAAGGTCTGCTTGGTGTTTGGGAGGGAAGAAAGAGGCAAATCAAGTGTTGGTAATTCTCAGGCAAAGAAGAGATACCAAATCAAAGGGTACAATGACAGTGTATGGATCAATGGTTTGCCCACATCTTGAGGGTGCTGTTCTGGTCCCCTTGGTCAGTGCAATAGAAGTGAGAGAGTCAAAAAGAAAACAACCTGAGAAAACCTGCTTCACAGATGCTGGCACTTGTCTGACTGCTGAGGGAGCCCACTCAATTTGCCAACCCAGTGGAAAAACAATCCAGCAAAACTAAATAAATGTCATTCAGCTACGTAGAAGGAAAGAAGAGGCAGAAGGCTCAACCTTTTCAAACAATCAATAATGGTCTATGTGGGATTTAAAAAATAAATTAGACATCCCTCCTTATTTTCATGAGGATATTTAAGACTAATAAAAACATATGAAATTTTAAAACAACACTACTTACCTTCAGTACTCTTTCCTATAAGATAGCTGAGACTAAGTATCACCAAATTTTCATATCTATTAGATTATTTTATACCACTAGAGCAGGGCAAAAGAGATTGTAAAGCAGATGTAAATCTTATTGGCACACACATTAAGGTACTGTTGGGATAATGTCAAGTGCCTTCAGTGCTAATGAAATATTGGTTTCAGCTATGGCTAATGAGGGTATTCAATTACATTAGTCAGCACCATATTAAGAGGACAAGGACTTTCAGACACCATTGAATAAACCAATCACTAATTAAGGAGGCATGAACAAAAAATTATTTGAACAACTGAATGTTGGCTGATTTGCATGCTACATATTTCTTCTACTTTGTATTTTTTGTTACTCTTTTAGATCAAATCTTATTGGTTCTGTCTGGGATACTGGACTAGGTGGACAAGTTCTGTGTGGCAGATTTTGGTGAACAAACATTAAGTAGAGCAATATTTTTTAAATTTTGAGAAAGGTCATTAACTCATTTTTCCACTTTAGGAAACCTTTCACTGAATTCTATCTTGGCCATGTTAGAAAATCCTTGTCAAACCACATATGGAGTAGGAATCTAATTGCTTCTAATTATTTTTTATGAAACTGTTTTCTTCTTTCCTATAAAAAAATATTGTGCCACCTAGACAAGAAAAATATTAATTAGACATTTTGCTTATGAGTTAAGTTTATACAAGTTTAAACTTTCCAGTATTAATTGCTTGCATAAACAAGTAATTAGAAGATACATTGTTTGCTGGTCAATGTGCTGGTCAATTTCAAACAATAATAATCACAGCAAAATGTATGACAATAGAAATAATTTTTCCTTAGGCATCCAATGAATTCTTGGTACCATACACACTAATCAGTGAAAATGTATCCATAAACCCTCTTAGTGTTCCAACATATATTTTTCAACAGGAAACACAGAAGTGACCTTAGAAGGTTAATGTCCCACAGACTGTCCATTTTATTTAATTGGGAACTACAATATGTGGTCTCCTGGTTTTACAGAAAGAAAGATTTTATTTATTTTTTTTTTTACTTTTGGACATAATACAAATGTTTCAGTATCACTACAGACCCGGTTCTGAATGACTGCTCTCTGACACATTTATCTATGTTTTTTCTACATCTATCTAGACATATATATGTACAAAGATGCTACACTACATTTCATTAATCATGCTATTAGGTTTTAGCCTATTTCACAACTATTAAACTAGTGAACCTAATGTTAGTAGGGTGGGAAAAGGACCATACATAAGTCATTGACCTCTCTTAGGACTCTGACAGCTTTGTCATTAAGCTGAAATAAGCAGACACATACAATGGATGTTGCAGTGACCCAGACAAGGCCTCTTGCCCAGATTAGCCTCACTAATATTAGCTGTCTAAAAGCTAGGTGTCTGATCTAAGCTACCTGCCTAAGTGTCCTTAGTATGCAGCAGAGAGAAAGGCACTTCTTGAAGGTGATTCATCTGGCTTATTTTACAGAAGTATTCATTTCACGTATGTGTTGGTTTAGCTTAATAACTGAGCTGCTGGGGGTTAAATATGCAAATTTGTGGTAAACATGGCAGGGAGTCATACAAATTCTCATTGCTTTTCATGACCATTTCACAAAATTAAAAGCAATTATGATCAAGTAGGAGGAGTAATTTTTGAGCAAACTATGTAGATTTTATGCATGACAACAGGAAATGAGGAATCCTGATTACTCACAGATCTCTGCCTGACAATGCACAAATAGTGGCTGCAGCACTTCTCACATCTGGGGCAAGTATAATGCTATATTGATCTTCTGGGACAGGAGATTATTATGGCAGTCACCCCTGCAGTTAGATTTTCTGTTTTATATTGGCTGTTGAATTTGTATTAATTTATTGCCAATTTAGGGTTATCTTACCCCTGGAAAACTGAGGAGAAACTGAGCTATATGTGATGTCTAAAGGTTTGGGGTGTATTTTGTAGATTTTTTAGATCTTTGGGGTTTTAGAGCTGTAGGCTTTCTTGCTCACATATGAAGTGGTGGTACAAGTTACTAAAGCAGTTTTCTCACATATTCATGGGCTTTCTGAAGGTCATGGTGTTTTGCAGGGACATCTGCAAGATAGCTTGAAGACAAAACAAAAGAAGAGCCCGGAACCCTTGGAGCCCCTTGGAGGGCAAAGCTTAGGACCCTTGTGGGTGGGACACAAGGGGAAATGGGAATCATGGTTGATTATAGATATCTTATATGTTAGTTATTTGGAAGATTATAAAAACTGTAACATCACAGAGGGCAGGGGTTTATTGGTGTTCTTCAGTGGATCAGCATGCATGTAAGGCCTTACGGAGGTGTGTGCACCTCCATGCTCCCAATAAAAGGTATTTCTCTATCTTACTCCACTAATGTTTCTCTGAGTGCCTATATTGCAGGATTTTAGGCAACATGTGTTCAAATATTTGTGGGAATATGGAAGAAGGAAAAGTATATGTATTCACACACAAAGGAATGCTTGTCATGATCCCAGAAACCTTACTTTCATAACAACCTCTGCTTAGAGGGATGGAGCACCTCTCCTGTGAGGAAAGGCTGAGAGAATTTGGTTTATTCAGCCTGGAAAAGAGAAAACTTTGGTGTGACCTAAATGCATCTTTCCAGTACCTGAAAGGAGGCTACAAGAAAGATGGAGAGGGACTATTTACAAGGGCATGTAGGGACAGGACAAGAGGAATGGCTTCAAACTGAAAGAGAGTAGGTTAAGATTGAATATTAGGAAGAAATCCTTTAATGTGAGGATAGTGAGGCACTGGAGCAGATTGCCCCGAGAAGTTGTGGGTTCCTCAACCCTTCAAGTATTTAAGGCCAGGCTGGATGGGGCCCTGAGTGTCCTGGTCTAGTGAAAAGTGTCTTTGCCCATGGCAGGGGGATTTGTAACTAGATTATTTTTAAGGTTCCTTCCAATGCAGGCCATTCTGTGATTCTGTGATTCTTAAAATGGCAAACAAAAGTTCTCCAAGAAAAATGAGATGCTCTAAAACCATAATCTAGTGTTTAATCTTCTCTGTCCACCCTGCTAACTAGTATTGTTTTGGCTGGCCTACTTTCAACTTCAAGTAAGGCTGATGTTAAATAAAAGTTATCATAATCTTAACCACAAGACCACCATCACTATTCAAATGGAAAAATTTGTATACTTGTGCTGGTTTAAAGGTAAACCAGTGGAAGAAATGAACCCAACTCGAGAGAGATTACAAGTCAGTTACAATTTACTAAAAAGATTACAATAAATACAATGATGCAGAGAAAAAAAATGGTGTTAACCCACAAAAACCAGATGTATAACCCAGCACCCTGGGGCACGAACAGATTGATGTTTGTTACTCCTGTGCTGAGCACCACGTGGTCCCCCTGAGTACAAAGCAAAAGGAAAGGAAAACCTGTTGGTGAGGATGATGGTTGCAGTCTTGTTGAGAGTGGCAGTTGCAGTCTTGTTGAAGTTCTGGTCCTCCTCTGGATCCAACCAGTGGTACCCCAAGATTCAATATACTCAGGTTCAAGTGGCCCAGTACCTCAAAATGGGTGATTTAACTCTATGAGTCATGGAATATTTTTTGAATCTCTGATGGTCTAAGTTGTTGCCACTGCCTATTGTGCCAGTCCCTGATGGCCCATTAGCAGACATGACCCCTCAGGCTGGGTGTGAAGGTGCTAATGTCTCCCCAGAGGGAAGTTATCACAGCTGAGTCACTGGTGTGAAGACAGAAACATTCCTGTGCCTGACAGGATTCTTTAACACCCAGCTGGTAGCCTGAGGGGTCAGGTGTGCCCTGGGCAGCTGCTGCAAACAATCCATTATTAAGAGTTCATGAGAAATTACATAGACGGTGTAGAATACAGTTTTGGTTACATCCACACAGTGATAAACTGGTCCTGGCCACTGTAACTAGAGCAGTACGGATACCAAATGCTGTGAGTTACATGCAGAGAATGATGGGAAATATGTAAATGAAGCATAAAATAAATAAGAAGGATTACAGACAGTACAAAGAAGTTTTCAGTGATAAAAAAATAAGGGACTAGTAGCATTGACACATCATTAAGTAGATATAGTGGATAATTCAGTGAAGTTTATGTTCTAAATTTAGGAAAAAGAAAACAAACAATTTCTGTTGAAGAATACTGATTAATAAATAAGTGCTAATTATACTGTCACTCAGAACAGGGTGATCAATGGAGACAAAGGTTTCTAAAGTAGCAGCTCCAGAGAGCTTCATCCAGCAGCTGTCCAGGAAGCTCCCTGAGCTGATAGAAGATCAGCATCACACCGCTAGTCAACAAAATTGAATAGGATAAGGGAAAAGGTGATTAATCTGTCAACCATGGCATCGATCCTGGACAAAATGTAGAAATTACTGCAGAAGGAGTTAGGAAAGAAGGGGCTGAGAGGACTGAGGAGCAAACTATCTAAAGACAGATCTTAGATTCACAGACTCAGTAACCTTCCTCTCTGAGATGTTACCCAGTGGTAATCTTTCAAGAAAAAGAATATCTCTCCATATTCTTTCTATGATCAATTTAGTATTGTAAAGTTGCCGTACCTGGCAGCACAGTTTGGGATTCCACAAGGGTCATGTAACATAAAAAATATTAAATCAAAATACCTGTAAGTGGGGTCAATGGCCACTGTTTCTTAGGCAAAATCCCAAAGCCAAATAAGGTTGTCAACTAGAGAAAATTTGAAAGATTTAGGAAATTAACCATACGTGCAGCTCAACATCAAAATCCTACAAAACAGCTAAGCAAAATCGTAGGAATAAATATTACATAAACTCCAATTACTCCTGGGACCTTCATTCACTTTTCAGATCATATCAACTCCTCTTCAGTAGCAACTTCATGAGCTGATTTTGCCAACAAAGGATACATGCTAAAAGAACAGCCTCCATGTGCTTTCACAGTTTTATTCTTTTCTCTGCTACTAGTGAGTCACTTCTTGATGAGACTGCAAGTTTGGTTGATAAAGATAATATTCCTGATGTGGCAGAGTTGTTCCTGTGAGGCATTTAACTTAGTGTTGCATGATATCTTGATTAGCTATCCAGGGCAGTACAGTAGCAACATGGCACTAATGAAGTTAGGACAGATTAAATTACAAGTCACAATAGTAATTATAAATAAGATCATCATTACTGAGCGCTTGTGTTTCTTGTGATATCCTGCAGGGATTTCTGGCCTCCAGTGCTTAATGATTTTATCCATGTGCTGAAACAAAGTTCAGCATCAGTGATGAAGTTTTCACTTAAACTGGAGAATGAAGTGTTGAATTATAGTGTGTTTGATTATGAAGGAATATGTATTTACAACAGGTCTCTGTTTCTGCAAGTGCTGTGGAATGGAGTCTGTCAATGACTAAAATCAGATAGAGGAGTGGGTTGCTCTCTGCAGGTCTAAAAAGGATGGTTTGAAATCAGATTTCTGGAATGGTTGAGACAAAACTGTGACTATCATGCTTGAAGCTCATTTCAGTTCTTTTTAAGCACTGTAAATATAGCTACAAAGAATAACAAATTGTTTTATGCTTGGTTAATGATCTGAAATAGCTCTCTGAAGGCTGATGAGTGCTGGGGCCAGCATGAAGAGGGCAGGGTGAAAGAATGACAGAGGAAAGGAGTGCGAGGGAGGGCAGGACCATGGTGACCAGAAATCACAGCATCTCCTGGGAAACTGTCTTGTCCCAGAAAAGTCCCCAAACCTATATCCACAATATGAACTATATAACCTCATAATTCTATTTTATTTACTTGTGGGAATAAATGCATGCAACAAATGCATTCAGGACCAACATAGCTTTCATTTGAAAGCATGCAGGAGAACATCATTTCAGTCTGGTGATACCTAAAGGTTTGGGGTGTATTTTGTAAATTTTTTAGATCTTTGGGGTTTTAGAGCTGTAGGCTTTCTTGCTCACATATGAAGTGGTGGTACAAGTTACTAAAGCAGTTTTCTCACATATTCATGGGCTTTCTGAAGGTCATGGTGTTTTGCAGGGACATCTGCAAGATAGCTTGAAGACAAAACAAAAGAAGAGCCCGGAACCCTTGGAGCTGCTCCAGGAGGGCAAAGCTTAGGACCCTTGTGGGTGGGACACCAGGGGAAATGGGAATCATGGTTGATTATAGATATCTTATATGTTAGTTATTTGGAAGACTATAAAAACTGTAACATCACAGGCAGTGGGACACACGTGTAGACCTTGTGGTGGTGTGCACCTCCGTGGAAGCTCCCAATAAAGGTATTTATCTATCTTTCTCCATTAATGTTTCTCTGAGTGCCTGTTTTCCAGAATTTTAGGCATCACTGGAGTGCAAATGCAGATAGGCAGTGTGTCCTACAGCCCAGTCTATTAGAAGGTGCTAGCAATGTTTCAAGAGGTGCCTTCAGATCAGAGCTATTTGTGCAGCATCACTGAGTTTGTTCCCTTGTTTGTAGCTGTGCAACTCTACTGGGTGGAATTGGCAGAGGGCAGAGATGTCACCTTGAATCACAGGCACACAAGGTCACAACCTGCTTACATTACAACACCCTGTATTTAAGCTTGCACAGGGCTAGAGGTGAGCATGCAGCCTGAGATAATTAATCTAAAGAAGCTTGATTATGATTCTGTTTAGAAGCTAAGCTCACTTGATTTTTTTAATTTTTCAATTTTCACACCTTTTCAATTCTGTTGACTCCATTTGAGCTATTTCCTCTGAAAAGAAACTGTGTGGAGTGTGGTTCTAGTTAGTTCTGTCCCTCATTACTAAGGTAATATATTCTACTAGTTAGAGCTACATGGCTTGCTTTTTTTTTTTACAGAAAAGAGTATTTTTAGGGATTCCTAATTTTTCTGTTTAAGCTGTTCCTGTACTTTCTTTTGCTGTCCCTCATTGCATCAATTCAGCTGCATTTCTTGGTAAAGACCGATGGAAAGCCCACATGAAAATAACAGTGTTCCTTTTGAAGAGTGATTCTTTCAAAGAAGAATGTCACAATGACCAAGTGTTCCACAAAATGTTGTACAGGCACAGCTGATAAAGAAAGGGCTTCTGCAGGAGTTGTGAAAGATGGAGCTGAGAGGATTGAGGATAAGAAACTTCACAAGCTGACTTTTCAGGCAAAGGAAACACAATAAAAAGACAGTCTCTATGGGCTTTCACAGTTTTAAAGATATTTTGTCCATTACTTTCCTGATATCTGGGCTTATCAACAGTACTACGGTTTTTGTGTGTTAAAATAAATATTTTAGCTGTTATAAATTAACAGCATCCTTATTTTATCCTGCTTTAAAGTAAAAATGTTGCCCACCTCAAAGCAGAAACATTATCCTACTCTCCCAGATAAATCACTTGCAAGGCATTTTCAGTACAGAATTAATTTCAAACTGGATATGTACAGAATAAACCCTTCTGTGTGACTTTCAATCTCAAAATACACAATTAACTTAGCTCATAGACACATTTAAAATTAAGACCCCTCACTGTGATATTTTAATTATACCAGTTAGTGAAGCAAAACTTTAATGTATCAGGTTGTCAACATTTCTAAGGGATAAGTAAGATTGCTATGATCTAAGTGGCAAATATTTCTCTACGTTGTAAAAAGTGTTTGAAAATGAATCTAATGTTAGGTGATTTCACAGAGGTACAGAAATTTTGCTGACTGCTTTCAAAATGGCAAAATATTTACACTTTCTGAATGAGAAAGACTGAAGAAAAATGGCATGTACCTTCTTCAAAGATAAATAATTTTTATTAATGAACTTCAACCTCTCTCAGCAACTAATATAGGAGATGATAATTTCTGGGGTTTTTTCTTGCCCGTTGTCCCTTGGGCTTGCCATAGTAACTCCATAGTGACTGTGGAGATAAGGAAGAATTGTTATAATCAGTATTCAAAAAGTAAAAATTTTCACAACATAGCAACAACTTGCCTTAGAGCAATTTTCATTACCATAGTACGTAAGTTTTCTGTGCTTCCTTATATAGATTTTTTATTATTATTATTATTATTATTATTATTATTATTATTATTATTATTATTATTATTATTATTATTATTATTATTATTCACAGAGAAAACACAATATGGTTATTCCATCACCTAGGTTTAAAAAAAAGAAAAAATAGAGTATTGTTAGAAACTGTTAAAGGTACTTAAAATGGCCTGGATAGGTAAAAACAAGTACAGAATCTTTTTTTTCTTTTTTTTAAACTAAAGCATAAACAAAAATGACAACATTGAATTTTTTATGATTGTATTTTTACTGAATTACAGACATGTAGGTGGAAGCCTGAGTTTAGGAATTATGTATTTCTAGGGCAAGATTGTCATGGTATTGGACCTTTTGATATATTATTTTTGCTATTTAGCTTTCATTTTTTATTTCATTCCTGTGAAATACATTGCCAAATAAAAATCTTTCTTTACTCAGCACTGATGCTAAAGAGTGTAGGACAGTCTTTTTAAAGGTAAGAAATATTAACTGGAAGGCTCATTGGCTGAAGTCCTGCACTGTGCTACCATAGCTCAACTGTGAGATGCATGGTCCAAGCTTCCAGCTTGCTCCTTTTGAAAGAAGTGATTCTGTCCTGCCCTGTCCTGTCCTGGTTACTCCCATGTGTAGGGTCCCATCCCTCCCCAAAAGGTGCCTGATGGGCACGGAGCAGATCACACTTGCCATCCTGGCATATGTATTTATTTTTTGTCTTACTTGAACTAAAGACAAAACTTCTTGCTCAGATTTTACATTTGAAGTGTAGACAGTGCAAGATGGTAAGTGTTCAGCCATGCTTTACAATGCTTTTTTTTGTCTAATGTGAATAATCCTCTGATACTTCTTGAGCTAATTTGAAAGAAAGTAGAAAGGCAAAGTAGAAATTCTTATTCTTGGAAGAATGTTTGCAGAAGTCTGTGACTGTAAATCAGTACCAGGAAAAGTCCATGATTCTTTGATATTAAAAATGAAAGAAGAGAACTTAAAGCAGAAACATGCTCGTTATACAAGCAGTAAACATGCCCCACTGGGATCCAAATCCCTAGCCCTGCCAGTTTGCTCTTTGGCAGTGACAAAAAAAGGGAACTAAAGCTTTAGAATTTGTTTCAAATAACAACATCTTGTTATGACTATTATGTCAAAAATAATTAAATATTATTTCCAATCCCAAATATGTATAAAGTAATTATTAATATAAAAATACTGAGAAGTTGCATTAATTTTTATAAAGACATTATTCAACATTATTATAGAAAGTATGAATTGATTATTTTTTTCTTGTCACTGGAACAGTAGAATTTCTCAATGGTAACCTGGTATTTGTCTATTAAGTACTGACTTAGCTACTAATGTAACTTCTTACATCTATGCCTCCTTCTCTACAATTATGCTTCAGGAAACAAAGATTCAACTAAAGAAAGCTGGTTTAGTTCAAGAGATAACAATGCATTAGCCCTGAAAGAGGAAATGCTGAATCTGATCTTGCATTGCCTTCTTTTATCTCTGTGTGTGCTTGCACAGCTTATAGGTAGATGTCCTCAAAGCTATAAAAATGGCTACACAGAACACAGGACTCTCCTGACTATATCCAGTGGCTTCAGAGAGACATAATTTTAGGGCTAGTTTTCCTTGATCCTGTTTACCCTCTTTATTTTTTGTCTGGCACATAATTGAAAGAACACCTGATTTCCAAATGTTCCACAGGTAACTATAAGAATGATACTACAATTTCTTGCTGATAATTATATAATTACCTACTCTTCCTGTACCCCACCAATGCTTATGGATGTTTCTATGTAAGGGATGTATTTTTTATTTGTTTTGTCCCCAACATAATTTCTTAAATTCTGCAAATAAAAAATAACACTTACCAAAAATTATACAAAAGAAACATGCTTCTCTTTTTCTCACTCATCAGTAAATATAGATCTACTGTCCCACTAGTTCCCGTTTCTGGCAGTAACAGACCATGCTGAAGAAATCAACATGTATGATGCATAACTGAAATACATCATAGCTTTGTGATAACTGCATGGTTATGAAATGTTTGTATGACTCAAGTGGATGTTCAGACTTGGTACCTGAGCTGCCTGTGTCTAACTGAGTGGTAACGGAGTATTTGGTAATTTAAACTGCAGCCAAAGACAAATGGAGTTTCTTTTCAGCTATTAGCTACAAAAGCAACCTGAAATGTCATTGAACCAATAACTGGCCTGGGCTTGAGAAAGGTGGTTTATGCAAAAAGGAAGAATGGTGAATTTGAAACTCACTCCTGGACTTTGTAGCTAACAAATTATTCATATTGCATGCAGGAGAATAACACATTAAGCCATTACAGTTTTCCTAGTGCTTTCACACTTCCCATTTTGAATAGTGTACTCTTAGGGGCTTGACACATGAAGAAAAAACCCATAGAAGGAATCAAAATGAAGAGGTTAGGGAGCAAATTAAACAGTCCCAGCCACTAAACACCTTAAAGCAAAATTACAGAGAACTACAGCATGTGGCCAAGAGAAAGGCAAGGGCTGTTATCCCAGCCCAGGGGTAGCTGGCAGGGAGCAGAAATAAAGAGCTGCATTCAGGCTTTCTCATTAATGTACAAGAGAATAATACCAGCTGCTAATTTTTTCACATCTCTTGGCAGAGATAGGCAAAGTGATGTGTATGGGGCCATCTCGGTCCTTAACATCAATCAAAGGCTCTCCCAGTAATGAGGAGAAACACCAGAGAGGTCAGCCATGAGTCCTGTTGCAACTCTCATGGCTCACACCACTCGCCTCAAACAGCCTCCTGCCCTTAAACTGTGTCAACCTTCCTTTCTGCCTTTGATTTAGTTTCTGCAGTTTTCTGCCACATCTTCCAGGATAATTTGCACTGTAAAACCAGAACCATGTGAGACATGAATTTCAATCCAGTCTGTTAAATGCTACTAATTTATTTTAGGGTAAACCTAATGTGATTTCATTGACGAAATCCAGGAAGGAGGGAAATTGAAGGGTGGAAGAGATGAAAAGACAAGACATGACAAGAAGAAAAGGAATTAAATTTGATGTGGCAAACTGCTGTGAGGAAGGGTAAATCTGTGAAAGTGAAATGTTTTAAAATAACATCCTCCTTTGAGTCTCATTTTGCATAGTTTAAATGTTAGCCGCACTTGCAAAACCTCAGGTACCACAAAAAGTGTAGCACCTTTTGCTGAACAAACCATAACTGGAGGTAGCAGGCTTGTTCATTAACAGCCAATCTAAGGACATGGTATCACCAAAAGGGGGCAAGGAGGTACTGGTGTTCCCAACCACACTTTGGTCTTGTGTTCCCTCACTGGTTCTTATTTCAATTAAAGAACTTCATGTAGCTGTGCAATGACTGGAAGGAAACTCATACACAAAAAAGGATTTGTGTCCAGTCAGACTAATTAACTGGTCAAACTCACAAGACTATGCCATCATATGGGAACATAGAGTCATGGCCAGGGAAGGTGTGAGATTGTTGGTAGCAGCATGGGTTTAGACCAGCTTAGACTGTCTGAAAAATATGTCTCTCATCCTTGTACCTAGAATGTGATACAGAGAGGACACAGAAAGAAATTTTGCAGCAAGGGGGATTTTCATCTGAAAACAAATATTACATTGATTTCCAAAGCACATGAGTAATCTGGTACTGGACAATGTCTTCCCTGAGTCACTGACCAATACTGCATCCCTCTTGCAGAACTGCGGTCTGAGAGAGCTGGTTTGGTTGGTGAGCCTGGGAAGATGAGTCTCCTAATCCAAAACCTCGCTGGGTACACCAGAACAAGTGAAACATGTTGGAAGTGAAAACCATTTTTTTTACTGGGGTCAGGCAACCAGTATTTCCATGAGCTAATAGGAATAGATAGCAGTATAATGCAAAAGCCCCTGTAATATTAATTAATTGGATCTATTTATTAATTTATTCAAAACTTTGTGCAAATAGCTGCTCCTTATTTGTCTCTGTGTCTGTGTTCCAAGTGAATAAATTTGGGTCCCTGTGACAACAAATAAATAAGAGTAAATTTATCACCTCCTGTGTGTATTTTAAAAACTAGTAGTATAAATAATAAATTCAGCAATTACAAATACAGAATCTTACTGTCCTTTTTATATTTACCATCAAAATGCAATAGCAAAAACAACTTCAGCAATGTGACAGATTAACAGTTTCTGTTCCCAGCTGTATGTCTTCGAATTTTTCAACAATAAATTATAATCTGGAACAGGATAGACCGAACAGGACAAAAAATCCAACCAATGGCTTTACTTTTATTAAAACAAATTCATTGTGACAATTAAATTTATGACTGATTTTTAATCTCATTCTTGTTAGTCCTTACTATTAGTTTTGTTGTGTTTTGAGCTTGTATATGCTCTGATTCTGTTTTTCTGTTCATTTATGTTTTGTTCAGACAGAGTTCAAAATCTTTACAAAAGAATTTTCCTCCCTGTTCCTTTT
>JAWWEU010000081.1:92654842-92668614 GCA_035583155.1 Acropternis orthonyx | reverse complement strand
AACTATAATTCTGACTTGTAATCGGTTTGTGAGTTAGACTCATTCCTCCTGCTGGTTTACCTTTAAACCAGCACATACAGGTATGGTATGCTTGTCATTTGAAATATTAGATACTAACACTCTTTAATACAAATATATTAATTTTCCTTCTGCATAACAACTCTGAAGTTACCCAACAGATTAAAATTACTTGTTTTATATTTCAAAAAGAACCATGGATTGGCAAATTATGAAGGTCCATTTCAGAAGATTACTCATGATTCATTACTAAATTGACTTTTTGATATATTTTTTTTTAAAATCTTCTGATTTTAATGCTATCCTGATGCTTTCTGATGTCATAGACACTTTAAATAACTGCAACTACATTATCCCAAAAAGAATAGCCTCGTAGCTAAAACATACATTGAAAATGCCTAGGTCCTCTTTGACATCTTTGAATAGATCACTTGTACCTCAGAAAAATTTGGCTAAAACATGTTGAGAATCATTACTTCATAGCAGCTAAGTCAGGCATGCAAAATGCTTCGGAATTATAGACATCAGCAGTTTTGCAGTGCTCCCTCCTATTTAAAGAAGGTAACAGGAGGAAAGGGAAGGAGGAGACTTCCAAAAGAGAGGAAAGAGTTTAACAGAAGCAAACATAATTTATATGCTTTTAATAATTCATTTTTTTCACTGGACATCCATCAACAAGCCAGTAACCACTGAACTAGAGCAAGTTGTCCCTTTTCCCAAACAGCATGTCTGCTTTAGGCCTACAATAATAAGATAGCAACTATTTGCAGGTTTGTTATGAAGCAAGAAGAGGAGACATGCCTGGGTACAGTTTAGCAATGTTTAGGCCTTTTCCTCTACCTAATGGATGATAATGGCATGTGAAGTGAAGCAAGAGGACTCTTGGAAGGCCTGTCTCACACAGGTGATGCTGAAATCTCCCTGCGTTAAGCACTAGTGAGGCCACACCTCGAATCCTGTGTTCAGTTTGGGGCCCCTCACTACAAGCAAGTCCCTAAAGTGCTGGAGTGTGTCCAAAGAAGGGCAACAAAGTTATCACTCTCTGCAGCTACCTGAATGGAAGGTGTAGCAAGACAGGAGTCGGTCTCTTCTTCCAAGTAACAAGACATAAGAGGAAACAGCCTTAAGTCATATCATGGGAGGTTTAGATTGGATATTAGGACAAATTGCTTCACAGAAAGGGTTTTGAAGCACTGGAACAGGCTGCCCAGGGAAGTGGTGGAGTCACCCTCCCTGGAGATATTTAAAAGACATGTAGACGTGACACTTATGGACATGGCTTAGTGATGAACACGTCAGTGCTGGGTTAATGGTTAGATATTATTATCTTAGAGATCTTTTCCAACCTAAATGATTCTATAATTTTATTTTGTCTGCAAGGAGCATGCAGACCTTCCAGCATTCTTGAAAGCCTCTGAGTTCATCCTACCAATAGAGTTGACGGAGGTGAATGTAACCTCGAGAAAAGCTTCAATGTGTAACTGTACTCCCATCGACAAAAGGCATGTCTCATTGCAATGGTAATAATGAGTCATCTAGTGATGACACATGGGATATGATTTACAAGCTTCGCTCTGTTATCTCACAGAGCAGATTTTGGAGGAGAACAAGAAGCATACTTGTTGTTTGATGTGAAGACACTATCTGTTTTCCAATGAAGAAAACAGACTCTCACCCAGGCACCGTGCTGCAGCTCTGCCTTCGACACTGACTCACTAACCACCACCATCGTCCCTCACACTGCTCCTGCTTCACTACTGTTTCTTATCACTGTGACATGCACTCCATTAGCACCATGACTACAGATTAATTTACTGACAAAATTGCTTTAAAATATTGTCTCCCTTCTGATGCATGCACCAGAGCCTTTTACACCTTCACTTGTAGCTGGATTACTGTGGTAATAAATGTCCAAGAATAAGATCCTGAATAGTTCCATGTGCTATACCCCACAGATAGGTCTTGCCCAAAGACATTGCATGGTGATGCTTTCACAACCGCTGTGGTCTCAGCCTGCTCAGGTCAGGTGAGCACTGCAGAGGGAGTTCACAGAGAAGGTGTTGGGACATTTCTGAAATACAAGCCTGTATTGGGTTTGTATGGCAAGGTTTTGGTAGAACAGGGGCTGAAGGAGTGGCTTCTGTGTGAAGCTGATAGAAGCTTCTCCAGGTTCAACAGAGACAATGCCAGTCAGCACCGAGGCAGAACCACTGGTCTCCAAGACTGAGCCCATCAGTGACACTGGTGGCACCTTTACAGACTTAAGAAGGGGAAAATCTTTGCTTTAAAACAACAACTGCAACCCGAGAGAAGAGTGAGAATATGTGAGAGAAATAGCTCTACAGAGACCAAGACCAGCGATGAAGGAGGGCAGGAGATACTCCAGGTGCCGGAGCAGAGATTCCCATGCAGCCCGTGGTGAAGACCATGGTGAGGCAGGTTGTCTCCCTGCAGCCAATGGAGCACCGCAGGCTGGAGCAGGAGGCTGTGACCCCATGTTATGATCTGGTTATTAAAATTATTCGAGATGCCTCTGCCTGAATTAAGGTGTAAATGAGATCATATGCCAAAGTCAATAGGATGAATATTATTTAACAGTAAATGTGAGACTCAGATTGAGAGAGAGAGAAATAGGGGAAAAGATGGGGGGAAGAAGGAGAGTGACAGAGAGAGATTAAGTAGAAAATGTATCACCACTCCGTGGAACTTGGAGATATCCCATGCATCCTTTTCTTCTGGTCTTGGTGGTGAGGGTCCTGCAAGACATAGAGTCCAATGGATTAATATATGCTCAGGAGATGCCCAGGCACCTCCCTGGGAGGGGGAAAGCTTTGCAGTCTCTTGTGACAGGCTCTGGATTTGTTGCCTCACTTGGATTATGTGCAGTTCTCTGGTGGTAGAAGGTGTCAGGAATGAGTCTGGAGGGTGCTTTGGGGGTCTTTGATGCCTTCTCAGCTGCCTCTCATGTGAATGTCCTGTGTGTACATGGTCTTCCCAGAGAGTGTGGGGGGGCAGGGTTACTCCTGTTTGGTGTGAGATGATTTCACCATCACACACCTAAAACACTTTCCCCTCTGCCACCTGTTGAGCCCAGCTAGGTCTTATTATTAACACAGATACGTTCTTCTTCCTTGAGCCTTGTTTACTTCTCCTCAGACCTGAGATAATTGGATAACTGTCTTGTCTGAAGTTTCGTCACAGTCCAACTTCCAGTCAGGAAGCATATTAGGGAGATGGGGTGCATCAGTGGTCCCAGACAGGCAGTTGTTTCTTTGCAGTTTGACTGAAAGTTTTTCCATGATTTTGACAATGTTTAAGACATTAACAAGGTTTCAGTCTATCACACCCTGTGTGTGAAGTAAGATAACACACAGGTGCCCCCAAAATGTCAGACAGTGGAAGGATAGCAGCAAAATTTGTTTCCAAAGTTGAGAACACTAGACTTACAAGAATAGTACTCCTAACAGTGCTGCAAACACAGAGCCTGAGAAAGACACGGCCCTGTTCTTCTCAGGGCTTGTATAATTTCTCTCACACAGACACACACACACACACACACACACACACCCTGCAGAGGGCCTTCATGTCTGTGGACTTATTTTTCTCATGTCAGGGAGCGTTTCTCTGGAATGCAGGAGGAGAAAGCATCTAAAACTGTCTCTGGGGAAAGATGCCTCTCCTAGGCAGGAATGCTTTCTGAAGCAAAACAAGCTCTGATCTCCTCACCATAATTCTTCCAGAAGGTCATCTACCCTAACACTGTGGGAAGCCCATGCTGGAGCAGGCTCCTGGCAGGACCTGTGGCCTCATGGAGAGAAAAGCCCAGAGTGCAGCAGGTTTTCTGGCAGGACTTGTGATTCCACAAGGCTCCCATGCTGGAGCAGACTGTTCCTGAAGGACTGTAACCTATGGAAAGGGACATATTATGGAGCAGCTGGTGAGGAACTGCAGCCCATGGGAAGAATTCACATTGGACAACTTGGTGGAGCACTGTCTCAAATGGGAGGGAACCCATGCTGAAACGGGAAGAGTGTGAGGAGTCCCGTCCCTGAGGAGGAAGGAGTGGCAGAGACAAGGTGCGATGAACCAACCACAGCCCCCATTCCCTGTTCCCCAATGCCACTGTGGGGAAGGAAGGATAGATCACAGGAGTGAAGTTGCCAATGGAAAGAAGGGAGGTGTAGGATTTTAAGATTTGCTCTTTTTTTCTCATTATCTTGCTCTGGTTTGATTGGTAATAAACTAATTTCTCCAAGTCGAGGCTGTTTTGCCTGTGACAGTAACTGGTGAGTGATCTCTCCCTGTCCTTATCTCAACCCATGAGCCTTTCATTGGATTTTTGCCTCCTTTGTCTATCTGAGGAGGGGAGCAAGAGAGTGTCTTTGATGGGAACATGATGCCCACCCAGGGTCAACCCTTCACAGCATTAACTGCTGAAGCTGTGGATGGATGCTCCTTCTAGCTACAAGTTACATCAGCTGTTTAATCAGTGAGTCCTTAATTAGTTGCATCTTTTGAAGCAGTCACATGAAACTGGGCAAAATCACTTCCAAAATTACTGTATAGTACAAAAAGCAAGATGTATTTTAAAGTTCCTTCTTCCAACATTGCAATTAACATTTTGTTACAATGTTATGATAACATTATCCTAACAGTTTGTTACTATGCTTAGAGTCTATCTGGATATATGGAGAAAGGACCAAATGAACAGCAGCTACTTGCCCTTATCAAATGAGCCATTCTTTTATCTTATCAGAATAAAAAATTCAAAATTGCAGTTTTTAATCCACAATCCATCTGATCACTTTTTTATGGGTTTTACCTAATGAAACATAGAATTTTTTTTCTTTTTTAAAAAAAATTGCATTTAAATCTTTATTGTAATGTCATCAGGATCACTACTGTCATCAAATAATAACTTTGAAGGTGCCTTAAATGTGTATAAGTACCCTTGGTATTGAAATAGATTCATTACCTGGTTTGCATCACTTTCAAACCTAACATGAATACCTAGCAGTGTGATGTTGCTATTATGCATTATCATGAATCATATAACCTTTCTTTGCATATATATTATTTATATGCATAATACATTGATAAGGACTTCCCTAACTTTTACATCCAAGATTCTAAACACATCTTCTATCTGTTATTAGAAACCAAAAAGCTAATCCTCTCAAATCCTAAAATCTATTTCCTCATGCATTGTGACTAAAAGCTTTGAAAGCAACAACAAATATAGTACTGACATCTGCATTATTTTAACTTTCATATTGTCCGCTCTTTACTAGTTGATATGTGACAACTTTAGAAAGTAGAAAAGCCACAGCTTCTTTCCCAATGGTATGTTAATAAAGTTTCTGGCCACCATTTAAATCCATTCCCGTGCTTATCTTCATGCCCCAGTGTAATCAGTCTCTATGCCCGCTGAAGCAGTGTTAGTCAACATGCTGCTGGCTGTTGTTATGGCACAGTTAGATATTCAGGCTGGAGGACATATTATTACAGCAGCAGGCAGTTAGCATCTGCTTGCATCTGTGGAGTCATTTTATAAAATAAATTCTAAGTAAAACTCCATATAACATCTATTTTAAACAATGAACTTTTCTATTAAAATAAATGTTAGGAGGAATCTCTCTCTTTCTCCCTACACACACAATGAAATACAAAATGCAGATGGGGGAGGGACATAAATTTTAAACAAATAATGTCAGAGGCTAAAAACAGCACACTTTGTGCTGCAAGAGAAACAGAAAAGACTGGAGTCCTTCTCCATGATGGGAAGACCCATCTATTTTGGTGCATTTTGTTTTTTAAACTGTAGTTTAGTGGCAAGATTAAGTGTTTACTTTGCAGATTTTCAAATTGAAGACTTAAACTAACATTAGTTAGTGAAAAAATTAAACATGGAGCAGATATGGCAGCGGAAAGTAGCTGATGTGAAGTGTACTCAGAAGAAAAAGTGATTTCTCATCTGACTCATAACCTGAAGCCACAGAGATGAGCAATCAGAGGAGTGAGCTTTGGAGCATTTTCTGATGGACATGTACACAACCCTGTACATACATAAGCAGAAGCATTATTTTTTACTGAACTGGAAGGTCAAATTCACATAGTTATGGCACTGAAAAATGTGCAGCTACATATTCTAATACTATTAGCCAGAGAAAACCTGTCTCCACACAGGGTCAGACAGTAGTGAAAGGGAGAAATCAAGGTCAAATTAAACTAAATGAACACTACCAGAAGATCAGAAAGGAAGGTTTGTTTGATGAGTTCTCCAAAGTACAGCAGGACTCTTGAAAGACTCCTAGAAAAGTAATGATATACTGAGCAAGACTGAGAAATCCAGCAGCTGCCTATGTGAATGGGGGTGCATTATTGCTCCTTTTCTGCACTGAAAGTTTGCTGAGGAGCTCCCACAAAATTTTGAGACCTATAAAACCAGATAATTGCAAATGAGGAAATGTTATTAGTGAACTCTGGGATTAACATCAGAAAATGAGGAAAAAAGTCTTATTTTGTATACAGAGGGGAAACATTTTGAACTCTTTCTCATGGAGCATGTACTTTACAAGGCAACCTATCATGATCAAAGGTTCACATTTGCCCTGTGCAATGTCTCACAGTTCTAGGAATTACAAAAAGAATAATAACTTTGCTACTACTAAAAACTGGATATCCATGTATATAAACATCACATTAAAAAATTATTTCCTAGTAAGTCTTAATAATTTGAAATCCATCAGGGACAAAAAAGAGCAGTGTCAAATTTGTTTTCTTGACAACCTTTCTTTTGTGGTTTTGTTCATATTGTAAAAAGTTGTTGGTAAATGCCACTGTATTATAACATATCATAATAAAGCATAAACAAAACAGGTATTTATAGAGCATACATCATAGTCCATCTATTTAGAATCAGAAAAATTCAATATAATATGTACTTTTTCAAGATATCATCTATCACAAAATTCTCTCACATTTGCTCTTGACAATATATTGAAGTTGCTTATCAAAGCTGTGGATTATTTACATATAGAATATTATTTGGGATTTTCAAGGAACATTGCTCTTCCCTGGCACTGTGGGGTTTAAATAATGAGTTAATGCTGCCCTCTGCAGTTGTTCTGGATTCAAAACTGCCTTCTACTGCTCTTACAGCATTGGCAACAATGCTGATGTTATTATGGTGGTCTAAGGATATAGGAAAAGCATTCTTAAATTAAACTACTGTAGCTTAGGAAAAAAGTAAAACCCTAGATGATGTCTGAGAATGGAGCACAAGTTGTTCTTCTGGTCTAAAACAGAAGAAGGAAACATTTTTTTCAGGCTGGGAGAAAGGCTGGTATGCTGAAACCTCCTGTATTTCTTCCAACCTGTATGACTAAAATTAATTGAAGATATCACTACTCCCTACAAACTTTTCCCGCCTGAGTAACTGAAATCAAAGACAGATGGTGTATTGAGTAAATGTGCCAGGACATCCAGCTCTGCTGTGCAGCTTTCTGAGAGAGCTCTGAGATGGTCTAAATGTCTAAAATCATAGAATCATTGAATATCCTGAATTGGAAGGGACTCACACGCATCATTGAATCCAACTGCTGACCCTGCACAAGACAACCCCAAGAATCACACCACGTGCCTCTCTTCTTAATGTGAAATCTGGAAGTGGAGAATGTGCCATATCCCCACAGTCATTTACCCTCATTGCACAGACTTGCATCTTCTACCTACAGCTGGGCACAGGACAAATGATTCTAGGTTTACCTAATTTCTGCTTTGCTTTACCTGCCAACCTCCCCTGACTTCAGGGCCATGGACTTCACTCACTTGATAAGAAAGCCAGTTGTAGGACATCAGTTCAATCCCTGCTCACCCCTAGCAAAAAGCCTTTGACATATTTGCTGTCCAGGCTGCACTGTATGATTTGACCATTTTGAACAAGGAGTCCTCATCCCTTGCTTTCCTACCTTCCTACAGCACTTAATTTTAAGATTTACCCTAGATCATTACTAGTTCACAGTCCTGGCAGAGTTTAAAGATCCAGTGAAAGTTTATTACTTTGTAAAATGCATGTGTTAGCTTGGAGCAGTTGGCTGTTTCCACTTCTTGGGAAGGAAGCACTGCAAGGATAAAGAGTGACTCAGACATGGAAGACTGAACACTCTTCTCCAAAAAAAAAAAAAAAAAGATTAAAATTAGGGGGGAAAACAAGCTTTAAGATCATTTTACAAGGGAGATGCATGCTTTACAAAGTGAAGGAAGGAATAGACAAAGGCATGTTGATCTTAATGTCACCACAGAAGCAGCTATTGCTCCTTGTTCCCATCATTAAGGTCTTCAGCCTTCTAGAATACATTTTTATAACCATACATCTGCTGATTGAAATTAAATCTTACACAGTATTTGAAGCAGAAACCATATTTTCATCTGAACTACTAAGACATGTTGCTATGAAGAGATTTCTGGACACCACATTCCCTATGTTTGAAGTGTCTGCTTTTTGAGTCTCCTTTATTTTCCAGGCCGGATTTCCTGCACTTCTCAAATGGAGCCAAACTGAGTCTCCTTTTTACTCCTTGCTATGACCATTTTCTTTTCATCTTGCTTTTCCTAACTCATTACAATGACTGGACACAACGAATTCAAATACACGCTTCCTTACATTTCTGTTCCAGAATCCATGTTTGTATTTTTTATTCATTATGCATTGAAATCCTGTTAATAATTTTCATTCCACTACTCTGAAGACACTGCTGGAGCTGTATTGAAGCATGTAAAAAAAAAACATTAAAAATGGTAAATGCAGACATTCTCCAAAACAGCATGGAGCTATTAAGTCAAATTCTACTCTGATTAACACTGATAAATCGCTAATAATTCTACTGAAATTCCACTATTTACACCCTCTTGTGCTGGTTATTTAAAGAAGAATGTAGTTCTCTTGGTTTTAAAACACACTGGGAACTTTGCCGTTGAACAAGGGCAGGATTTTACCCAATTTTATTTTTATTTCCAACATAGTAGGTAGGTTCCACTTCTGGTAGGAAACTCACTTGATTTATTCCTCAATGAACCCGGTCATTAATATTAATACTAATTTTACTCTTTATCTTTCATTGAAATGCATGCAAACAACATTATGATGAAACATCTAATGAAATATGTCATGAAATCCCCAATGAATCAAGACAACAGTAATCTAGACTATATTACATCATTCCAATACACTGCAGCAATGATATGATACATCTTGCCTGTAAAGGATTTGCATTCTTCTTTGTTAAGATGAGGCTTTTCTGATGCAGATGGTTGGAACCCTTTCTATTTGATACCATATTAATCCTATGATTACTGAAGTCTATTACATTAAGTATTCCTAACTGAGTTAAACAGAATCATTAAAGTTTCTGAAATCAGTATTAGCGAAATTAAAAAATACAACAATATGATCCAATAATTTTTCAATTATTTGTAATGTACAGTACCAAAAAAATACTCTGCAAACTTAATTGATATGAAAAATATACATTCTTCCAGTAAGACTAAAAAAGAATGTTTCTTTTGTGCATTATCTTATTAAAATTTGCAGAACACTGAATCATACCCTGCCTCTTAAAAAAAAAAGATTCTCAGATTTCTATTCAGTTTATGGCTTCAGGACAGCTCTAGAGAGCATTGCTGTGACCTTTTTTTCATTACTCTGGTTTTGTTTCTACACTTTGAGCAGGAAGTCCTGGCATACCTGTAGCACACTCCATTCTTGAAGAAAAGACTAGAGTCACCATTTACTTTACACAACCCTGAAGGTAGGTCCGTTAGGGAACATTTAAGAACACATTTGATCCATGTAAGGTTCTTTGAAATTAAGCCCATTTTTACATTGCAGAAATAGTGCAAAACAGTGGTTAAAAGAATTTGTCATAAACATTTTCTAAATTAGCCACATTCACATCTATAATGCCATACTGGATAATAAGTTTTAATAGCAAATATTTGTTATCTAAATAATATATTGACCTGTTATGCAAAAGTCCATCATATGGAGACAACTTCCTATTATGAAGCAGATGCAAATTTACAGATATATAATGTAAGAGGTACCTGCTATTTTTGTTTTCATGGTTGTGTTGTTATGGATGTATCTGTTAATGGTACAAGTTTAAAAAAGGTGAATTAAAGAGTGCAAACAAAAAACTGTTTTCTTTGTTTGGATGTTCAGTGACTCACAGCTTCTTGGGAGGAAACATCCTTCTTAATAAAATGCAGGAGAGTCGAGATGGATGTTACTAGGCTTAATTTAAGACTATAGTTATGGTGAATGGCTGCTATTCAATTTTGAGTGACTGTCACTTAGAAAATCAAACAAAAAAGAGGCCAGACAGCAGTACATGCATAAAAATTCTTGAAGTAGAAAAGTCACAGAGTCACTTTATCAACATCATGAAAGCCAACAGAGCCCTGAATTCAAGTAATGGTACATGCATTAGTCTAGACTAGGCTGAAAACTCACATCTCAGGAAAAGTAATCTTTAAAAAGATAACTTCCGATCTTAAAGCAAAGCAAAAAACATTGCTAAGATGTCTCCTGCCTGTCCTTGGCCTCTGGCTTTTCAAGTACACTTCTTTCTTTGCCAAGAAAGCTCTTGCCACAAGAAGAAATGCCTGCTCAGTGAATATTATTTGATCTGTGTCATATCCCTACTAACCCACTGGTTCACATCTTACTTTGTTGCTTTTAAATGTGGACCTCAACTTCAGTTTACATCCTGAATTAAAATGCAACTAACTTCTCTTCTGTTGCACAAACTACTCCCAAATACTGACAATCTTTTCAAGATATTAAAACCTACAGACCTACAACGATAAACTTTTACCAAGCCTGAGGACACGGGAGCTTTTTCTAAGTAATAATAAATAATCACTCACTAAAGGCAGAGTTCAAGACTCACCTCCCACTTTTGAGGGAAGCTGCAACCACTGAGCTGGGGCTGAGATTCGGAAGCAGACTTGGAGGCTGAGCTCTGCCCAGGGTCTCAGTCATCACCTAGCTTTTGCAGGTACATGCCACCAAGCTTCAAACCCCCTGGATAGCTATTGGATGTGTGTGGAATCAGCCTTGTGGGCATTGGCCACAGAAAGACTTCGAGGGGCCCAGAAGGGATGGTTCCCTGCTTGCACTGGAGTTTGCTGTGTTTGGGATGTGTTTGATGTGAGGTGCACGGTGGAAGAAATGGACTTGAAGCACACACCTTACTCAGCCTCAGCTAACTCAGGAGCTGATGTGAAGAGATGCTGAAGGCACTTGTGTGAGAGACTGAAATGCCAAGGGTTAAATGACTCAAACCATCAGCCATTTGCAAAAGCAGCAGGGTGCTTTCCTGAGGCCAGGTTGGCCAGTTTCACACTCTGCAACCAAAGCGGAGGAGGAGAGGTTTTGGATGTGTAGTGATGAAGTGTCTGATCTGCATAAGAACAGCCCAGGTGCAGAGGGGATGAGCCCCCACCATCAGAGGATGATCACCACAAACCCACATTTGTTTAGCAACAAGCTGGATTTTGAGTCAGATAAAGGGAAAACCCAATAATAAGCAAATCCTGCAAGGTGGGATAATGATTTTTGTCATGCCAATGTACGCTCAGGTGTAAAACTGTGCCCAGGAAAGATATCGGGACATTTACATGTAGGCCTGAGGGTATTCATCCCTCCTGATGGGGCATAACTGGCTCAGCTATGCTGACGCTGATGTGAGAGGCAGCTGTCATGTCTTAGAAGGTGTCATAAATCACCAAAGACACTCAAAAGTGCCCCTAGACTCATTTCTGAGGCCTCCCACCAGAGGACTGCACGTGATCCACAGCATTACATCAGAGAGTATAAATCTGCCCTCCAGGGGAGGTGCCTTGGTGTTTCTGTGAGGAGTTGCCAGAAGCTTCCTCCATGTCTGACAGAGCCAATGCCAGCCTCCTCCAGGGCAGACCCCTCGCTGTCCAGGGCCAAGCCAATCAGGAATGATAGTAACGCTTCTGGGATAACATATTTAAGAAGTTAGAAAAATCCAGTCTCTTAAACTTCAACTGATTTGCATCCTGTTTTATACTCACACACTCCCCCCCTTGATAAACTCCAGCTTTCAGAGTATTAAATATAAATTTCTCGGTGCACAAAACACTACTCAGATTTTGCAGCCATGCCTGTCGCCTTTAAGTATGGCTGACCTATTTTGCTATAGTTCCTCTTCAGAACTGAAAATAAAAACAGCTGCTGGATTATAATGGCATAGAATTGTGTTTTTAGTATTTTGTTCTTTTAACATTCATGAGTAATTATGACAGTGGACTATAATATTACCTTAAGTATCTTCTATTTTTGCCATTTGACAATAATCTTCAGCTACCATTTTCCTTTTACTTAAGCTAACATCAGGTATTTGGGCCATTTTCTTGCCAGCAATTTACAATCTATTATAATCTAGTCATTCTATGTCACTCATGGTGATGTTAAAATTATTTAAGTGCCTTAAATCATAGAACAGATTCAGAGAAGAGTTTGGGTTTGAAGGGACCTTTAAAGGTCATCTAGTCCAACCCCAGATCTGACAGTATGTCAGAAATGTGTCAGTAAATGTACATTGAGCACCCTATGAGTCTTATCCTTATGTTTAGACTACCCATATATCTATCCCTAGGAGACAGCTGTTTCTCTGTTTCCTTTGAGGAATAATGAAATTTTAAACAAGAAAGTCATTGATGCTGGTGTAAAAATTCACACCAAATATCTAGAACAGAAGTGCATGGTTTTAGGCACTTCAAATTACACCTCAGTGGTGACATAAAACATAGACTTGCCTTTCTGCTAATCCACCATGCCATCACAGCACCCAGTCATGTGGGAAGCAGAATCCTGGTGAACAGTCACAAGATCAAAGGTGCCAAGAGTTTTAAGGCATAGACCTCCATCTGTGTGGTGCAAGTACTCTTCCTTCAGAAACATCCTCCATCTGCACTCTTCCTTCCAGGAAGAAGATGGAAGCATATTTCGTAATTGTTTGATTTCTATTTGTTCTGCAAAACAGTCTCCAGTAAATCTGCTCTCAGATTGAAATGAGTTTGAAAGCTGCTTGTGTATTTGGGAACAGCAATTGGTTGTGAATTTGCATTTGGTGAAGGAATTGCTATAACTAAATTTAAAAGAATTCTCTTTTGAAATAGAGAACTCACCAGCAATCCTCACAGCAGTAATCCGGTCTGGTGTGGAGTTACAGTCACAATCTTCAATTGCTCTGAAATGAAAAGTGGATGTGGGATGCCGGAGGGGGTTTAACCAGCACAAGGTGCTGTTGTTCTGAAGTTGGCTGTCCTGTTAGAGAGCAATAATATGGGTCCAAATGCTATGGCACATAACAAAGCAAACAAGAGACAAACCCAGTAAGAGATTTGGATATAATTCTTGATAGGAGAGTCTAATTGTCACAACTCAGAGCTGGGCAGAGATAATACAGCTATTACAGACTGCCCATCATAAGGGTCTGATACATCCTGGCTCTTCGACTTATTTCCAAAACTGGAACTTTTCTTTAAAACTGACATAAAGGCAGTCAATCTGTGGGTGGTGTTTTCACTCTGATTTGGGAGCTGAGAACTGCTGGGGGATCTAATCAATTCTAAAATGCCGAAGCCCATACGTGGGTGAGAACGGGAGAGAATAAACACACCAATATGATGCAGATTCAATCCACTTTATTCACGTAATC
>JAWWEU010000081.1:92588329-92652233 GCA_035583155.1 Acropternis orthonyx | reverse complement strand
GGAAAGCATAATTTCCCACAGGTGGCTGGGCAAAACACAGACCAAAAATACCAGTATTTACACCAGCACGGATACAATAGGGCAAACTGCAGTTCAAGCACAAGAGCTGTGTCACACAAGTTTACAGAGCAGCAAGCTGTTTAAACATGACCAGACCTACTTAGCCTTTATCCCTCTGTTTTCCCATGACAGCTCCTCCCCAAACCACTTGGATTCCTCCTTTTCCAAGATGTTTCTCTTTCCCTAAATGTCCTACAATACATCACATAGATCACCAAAATCCCCTTCCATAAAATCCACAAAATTATGACTGACCCATGGCAAATTGCTCTTCTCTCTGCATCCCACAGCAGATCCTAGTCACTTGTAAGCTGTCAGTTTTAATCATGCTCCAGGCACAGCATTTCCTTCCCTGTGTCATCTTAGTGGGTTTCACACCATTTTCCCTCCTTGACTGGCTGTAGGAGGAGCCAACTTTATTCTCTCTGAGAAGGTGATTTTGTGCTTCTGATCCTTTCCATGTGTTTGTGTTTAATTTGCTTAGAATTACTATTTCATTACTGAGGAGTCTGACTCATTGACAGAACATGTATCACCAAAGCTACAAAAGTTTATGGTTTATGAACAACTGAAAGACTTTATTTAACTTATTCCAAGGCTGAAAAAGACATTGTGAGAAGGCCTTTTACATTTATTTTCAGCAACACATCCTGAAATAAATTACTGCCATATCTACCTAGTGCAGACAGGGATTCTGGCTTGAAAATAGTCCTTCAAAATGAATCTGCAGAGTAAATTAACTACTTATTTTACATACTTTTTATTCCTTTGTGGATTTTTAAAAATTAGTGTTGTAAAAATGAGACTAAGTGCTATAAGTCAGGGTTTCAGTATTTGCTGCCTCCACCAAAAATATTTAAATGACCATACTTAGAATAACATATAAAATTTATTATTTATGCAGCTAAAATCCTATCTAACTCACTTGATATAGATTATATAGACATTAAAAAAAAAAAAGAAAAGAAAAAGTCAATCTCGTGTAAAGACTATTATAGTCAAGTTTCACCCGTTTCAACGCAATATAATGTCCACAGCATTCAAAAAAATCCTTGGACTTACGCTAAAAGTAGTATTAGTTATTAGGGAAGTATTAGAGACATTCAGAAAATATTAAAAAATACAATATTAATAGAAATTTTGAGAAAAAGAAAAAGAAAGAAAGAAAGAAAGAAAAAAGAGAAAGAAAGAAATTTTCTGCAGAAACTTCAACAAAAACACACATACTCAGGTATTCATGGTATTCAATCCTCTACCAAGGTGACTTGCGTCTCTTGTAAAAAACAACGCAAAAATTACTGATAACATTAAAATGTGAATGCAGTCAGATTGTTTAGCAAAGAGTTAGGTTTCAAGCACCAAGCAGATGTACAGTTTCATCTAGGGTGTACCAGTTGTACAATAATGACAATGAAAGTGCACCAAGAGTTAGAGACCTGCACCAGGAAACTGGTGATACTGCAGACAGTTATAAAAATGCTTACATTGGGGAATTCAGATGCAGTATTTGACCAATTTTAAAGATGTCCTAGAATGGCGTGTACAAGGCAGCTGTATGGTGGAAGTCGTACAATGGCATTTTGGAGCAAGCTGTCTGTTCTACTATTATTGAACAGCACTCTGTTGGCAACTGCAATCATGAATTTGCACATGTTAATATTCCAATATACCAAGATACATTTAAGCTTTTTACAGCCAGCTAACAGCTGGTGCACTTGAGAGGTGTGAGCCATTTCTCAGCTATACAAAAACAGGATATAACATGCAAAAATTCACCTAGTATAGCCTTCTGCAAAGAGCTCCCAGATGAATTTGGTAGTAAAATAAAAACTGAGTAAATGACATACATGTGGGCTTTGAGCAAGCCAATTCAGGATGAACTGAGTAAGACCACCTGAAGATGGTCAGTCCAAGAAGCCTGAGTACAAGTTGCTTCTACAAATCCTGTGAGAAACCATTATAACTTCCCCAGGGGCATAATTTCAAAATGCTGTTGTTCCTCCTACCAGACAGGAGCAGGAGGTTATTTTACACACCATGTTGCCACTTTGGTGAGTGAAACAGCCTTAAGGTAAATCTTCCCATGGAAACCATTCAAAATTCATGAACGTACTAAATGTGGGATCAAACCAGCATTGACTGAATCCAGAAAAGCTTTTGTTCATTCGTTTCAGTCTACCTATTTCGCTAGTAACTGTCATTTAGATCTTTTAACATATAAAATTTTGAGATTTTTCTAATTTCCCTATAAATATCTTTCTTTTAATATTTTTTTCATTCTATTCTGCTTCTTTCAAGGCTTTTGCAACATGACAAATAAATCTACAGAGACTAATAAATAAAAGGAGCAGATAAAATTTGCAGCTTTGATTATAGATTTTTCTACACACATCCAATGCAAAGAAATCACTCTGTGTTTTGGTTTTCATTAGTATATTATTGTAGAAATTTTCCTCAGAAATCACTAGTAATACCTCACACACACCTATTATGTCTCATCATTTGATTCATTCAAAGAGTCCCCCCTTCTCAGGCTCCTGTAGAATCAACTTTTTTAATCCTTCACAAACTATGTAGTTAAAAATCACAGGAGTAACCTACATCCTGTTCCTAATTTTGCATGGATAATATTTGACAACAACAAACACAAGCCAAAACTCAATGAGTTCTGTAATATATTTCTCAAAAGCGCTATTAGTACATGAGAATGTGTGTGAGAATATGCCTTGCACCAGAGCCATGAGTCCTATATACTTCTAAAGACTTGAACAATCTCATCTCAAGTTGAGAGACACAGGTAGTACAATTATGAAACTATACTAATTACAGTTTAACTGCAATCTCATCTCTGCCAAAAGTAATGTACAAAATAGCATCTGCAAAATAGCTTTCTTCTAGTAACTGTACCTTCCTTTTTGCATAGTTTCTAATAGACTGATTTCTTAACATTACGTTATCTTAGCTGATATTTAAATGGTGTTTCACATTCTTGACAGATACAAGAAGACTTAAGTTCATTTATTAGAACACATTTCTGACTTGAATTTTATCCAATAATATTGTTATTCATCTAAGATTCAGTCATCTATAATTCATGAAGTCTTCACTATTCCACTGACTATAACTGCTGCAACAGTAAAAAGTACGCACTGAATATTGCACACATAATTCAAAAATAAAATTAAGGAAAAAAAATGTCCAGGACACAAAAGCAGAATGTATTCTTCACTGTCATTTGTCATAAATCTGCCATAAATCTATAATAAGCTAACAGAAATTTTTTCTTGGTTTTTTTTTTTTTTTTTTTTTTTTTTTTTTTTTTTTTTTTTTTTGGTGTGGGACTGAGTAGAAGTTAAAACACATGCAACACACTAGAATACTTGCATTGCTACCTTGCAGTTATTTTTCCTGCATGACAGGCTCAAAATTGTCTTTATGGGCAAGAAGAATGTCAAGAATGATCACCAATTATAAAGCAAGATGAGCTTATCTCAAAACAAGAGAGAACTGGAAGGTCACCTTTGCTTTGACTATTTGGCTGCTCCAAAGAGTCATCAGTTTCCAAAAACCACTTGCTCTGAGATAATTAGTAGAGCCCAATGCCTTTCTGGTGTGTCACCAACCCAGTGTGTGGAGGGGAATGTGTGCACATGACTTGGCCTAACATGAAGTATAAAACTGGACAAGTAATAAAACAATCTTTGAGAAAAAACCAAGTTTGCACTGGATTCGACCCACATATTACTTCCCAGTGACTGGAGAGATCCAATGTCAGGACACAGAGACTGGTAATAGGAATCTCATTGTATCACAATTAAACTATATATTGCAATTTCTATATTATGCAGTGCATCTATGTATGGCTCTGTTTAATGAAAATTCCATGTAATGTCATATATATCATAATAGTAAATTTTATATTAAACCGTTCTTGTAGAACATCAAAAAGAACATGATTAGAGACAATTGTCTTTGATGGGCAACAGCTTAACCCTTACCTGGAAGAATTCAGATAAAAAGAGGCAGGGAGTCTCAGGAAAAGATGGGAAGAACAAACAAGGGTCCCTGGAAAAGAGAATCAGGCCAGCAGCTTCTGCTCAACAGGGCAAAATCCTCAGTGAGAAGGAGAGGACATTAGTATCATGACACTTCCCTTCTTCAGGACACCGTGTCATTCTTCTGATGACACGACACCCAGCTACACAGTTTGCTGCTTACCTGGAGCCAAAGCCCAGCACACCATGGAGAGACTGCCCCAGTTGATCCAGCCCACAGATTTCCACCCTTTTCTTCAGTGGAGGCATCAGCAATACTGCAAAACGTGAGCCAGGAAAAAGCAAATTGGACAACAGAGTCCCAAGCACTGAAGGAAAGAGGAACAGAACTAAGGCTGCTTTCTCCTCCATCGTGTCAGTGCAGGGCAAGGATGCAGGCAGGGGCATGCATTTCACCTGAGCAGCACGTCTTCATAGCTTGTATCAGACAGGGTTTTTGCCCCCATGATCACAGTATGTTCTTTGAAGACAATTCAACAGCTTCTTGGGAGGAATGGGATCTCCTTACTGAGAAGGGGCAAGAACATTGTCCACAGGCTGGTTAACAAGAGCAGGCTAAAGCTCAGTTTAATGAGGATTGCTATCTGAAGCCTGGAGGTAAGTGGGGCCAGAAAGGACAAGCTGAATCATGCATGAGCTCAGCCATGGGGTAGACTCCCACACTTCTTCCAGGGACAGGGATAAGATGACATGCCATCTCAAGTGCCTGTGCACTGATCCCTGCCAACTGGAGAACAAACCAGAAGAAGTGGAGCCATCGCAACATTACAATGCCATTAGAATTACAGGAACTCAGCAGGAAAGATCATGTGGCGTGAGTCCTGCAGTGACCAGGTGCTGGCCCTCAGGAAAGACAGACAGGGCAGAAGAGGATGAGGGTTGTACACTCTGTAGAAGAGCAGTTCGAGTGCACCGTGTGTGATCTCTAGAGTGCCTTTGTGCCAAAGTCAGAAAAAACACCAATGACAGAGACCTTGTAATATGCTTGCTACAGACTGGTGGATCAGGCAGAAGAAGTGGATTAAACCCTCTCCACATACCTCCAGCAGTCCTCAGGCCTACAGGACTTGCTTTTCATAGCACCTTTATGATACATGCTGAGAAAGCAACACAGCAGCACAGCCCCCAGTGACTGGAAGGCTGTATGCAGAGTTTCAATGCTAAGGAGTATGAGACAAACAAGCAGCAGAAAGAAGACCCAAGATTTCAAAAGAGCAAAACACCTGCTTTCTTAGGGAACAGTGAGAAGGGATCTCATGGGCTTCTGTCTTGGACAGCAAAGAATCTCAGGAGTGTTGGGAGATTTTTTGAGATAGCCTTCTCACAAGGTGAGCCTTTTTCAGTAAGTGGGAAAAAGGATCAGGCATAATGAGAAAGCAGCTTGGACACACATTAAGATAGTGAGGCAGTTCCTCAGAAGCATGTGAGAAATGGAAAAGGAGGCAGACTCACAAAGGGAACATAGAAGTATCAGCTGGGTGATGTGCAATTAGGTACAACTCTGAACGCAGAAGATCTGCTGGAGAAGAGCACACTGACAAAAAGCCAACATGGATTCACTGAGGGTAAATTGTGCTTGACCAATCAGACTGCATTCTATGACAAAACAGCTTGCTGAGTGGATGGGGGGCAAACCATGAATGTCATCTGCTTTGATTTTGGCAAGGCTTTTGATACCTTCTCATAAAACACCCTTGTGATCTGAAGTCTGATTTATCAGAAAGCTCTGGAACAGCTTCCCAGATTGCAGCCTGTAACTTGAAGAGTATTTACTGGAATTCTACTTAGTTTGAATATATCCAGCCACATTTCCTACACTCCAGAGTACCCTTGATCAATGCTATCATGATATTAACTCACAAATCCCCTGCTAATGTTAGGCCACCTGACATAATATTAGTGATATGCAGAAACACTTGTGAAGTGCTAGCTGTCTGGGTAACTGGCCTCTATTATCACTTAGCTTGCCAGGGTACTTATGGGGCAGATATATTCCACCTGGAAAAACTGATGAGAAAAGGAGATATTAATCACGGATGAGTTTATAAGTCTCAGTGCACACATTTTTCATGTCGTAAAACTCTAGAAGCAGTTATACAAACACACCAGTGATATGAAATTCAGCTAATTACTGGTTTAGTAGTGAGACTAGATATAATGGAACACAAATGATTTATACGGGTGACTGAATGATGGAAATAGCTGCTCAGGACTCTCCAACTCATTAAAGAGACATCTCTTTGGGAAACTGATCCAGTTGAAGAGAAAGCTGCCTAGAAGTCTGGAACTAGATCCCTGTGTACTTAGCTTCACATAAAAACAGAGACCTTTTTCAGGACTGACCTGTCCCCCTGACAGCACCAGGGAGAAGCATGGCATGAAAACTGAGAAACAATCAGGCTGTACAATATCTCCCATGAGCAGGGGAAAAATCAATATGTTCCCTTCAAAACATTTCCTCAGAATCAGAAAGTGTTTTTTCTTACGGAAGGTTTTCAGTGGTTCTTCCTTCAGTGCCAGGCTGTTAAATTTGCCAACTGTCCCCTCAGTGTTTTCACAAAAACAAATTCTAAAAGGCCTTTATTGTAGTTTTTCTCTTCTCTCCTTATGTTTTTATCCTTCCAAGATCTTGGAGTTGAACACCACTCTGCATAAAATGATTCATAAATATTAAACAGAGGAAATACATGAGGAAGGAGACCACAGTTAATGACTACTTAGGGAAGGATCTATTTTATGGGAAATTAAATTATTACATTATTATTGTAAGTTGTTAAAATTATAATTAATTTTCGTAAGTACTGTAGCAATAGTAAATGAATGTCAAAATGTGTTGTCTTTGTATTTTTTTTAATACAGAATAAAAACCTTATATGAGGAAAAATGGTCTCCTCAATATCAAACTGTGGTTTTTGCTAAGAGAACCAAGGTTTTTGCATAGACACTCATGAAAACACAATACTGTCCAATAGTTAGAAAAATACTGAAAATATCTTTGATTTTTTGCTGATGGAAACAAATAAATATAACTAATAATATAACAACATTCCTGGTTTATGCATAACAGCAGACTACAGTGTTATATGGTTAGTTCCAAAGAGTGCTTTATTATACCATTTTGACATGGGAAAGTACTCAAATTACATATCCATAGTCCCTCCACTGCCTATGACCATCTTCCAAATACAAGAATAATATCATTAAAATATTTATACATTTGTATATATAAATAATTAAAACCCTTGGGATCTTGTTTGATGTGTTACATAAGTAAGCTCCAGACACTGATGGCTGAGTTGAACACTCAAGGTGATATGGTCAATATGTTCCTTTATCTCAATTTCCAAATATAGAAATAGAAAAAAATTTAGAGATTGGCCAAAGTGTCATGCCAATGACTCAGGGGACAAGTATTCTAGTCTTAGGTACGAACTAGTACCCCCAGCTGCAGGGACCACCATGCAGTTCCATTATAAAATCTATTAAATAGTGGATTTTTTACCCTCTTCTACACATTGAATAAAAAGAAAATCTTTACCATCATTCTGGAAAAGAAAAACAGTATCAGAAAGGCTGAAAGAGCAAAACAGCAGAAGAAAGACAATATCCTATTTTCATTTAATTTGTTAATAGTGTTATTTTGGAAACCTTCAGCAGTAAAGGAAAATAACTAAGTCCCAAAAAACTTTTTTTTTTTTTTTTTTTTTTCTTAGTCATTGAACCAGTGTTCTCACTCAAATTCTGATCCATCACGCCAGGTCATAGCTACAATTAGAAAGCACACACTCTCCTCAGCCTCAGAAATTATTTCAGCCCTAGAGAGGAGATATCCTTTTTGTTACTGTAGAACATGATGCTTATTTACATTGTCACACACAACAACCCTGTTCACACTAGGAAATTAATCTGCAGAGAACATACGCTTGGTGCACAGCTAGAGAGGAAAGAGCATGGCACGTCAGACAGCTAGTCATCCTGAAAGAGGTCTGTTTCTAAAGCTTGTCTCAGTAGTGAATAAAGATGGACTTAGGAAACTATTCTATTTATAGGAGGCATGATATTCATTTCTAGACCAGAAAGTAAGAAGTATTTCTGGTAACAATACTCACCCAAGATTTACGATGTCACTGCTGACAGAAAATAATGAAAGAAAGGGAAGGGAGAAGAGGATACAATATTAGAATACACTTAAAACTTTCAAGCTTGACAGAAAGAAGAAGAAACAAAAATGTGAATGTTAGGGTCAAAAATGAGACTCTTTTCTCAGGGGCATGAACAAGAATCTGTTTATTTCATATATGTCACAATGTATAAGACATATTGGGGCAGTCCTGTGGCGTAAAGGTTACCACTCTGGACTCTGAATCCCAAGGGCCCGAGTTCGAGTCTCAGTGGGGACCGTCCCCTGGGCAGTTAAATGCCTCCCTGCCATCCAATGCCATCAGATCTCGGATGCTCAGCAGAGTCAGCCCCAGTTAGTACCGGGTGCTGTAGACAGTCCCGAGGATCTCACTGTCACTGTCTGAGCTCTCTCGGCCGTGGCAAATGAACCTTAGGACTTAAACGGTGGGGCCAGTTCTGCGCACGCTGTGCCTCACACAAAAAATCCACTGCGCAGGTTGGAAGGGCACACCCACGTGGGGAGAGCCCTTCCCCAGATCTTTGTTCACGAAGTCTGGCAATTATTTATTATATATAGACATATTACAATGAGGGGCTGAGTTTATGCTAAAACTGGGATGGAACATTATAATTAAGGGAATACATTATGTTAACTAAAAGGGGGGAACAGAGGAATGCAGGCTTAATCTATATTTGTGGCTACAGGGTCAAAGGAACAAAGGAAGTGATAAGAAACAGGCTTAGGGAGTACCTGAAAGCCCTTGAAATGCAAACAACTTTGGGGCTGCTGTGATTGTGATGAGTTGCAGGGAATAGTTTTATCATCCCAAAGAAACCCTCCTTGTATTTTCCCAAGGTTTGCAGTTTCATTTCCCCATATGGCAGGCCAGCCAATCTTCCATCTAGCTATCAAAAACCATATTTCAGCAATTGGTTGTAAGGTTATCATGTGAAACAATAAAAAACTTTGGTATAGTCAAGGTGAGAAAGCAGCCACTCCTCTCCTCTAGTCACCAAAACCTGTCACTTCTTCATAGAAGGCCATCAAGCTGCTCAGATTAAACTTGCCTTTAGTGAATGGAATTGGGATGTTCCCCATCACTTTCTTTTCCTTCTTGTGCTTCTATGTGATCTCCAGGAAGATTTTCTACATAATCTTCCTGTCAACCAAAACTAGTCTGTAGCTCCCTGCATTCTCACAGAAGTATAGTATCCTTTTACTGCTCATAAGGAAGTAAACTTAGCAGTTATTCACCTATTACACTAGCAACAAACACATAAGAAATGGAGCTTTGAGCAATCTAGTCTAGTGGAAGGGACCCCTGCCCATGGCAGAGGTGTTGGAACTTGATGATCTTTAAGGTCCCTTCCAACCTAAACCGTTCTATGGTTCTATGGTTTTATGGTACTAGTTGCTCCATGCCCTCTGCACCGAGGTACAGTGCAGTGGATAATGTTCACCCAGAGGAACAAGGGCTTAATGCTCTGGCTCTGTATTTGTTGAGACTGCAGCCTGACACGATTCATCCATTCCCACTGCCAGGTCTGTTGCAGCTGAGGTTCACTCTGCCTCATGTCAGCCTGACAGGTGTGAATCCAGACTTTGGTGGTCTCTTCTGTTGTAGAGCCACTCTACATGAAAATGATTAAACCAGACAGCCTTTTGCTGCTCCAGAGCCTTCATTAGTTCTTCTAAATATATGGGTGAATGCTTAATTTTGTTCCTTTGCTGCAGTCTCATACTCATTTCTTTCTCTAGAAGCTTTGTCACATAACACAATGACTTCACTGCCTCCTAAATTGCCACCTTACACGTGCAGCAGCTCTCTTCCTGCCAGAGCCACAGGGCAACATTCTGTTGCATCAGAGGCAGTTTCAAGTACAGCTTAAACCAGTCACCATCACCTTCTGACCCTGAAGCATTTAAGTTTGTCCTTACCTTAAAAATGGTGATTAATGAAGTTAATTACAGCTTGTCATAGGTACAGAGTGTAAACTCCTATTCCACCAGATCATCTTCATCCATCGGCAATAGTTCAGGGACCTGAAACTCTTAGACTTTTGAAACTGGGAGCATTTCTCTCCTCATAGCTTTGCACAAGCCTCTGATGCCCCATAGCATCCTTATTGTTGTTGAGTGCTGTGGTAGGCATTCAAGAGGATTTGGAGTGGGAAATTGGGCCTTTCAGTCATTTTTCCAAAGATAATGAAGGCCTATTCAGCTCCTGGCAGCTGGAGTAGAGAGGAAGGATTTGGAATTTTTTTGAATACATTTTCCTGTTTCCCTCAGAAACAAGGTCAAGAGAGATTATTCATTTATTAAATCATTCTTTACTCATCCTTGAAGTAGTCTCAAGTCATCATGACAAGATCTCAACTGAGTTCAGAGAAGAGAGAAAGAGGAGAGCAAGAAGAGAGAAGAAAACCTTGCTAGGATTTTATCATGGTAATTTTACAAATGCTGCTTTACAATTCATCTATTGTCCTCAAAATAACTCCCATGTATTCTGCAGTTCACTCAGCAAGCAGGGCAAAAACGTATTAATCACAATGGAATGAATTGCTTGTTCCTAGATTAAAAGAAATAGAAACTAGAGACTCTGAAAGACCCTCCGGAAGAAACTGACCTTCAGGAATACCAGAGATGGTATTAAAGTAATATATTACTTTTAATCAAATAAGATCCAAATGTTCTAATCAAACTCAAGTGTTTTTTGTCTAAAGTACTGAGGAAATGTACACAAAGACGTGGCATAGTCTCAGTGAAACAGATGGAGGAGGCTCTCTTTGAGGTTTTGACACACCAGATACAGTATTGTGGACTTAGTAAAGCACATGCACTGCTTCTGAGTAAGCAAGAGACTGTAAATGCACCAGGCAGTGTCTGTGGAAAGAATCCATGTGTATTCTTGTGCTCTCTCATATGGAATTTGTAGTCACACCGGTGATCTTTAAAATATGCAGATACCGTCTTTGCAGTTGCCATCTGGCATCAAGTTCTGAAGATTTATACCTTCAGTTTTGGTTGCAACCACAGTGTGATAGGCTGAAAAGGAGAAGCTAACACTTCTACTGTGTTACAGTTCCACTGTATGGAGTCTAAGAGAATACCAAATACAAGATTTCTATTGAAAGGGAGAGTTAGCAACACAAACATGAAAACAGAAAAGCTTTTCTCTGTACCCCAGTTTATGCATCAAGCAAGCACAGATAACATTTGTTCACATGGTTAAGTTTTCTCATTGCTCTGGGATGCAATTAAACCTGTTCTAACTATCATTGGCTTAATAATACCTCAGCCCAAGCTTGAACTGACAGCACAGATTTCTGGTCTTCAGTCTGAGAGAGAACAGACCTTAATACCTCTCTAGAGTCAAGTAGTTAGTATTTTACATCTTTTTAGATGGCTTTTAATAGTGCATTTTAATATAAATGCTTTTATTTTCATTTTAGTTTTATTTAGAAATTTGAAAATTTTTAAAGGAAACTCTGAATAGGTGCTAAAAAAACTGAGGTACAAATTGTATGCCAATGCTGAATTAATGCTAATTTACCACTCCTTAAGTGGTAAAATAGAGAAAGTCAGCAATCAAAAAACCCCAGCCTGTAGGGAGAGAGAACAGTGGTTATATATCCATAAAATACCGTGAAACTACTGCCATCTTCTGGAAAATGAAACAAAGACACATCAACGCTAAATGAAATGCTTGCATGAACCAAAAAGGTTTCAGGTTTGAAATACAGAGTGCACAGCAATTCTTCAGGGATGACTCATTTGCCTGTAGTGTCTTGTACGTATCATCTTCCAGTTCTTCACCATTTACATATTTGACTCCAAAAAGTAGGTTAATATAATTTTATAAGCACAGCAAAATCATACACATCTAATTTAAACTGTGAGGAAGGCTGATGTAAGCTCTTGTTGCATTCTCTACTTCTGAGACTTTTCACAGAGTGATCACATGGAAATAGTTAAATTTTTTTCATTTCTATCATACTGATTGACACAACTTGTCATGATTCATGACTAGTGCTTACTTTTATACAAACATATAACTCCCTAGATCTATGTTTATGTGATGCATATTGTGTTAATTTTATTGCACATTTCAGGCTTTTCCTGACTCCAAGCACTGAGACAGTTGGATTCATCACACAGCACCAGACTTCTCAGGGACAGATAGACTTTAGGATCACTGAAAATGAACACTTAATGGTAAATAAACAATAGATGTAAATGAAACAACTAAGTAAATAGGACTCTTGACTCTCCCTGAGTGGTACAACACTCATTTTCCAAACAGACAGCAGCTCCCACTCAAAGTCTTGAACAGCCATCTACTAGATGAGACTATTGAATGCATACATCTGATATTGCAGGAATATAACACTTCCGTCTACTGTCTGAAATTCTAGCCTGTGGCATAACTGAACTTGGGATGATTTCATTTGTTTTACCAGTGTCTCTCCAATCTCTCTCTACTTTATGTTGGATGTCTCCCAGCCTAAAATTACAATTGATTCCTGGGCTGATTTTCTGCAGGTAAACGCAAACAAGCAAATACAAAATGTTACCTGTTCAAAAACCTCTGCCCACAGGGGATGTATGGCAGGAGAAAAACTGCAGCCACCTGCTCACATCCCAGCAAGACATATGAGATCTCAGGTGGCCTCTGGGGCAGGGCTACCAAGTTCTATAACACTTGGTGCCTTGCCTTGGGTTTATCTTTGCTGTTAATACCAACCATCAGTCTTGTTCCTCCGGAGGCTGACTGCTCCTATAAGAAACTGCTTTGTCTCTGCCCACTCATTGCCTCTCACTCATAAAAAAACGATTTTATGCTCTTAGTGCAGCAAAGAATATCAGCAGAAATAACCCCGCGTCTTGAAGAAGTCCCCTGTGCTCAGGCAAGACAGCAGAGGAAAGACGCTAAAGTGTCTTCAGGCAATCTGGACATGAGTTTATGATAATTGACAAGTGAAATACACCACTCTCTAATAACAACTGGGAAAAACAAACAAACAAACAAACAAACAAACAAACAAACCCCAGAAATCTGGGACAAGACCTGTGCAGCATTTAACTGTTACAAAGATCCCATTCTGCTAAAGGTAGGTTTCTTCACTTTATCATGCTGACTAAAATGACAACCAGTCAATTCTGAGTTTATTAGTTACCTGATACAGTTTCTATCATGTGAAACTCATTTTTGTTATATCCTGAGGTTACACTATACTTGATGAGAAGAATTTAAGTGTTTGTTACTATGAAAATCCAGGGAAAAATGGAATCTGTGTTCCATCTTTTGGCACCTGATTGAGTAAAAATTTTGTAGAAGATTATAATACTGTATTTACATTACTTGGTCCATTTTACACTGTGCTGAATTGGGATGTTTTAACATGAGAATCTTGACAAAAGAGAAAAGAAATGTTTTCATCAGTTTTTATCCTCAGCACTGATTTTGCTGGTAGTGAACAGTATTTTACAGAGCATGAGTTCCATAAAGCTTCAGAGACAATCTGTCATCTGTCAGTAAGTGTTATTCAAGTTATGTTGTGCCGCCAGGAAGTACAAAATACAATTTAAATAAGTATGACAGTGTAAATTAGTTATTGGCTTTTTACCCTTGAATCTTATGCAAAACTGTTCTCTGCATTCTAGCAGAGAATTAGTATTCTAGTATTGATATTTTGAACAGCTACTACTATGTAGGCACCAATGTTATTTACATGGAGGAAGGGGATTTATTGCTCCAGGCTGTCCCAACACCTTCTCTTGCCTTTGCAAAACAGTTATCTCTCACTGTGCTCCTGTTTCTGAGTGGAAGATGCACAGTTTATTGAGTCATTTCAACGTGACCTCTGAGCTTAGTGCATAGCACAAATATGCACAAAAATATGCCAGCTCCTAGGGGAAAAAAAATCCTTTCTAATACTGCATCAATCTGGTTACCGTTATGTAGGATTTTGATGCCAAGTGAAGAGGTCACATAGAGGGACTCAACCTCCTGTGAAGTTTGTGACTGTAGAATAGCTCCAAAAGAAACAAGTCCTCATACAGATGCTTTTTTTTGAATCTCAAGAGCTTGTACTTTGTGCGTAGAGTCTGCTGGAAGAAAGAAGATGATCCTGAACACAGTGATACAAGACCTGAGGCTGAAGGGTTTCTGAAGGGTTTCTGAGCACTGTAAACAAGCCATGTTCTTCTAATGCAGGGAAGAATGAAGATAAACTTTTCCAAGTAGCCATACATATCTGCTATCTAAGTTTCAGAGCTTGTTATTTCAGGTTTGTCCCAGTTTCATCTGGACTGAGTTAATTTTCTTCTTAGTGGCTGGTACAGTGTTGTGTTTGGGATTTGGTGGGAGAATAATGTTGATAGTATGCTGATGTTTTAGTTGTGGCCAAGCAGTGCGTGCTCTAAATCAAGGACTTTCAGCATCATATGCTCTGACAGCAAGCAGGTGCACAAGAAACTGGGAGCTGACCAGATCAAACCAGGACAGCTGGTTTGATCTGGTCAAAGGGATATTCCACACCATAAAACATCATGGTCAATATAGAAACCATATAAATTGGAAGGATATGGTCAGGACTCATCGATTGCTGCTCAGGGACAGGCTGAGCATCAGGCAGAAGGTGATGAGCAACTGTATTGTGCAATTGTTGTTTCTCTTGGTTTTTCTCTCTCTCTTCTTCTCTTTATTACTATAATAATTATTGTTGTTGTTATTATTATTATATTTTACTTTGTTTCCACTGTTAAACTGCTTTTATCTCAACCCATGAGTTTTACTTTTTCTAAATTCCCTGACTCTCCTTCCCATCCCAACATGGAGGGGCAGGTGGGGGAATAAGTGAGCAGCTGTGTGGTACTTAGGTGCTGGCTGGAGTTAAACCACAACAGGTTTCAAATCAGTAGGATATTTTGAATTACCAGGAAGCACTTATTCTATCATGACGGTAGGTGTTCAAGCTGTTCAGTGATTCCAGCATCCCTTCAGCTTTGTACAGAAGAAATCTACTGTGTTTTACTTGCCAACAGGGACAGTAAAATGAATGATATATAATTTCTGTAGTTGCAGAAGTCTTACCTTTACTAAATGTATAAATATTACTTACACATTCTGGAAAGTTTAGGTATAATTTGTTATTACAAGAGTTGAGAAATGCAAGCTGACTCTTGTGCCAGAAAGGCTCTTTTGGCTTGCAGGGGAACTCATCCTGAGCATGAACCCATAATGTTCCTCTGAATATATGCTGGGTTAAAAGAGCTCTAAGGAATATGCAAGTGTTGGGTCCTGGGGGGTTCCAATGACTCCTGCTGTATCCTCAGATCAGTCTGACTAGCAAAAGTCTAGACTAGTGACTGAGTATAAAATGAAATTTGCCTGAGGTAGCAAATTTCCATTTTTAATATTGTCATAATTGAATGAAATTATAATTATGAGCATTTTAGAGTGATCATCCAGAGCAATCTGATCATCTTTTCTTGACAGTACATGTGGTATAAAGCAATAAATGACACGTATTGCTGTTTTCAAAATCAAGGTGAACCTCGTTGAATTTAATACAATTGTAAATACAATTAAAAGTGTAAGTTGTGTTACTATTAAATGATGAGGTGTTTTGTGCTTTGATTCAGTAAAGTATATAAATCCAATTCTAATTAGAAGTGGTTGCCTTGTTCTTGTATACACATAGGTTTAAAGCAAATGTGGCTTAAAATTTATCCTGAAATGAAACCACTTAGCTGTATTTATGCTCTTGAATATATAGCCATTTTTGCAAAAAAATAGAAAATTGCTCTGAAGATATGGAAATTGTGTTGCATCACTCTATCAGCTAATTTTAGAACGTCTTATTTAGAAGAATTATGCAATAGCTGATGCAAAAAAAATCTCTTATGGCAATCTCCATTTAAAGTCTGTATGTTCATATTACTCTTTATATGTGCATGCACCCCATCTTTCTCTTCCTTAATGAAGTTTGACCATTTGTGACAAGACATGACAGAAAAGGAATTCATTATATTTAGCAACAGAAAACTCATTTTTCTAGTGTCAAGCAGCTGCAATGGAAGGGGCTAAACCTCTATATCGCAATTCTTCATCATTGTGGTTCTTTAGGTCACACTCAAGGGTCTCCAGTGTTATTATGGTTAGAGCTTGGGACCTTTCAGAATCAGAAAATAGAAGGAAGTGATGTGTTTTTATATATTTTTATTCAGAGAAGGATTTTGCTTTATTTAAGAAGAAAATGTCTGCCATGTTGAAAATACTAAAAATGAGAATCTTGGCTAATAATCACAGCAATGCCAATGACAATTTTGTTTATCAAACTTTGAAATGAAAATTTTCTGCCTGACAAAGAAATCTCCCCTCTCCCTGACAGAAATTGTCCATGTGCAGGGAAATTTGAATTTTTAGTTCAATAATCAATAGAGTTTAAGAAAAAGTCATGGTAAGAAGGCTGAAAGGCACTCAGGATTACTTTTACTTAAGAAGTTACAAAGCATTCTTTTTCCTGACAACTTCCATGGACTATGTTCATTAAAATAAAAGAAGATTAAGTCATTTTCTCTCTATATAACATAGTCATATGCTTTGTATGCCCATATTAGTAATTGAGGAACTGATACAATAAACAACCGTGCAGAATTCAATCTACTTCCCTAAGAATTACTTCAGAACCTTGCCTTGGGTTCTGTAATGAGGCAAAAGAAGGCTTTTCTTTTTATCTGGCTTTACTTCCACTGAAATTATTTACTAATTAATTATGAGTGTATGACCTGAAATAAAGTAGAACACATTCTTCTATTCCAGCTAAAATTTTGCTCTTGGTGGAAACAGAAGGTTTCTAAATATGAAGACAAGAAATGAAAGCACCAAAAACATTAAATTAAGAGCACATTGAAAATCAATCTGCTTCATATTTTTTCTCTTTACTATCTTAAACCTCCAAAGTTCACCATTTCCACATGTTCTTGGACTAATGTGTCTTATTGTCATAATAAATGTAGGCAATGCCAACAACTTTAGTTGTTAATACTGACATGGCTCCAGAAATGCATCATTTCTGTGCTCTGCTGTGTTCTTTCTTGTGCAGCCTCACCAGCTCAGGCTGCTGGGACTTGCCTTCCCCCAGATTCTCTGTCCCTGACTCTGGATCAGCACCTTCAGAACCTCAAAGCTCCTGCAGGAAAGGGCAGGAGAAGATTGCTACTGCTTCTTCCACCACTCAACAGCTCCTTTCAGCAGGGAGAGCAGTGGCTTTACAGAGGAGGTTATACAAGTTGGGATCGCTTCAGTAATAAGGAAGACAGTGAGATAAAAAGGGAAATTGCCTTGAGCAGTGCTTTATGCTGCCATCTATCATTTGGTGTTACCTTCCCAGAAAAGTCAGATGCAGAGGAATATTTTGCTAGGAAGGTGAGGTGATGCCACCTACAAGCATCATACAGCATAGCAAGTCTAAGACTACATAGGGCAGAACTGATACCTCTCAAAGCCAAAGATTTAGAATTCTCATATATTGTATTTACCAGTATGAGCTATTCTTTAAAATGTTGATTCTGTGTTTGGGTTTTATTCTGGTATAAATGGGTGGAATTCAGTCCTGACTCAGGGGTGTGATGTCTTAAAATGTTTTGAACAGATATTTTAACCCCTCTGTATGTGCCTTGTGACTTAGAGAATTGCTCATATTGACGTTTGCCTGTAACATACATACAGAGCTCCAACCCCATCAGTTACTAGTTTAGTACAAATACAGACACGAAACGCTATATAGTACTAGCAGGGTTTTTTCCAAAATGAAATTTGGTAGGAGAAATCCAGTCTGTTAGGGGCTAAGAGCATGAACAATGGGATATCCTCTCATTCCAGTTACAATGCTGAATAATGAACTTCCATCAGTCTGAGATGGGTTAAATCATTCTTTCAGGAGAATTTTTGAAAACTATTTTTAAAAGAATATTAAAAGAACTGTCAGTGCATTTCAGAGATGCTGCTATGCTGAGCAGTTCTACAGTTAAATTGAAAGCTATAAGATTAAATCAGGATCTTACCAGCCATTCTACAAGAAATATGGCAGTGGTCATTAATGTCACCAAAATACATACTGGGAAATGGCATGGCTGTAGATGAGAAGTGTAGCCATAATCACTAATTCTATGCAACATTTAATTTTAAGAGTCTTGATTTGAAAATTATGTGGTTAAAAGGCTACTGTTGTTTTGGATGTTGTCTTAGCAGAACCCCAAGCCTACAGCCTTACAGTGAAGCATGCCTGCCCCACTCTTCACTACTCTTCAAAAATCCTGTAGCTGGTTAGCTGGCTGACTCAGCTGTGTGGGCACACAGCTCAGCATGTAAGTACATATTGAATCACTAGATGTCCTCCTCCCACAAAATTTCTTCTCATTCTCAGTTAGCAAACTGGTAATATTCTCTTAAAAAATACCTACAATCATGTACAGCACTAACAGATTGCCAGTGTAACTTTGTGTAGTCACAAAAGTCCTGTGTGCGGAAAACAGCTTCAAGGTAGGTCAGAGCCTTCAAGCTCCAGGGTACCAAATGGAGTGGTACCACGGAGTTTGAGAATGGGCAGGTGGTGTTCACCACTCCTTCCAGGCAGGCTCAGGCTTTACCATGCCTGTCTTGTCATTGTTCTTTTCAGTGTATTAAAACAGTGATGGATCTCACTCTAATGACTAAGGCTTGTATACTAGCTATGTTTGCGATGAGAATTTTTTGACTGGAAAATGATGGCCAGAGCATAAACTTCAATGTGGAAAGTGAAGTTACTGCCAAAAGCTTAATGAAAGTATCAAATTGCATCATCATATCAACAATTAAAGTTTGCATGGTCAATATGATGTGTAGCAGAGCCTCATGTGTTTTCTTAGCTGGGAAATTATGCCAGGTATTATGCAGAGTGAAGGATGTACTTTGACCATAACTGACTACTTATTTTGCTTTATTGAATTCCTAGAAGAAAAGCTGTTTTACAGACACGTCAAAGTCTGCCCCTAATTTTTCCTTCTATGATTCTGTCTGCTTCAGTGAATGATTGCATCTATGGCAAAAGATGATTCCCTGCCTTGTCTAAAAGATTTCTTTTAGTGAAATGATGCTAGAGTAAAGAAAAATCTGAACTAATGATTAGGTTGTGGGGATTTTTTCCCTAGAAAGAATCTTTTCCATATTTCCACAACTGAGACATCAATGGATGTTAAGATATGTGGCCAAAAATATTTGAACAAATTTTTACTGCAATCTTACAAAGGTATGCTTTGCAGACTCAAAAAAATTTGCAAGAATACAGATATTTTCACTGCATTTTTTGCTTCACATTTCAAGCTAACAGAGATGCAAAATGTCAGATTTTTTTTCACCCATTGCTATTACCATTCCACTCTCACCATTAGCTAAGAAGTACCACTCTGCCTTGGGAAAGAAGATAAGTCTCATTGAGAGGTCAGGAAGACCAAGTTGAAGGAAGGAATTAAAAAAAACCCTTATAAACTGTAATAGTCATATTTAATGAAGCAATTCCACTTCTAATGGAGTAAACTTTCTATTAATGCTTAATAATTGGTAAAAATGCAATCCTTTCTTCTCTCCCTTCACTGGCAGGTATCTTAAACAGCAGAACCACTTTGATCAAGTAACTCCTTTCGCACCTGACATTGCATAAGCAGGAGTCATTTCACAAAGCGGATTTCATAAAGTCTGCCTCATTATCACTTCAGAAGACAGCAATTCAGGATGTAATTGTCACTTGGCATAGTATTCAACCACATGAAAGTACCATGTGAGATTAACAGGAAAGGAACTCAATGACACCAAGTCCATGCTTGTCTTGCTAGCGCACTTTCTGTGGATATTGGTGTCCTGCTGCTAACTCTGACCTTCCTCAGTGAGAACAAACATTGCTGGAGAAAGTCAAAAAGAAATGCTTCTATATAACATCTCTCCAAGAGAGGCTAGAGGAGTTAATCTGTGGGAGACAAACAACCCTTGATTGGGCCATGTACACAAATAGTGTTTGAATGTTGTCACTTTACATTGTTTGTACTAAACAAAGTTGAATGGAAACATTATTCTTACTGCTTGCTACTTCTACAATCTTTTGGGTTTTTAATCAGTACCTTCTCTTCTAATTATAGTAACAAGTCATGTGCAAATCACAGTTTGCCAATATAGGTTTTAAGTAGCTATTCCGGAAACAGCAATGTTTCACATATCAGCAATCACCTCATGACCCGTCTCACAGCTTCATGTTTTTCTTCTTATCCTAGGCACTAGAGCACAAAAGACATAGAAATAACTCAGACATGGTGTTCTTTTACATGGTTTTATGTTAGGTAGACTGCAAGATTTAGGAATAAAGCTAAATTAGTGCAGAACTAGTATCCACAAAATTTCTTTCCTATATGGACTTAGATGGACTTTTGATGTCTTGTATGGGGCATGTTTGCTCTCTTCTCCCAAACTAAAAAAGAAATAAATTGCAGGTTTGGGGCACAGTGTACTACATTTATGGACGATTATGAAGTCAACATTGCGGGTGAAAGTGAAACTGTCATTAAGTCACGAGTAATCCTCTTTAAGGATGGGAATAGGTTTTTTTGGACTCTTCTTTGCCAGCTGCTTTGTGAGGAGTGTGTGATCTCGACCTCCACTATGCAGTTGCCCTGCTCCCATGAGAAACCTGAAAATACAACAGCAACTAGTTTTGATCAGTGGATTAAAAAACAGATTTTGAGTTAATCTTATCCAGTTATAACACATAAAGACTCTGCAGCTCACAAATGCAGCACTGGAGAACATGGCTTTGAAGTCTCACAGCAGTTTAGAATGGTGTTGCTTAGTCTCTTGTACGCATGTAAAGCTTTAGCTTTGGTTTCAAGCCCACCCAAGTCTGTTCAGAAGAATGGATGATGCAGAACAGAAGAGGAGACAGATGCAGAGCAGAAGAGGTTTTGCTTCTGGTTGGAGAAGGTCAGATAAAAACTGATGTGGGCTGACAGTCCTTCTGCACTGTAGGTGAAGTAAACCATTTTTTGGAGCTTGCAGCATCAGCAGTTTCAGGATGAGATGTTTCCTGCTCTGTTAAACTGAAGCTGTGGTGTAGGAACAGGCAGTGCTATTCATTGCAAGCTTAAGCTTTTTACAGATTTAGAAACTTCACTAATCACTATCAATTAAAAAGGCTGCTTCATTCTGCATAAATTAATCATAATGATGCACTTAACTGCAGAGCCTGAAAATATTTATTTTGAAAAAGTGGTACCAAATTTAATCCAAAAGCGGTACTTATAGTAACAGTCAAGGCTTTGAAACATCTACAATTATAGGGTTTTTTCTAAACATCTTATGAACTCAGTAAGACCACATTACTGGTGTCTTTGCATCTGGTAACTATTTAGCACATTCTGAAAGACAAGAACAGAAAATAAATACTTACTTTGGAAGACTGCATGTATACAGTGTTCCCATTAGACTTTCTTACATTCACGATTATAGCTGAGAACAAAAGTATTCATTCCACATTACTGTGAGAGAAACACAGCTCTTATCCAGTATCCTATTCCTGCAAATGCTCGGACATAAGGTTTTCCTGGATGGAATTCCTGTCTAGGTCTATCCTAATGGCAAGGCTTCTGTTAAGTCATACGTTACCAGGTTTTTGTATGTTGCAGTCCTAACATCCAGAATATTTTCTGGAGGAGAAGCTGCATGGTTTAGCTCTGTAGAGGCCACAGTGATTTCATACATAGCACTGTACAGGTGTGTGCAACTTCCTCTTTAAACCTGCAGTGTCTGACTTTGTGGGTTCCCATAACTCATTATTGCAAAGGCTTCTTAAAAAGCATCAAAGACATAGGGTCTATGTGCTCATCATAGCGCACTGCTTTCAAGCAGAGACAGTGCACAAAGCTGGTCTAGTGAAGTCAGAACTCAATAACTTTTCTTCCCAGATTTATGAGACACCATTGTACCTATCTGTTATTTATGCACCCCTTTGGTAAGAATCTATACAACTGAGTACTTGGTTGGAGTACTTGGAGACTGGGACCTGCCTCTTCCCCACACACTGCCCCCACCATGGACCATGTGATGGCAGCATCGCGCTGACATGGGAGCAGAGCTGCACCCAGGCGCTTTCCAGCCTGGTAGTGGAATTATCTACATTTTTATCTAGAAACACGACAAACAGCTGACAAAAGGTCGAGAATGAGTTCCCAGGATCTGGAAACACAGCACAAACAGATTTAACATGGAATTGTTTTATTCAGTGCACAATAGTGCAAACAAATGAAAACATCTGAGATACCATGAATAAAGCATGGACTTACTATTACAATAAAGTTGACATTTTGATTTCATGAAAAAGTGTCTTTCCTAGTGATTGTGATAATAGAGCACATATGGTGTATGTGAATCACTAGCTCAGATTGCCACTGTTAAAACCTGAGTTTTACTCCTAGGCATTTATTAAGACATAAGTACGTTGTTTTCACTATTGAAATAACCAATAATCAATCAGTATTTAGACAGAATTTCAAGTGGAAGCGTCTCAAATCTCTAAGGGCTTCAGCGTTTCTGATATCTCCAAGGTGTTTTGGGGAGCAGGCAGTACTGGTGACCTCCAGCAGATGGTAGTGATCAGGTAACAGCTTCTTAAGAAAACTCAAGCTTCAATGCTGTTCTCTTGTAAGTAGTAAAATAAAATTAAAAATAATTGCATTGAATATTTTCAGTTTATATGTTTACACCATGCTTAAGATAAATATGCCAGTAACTGATGTAAAAATTCCAGACACTTCAGCAAGTTTGGCACATTGTGGCTGCATGGTATCACTCAAAATTATTTTTTACTATTATATACATAAAAGATGCAATCTGAAGTTGGGTTTGTTTTGTTTTTTTTTAAACCCAAACATTAAAAACATATGATTACTGTAATCGTGAACAGGGAAATAGAATTAATTAAAAACTCTGATATCCTGAGTTGATTAATAAAACATACATTGATTTATAAATTTTATGACCTGTAAATTCACTAAGAGCCTTGTATGGTCCCTTGTATAGCTGATTTATGAAGTCTTTCATTCAATACAATACATTAGGTACATATTATTGATACATCATAGCATAAAACAGTGCATATTTGTGCTTTCATTCAGTATTACAAATTACATACCCAGTAAGTGCCAAAAGAAGGATGGTTTCATCCCAGCAAAATAAGTCAGAAACTAATTTCTCTGGAGAGTAAAGGTAGTAAGTATTTATATTTAATATTTTTACTTAGAATGTTTCTTTGTAAAATCAATTATTTAAAAGACACTCATCCTACACTGGATCTAAAGTGTCATGGGCTGATACGGATAATGCATATAACAGATATAATTCTGAAAGTGGGTGCCATATTGTTTATTTATCTTACTGCTGAAAATAATACACAAATATTTAGTCAAATGCTACTAAATTCTCCAAACATTTGCAAAATATCAGAGCTGTGCACTGAATATATTTGTGGCAGCAGTTTAGTAGTCTCAAAGCTCACCATTCAGTTCTTTTACCATCCACTTTTTCAAAAGTTAATTAAAACATCAGTCATTGCCATAAAAGAAGTATGGACCTTTATTTCTGCAGTCTAATGATAAAGCAGTAACCTAACTGTAATTATAAGCCATATAGCAAATGATAAAAAATAGCAATAGCCTGAAGTATTTATCACCAAATAACATCCCATAGAAGAATAAGACATTATCTAATTGCATCTGGCAGACCTCCCTGCTTCTTGAATCCTCTGTCCTACTTCCTCCTTGCTTTTATTCCATGGCTCTTTTTTAAGTTCTGACATTTAATTTCCCTAGGACTATTAAAAAGAAAAAAAAAAAAGGCAAACCAACCAACCACAAACAAACAAAAAAAACAAAAAAAAAAAAAACCAAAAAACCAAAAAAACCAAAACAAAACAAAACAAAAGAAAACAAAAAAAAAAAAAAACCACCAAAAACCCCTATCTGGTGGCTCTGTTTGGAGCTTATACTTAGTTTAACAACAATAAACATGAAAACTTCTCTTTCTCACTGCCATCTTTTCTCAAGAATGTATTTCAGCTAACTAAACAGACAATTCTCATTAACTAAAAGTGAAATATTAACATATTTAAAAGGCCCTTGATACCTGCTGATTCTCAACATTTTTTCTTATTTCAGACATAGTTTTTGACTGCCATTTGCTTTCAATTTATAGCAATTTAAAACCTTGCCTCTCTTTGCAGCAGAATGAAATTTGGCTTTAATGATTGTCTCACTGTTATCAGTGTTGCCCAGATTTTTCTTTCCAAAAGCCACTCACTGCTGGTGGTTTTTAATTTGTCCTGTGCTTAGACAAATAAACAAAATTCAACTGAAAGATTCAGACTAACAATATTCCTTATTTTTTTGAAGTTGAATGGCATATTTATTTAGAGTGACTCATTTGCTGGCAAAGCACAAGAGTGCTAGTGACAGGAAAAACGCTACTGAACCATCAGGCTGCTTAGAAGGCTTTACAATATTGTCAAATTTAAATTTGGAGAAAAGATAAACATTCCTTTTAAAAAAATCTGAGTGTTTGTGAAATAGTATTATGATTGCTAGAAAAAGTAGACTGTGTGTGTCCTCTTGCTGATACATTTCTTACCTCATATAAAAGAGCCTTTGTGGTAGTTTACCGAAAAGGGCTGGCTAAGCAAAATGGCCCCATCTAATACTTCTACAACAGTCCTATATGGGCTGTCAAGGGAAGTATCAGTTCCATTGATGCCATAAATCCAAGTGAACAATCCTTAGGTATTAATCTTAAAGAATATTTTTTTCTTAGAAAACTGTGGTTATGTGGGAAAGAACATAATATAAAAGACAACCTTACATTCCCTTTTCCCTCCCCTGAGAAAAATGAATAGAAAAAGTTCCCCAAATGTCACTTTCAGACATTTTGTGGTGTATGTGTGCCCTTCAGAGATAGGCACTAAACCAGATATTTACATATTTTCTGGTTTATTGGCACAAACCAGCATTGTTTTCTCACTTCTGTCATTTTTATTTTTTTTTACAATATATACTCCCATTTCTGTTCTGGAGTTCACTGCTAAGATTTGGACAGAAAGTGAAACACTCTCTTAAAAACCTTAGTTTTGTAGGAGTCTTCATCTGCAGTCAGATGTATTGATTTATCTATAAACTTTGTTCCAGGTTGGAATTTTGTGCAAACTATTCTCTCTTTATCAGTGTATGCATATACAAAATGCAGCACTCCAGGTGGGGGTCTCACCAGAGTGGAGTAGTGGGGCAGAATCCCCTCCCTCGACCTGCTGGCCACACTGCTTTTGACGCAGACCAGGACATGGTTGCCTTTCCGGGCTGCAAATGCACATTGCTGGGTCATGTCCAGCCTCTCATCCACCAGCACCCCCAAGTCCTTCTTGGCAGGGCTGCTCTCCATCTGTTCATCTTCCAGCCTGTATTGATAACAGGGGTTGCCCCAGCCCAGGTGCAGCACCTTCCACTTGGTCGTCTTGAACCTCATGAGATTCCCATGGGTCAACTTCTTGAGCTTGTCCCGGTCCCTCTGGATGGCATCCCATCCTTCAGGTGTGTCAACCACACCACCCATCTTGGTGTCATCTGCAAATTTGCTGAGGGTACACTTGATCCTTTTGTCTATGTCATTAATGAAGACATGAAATAACACTGGTCCCAGTACGGACTCCTGAGGGACATCACTTGCCACTGATACCCACTGGGACTTGGAGACACTGATCACTACCCACTGGATGCAACCGTCCAACCACTTTCTTATCCATCTAACAGTCCATTCATCAAATCCTTCTCTTTCAATTTAGAGAGAAGGATGTCATAGGGGATCATGTCAAAGGCCATACAACAGTCCAGATAAATTACATCTGTAGGCCTTCCCTTGTCCACTGATGTAGTCACTCCAGCATAGAAGACCACTGGGTTGGTCAGGCAGGATTTGCCCTTCGTGAAGCTGTGGTCTCTGTCTTGAATCACCTCCCTGTCCATGTGCCTTAATACAGCTTCTAGGAGGAGCTGTTCTGTGACCTTCCCAGGCACAAACCTTAGGCTGACAGGTCAATAGTTCCCAGGGCACTCCTTTCTACTCTTTTTAAAGATGAATACAATGTTTACCCTTTTCCAATGACCTAGAACTTCACCTGACTGCCATTACTTTTCAAAACATTAAAGTATTGATAATATTGTAGTAATATGAAAATATTTAGTTTCTGCAATTTAAAAATTGTAAACAGTTCTTAGTTAGATGTCTTTTCCACCTTCCAGTGTGTGACTCCTTCAGCTGCCATAAAATGTACCTTTATTTAATCTGAAGACAATATCATTGCAATTTCTGAAGACATACAATCTGCACAACCAGTTTTGTTGTAGTTTAATGACAGATTTCTGAATAAGTGTACAAACACTGTACTTACCTTTAGGATTAGGCTAAAGGATTTGATAACATAATTTGTGTCATCATTGCAGGAAGAGGTGACTTTTTTTTCTCCTACTTTATGATAAGCAAGTAGTAATATTTCTTAAATCTGTGCTGTGCTTTCAAAACCTGTTCTTCCAGGAACCATGGAACTAAACCACCAACTAAGCCAAAAATTGCTGGTTTGTGTATACAAACCCTCACCTCACATAAATTAAGATGAAACTATATGAATTAAAGAATATTGAAAAGAAGTAAAATATCTCTGCTCTGCAGGTCTAGGATGGGGAAAAATATAAGACCACTATGCTTTTTGTCTCATTAGGCATATGCACAAGTTGTCCTCTGGAAAACTAAGAGTTTGTAGAGAGTGTTTGTTTTTCCTTCACAGCCAGCAGGGTTTGTTTGTTTTTTTTTTAATCAAATAACCTCATAAATATTTGTCATAATGAAGAAATACCCTCCAAGAACTTACTGAAGGATACACAGAAAATTCTTTCAGCCAAGCTCCAACAACAACCACAAAAGGTGCTAGCAGATTCTTCTTCATGAGGAAAAAAGGTATGTTTTGATACAGCTCTTTCTTTAACAATTTAAAGTGAGTACACTGCCTATAAAGAACAAGACGAATAGACACCAAACCAAGTAATTTGTAAGCGCATTGTGCTCAGAGCCCAAATAGGAACAGGAATTCAAGGCATCTCTAGCTGACCAGTATATACTTTCATCACTGGTCTGGTACAATGAAGATGATATGATAAGGGTTACTGTATGACAGTTTTGCTTTTGCATTGGCTGCTGAACAGACAGAAACTGTTTCCTGTGGGCAGCCAACTATTGATCCAACTCCCTTCTGCCTGTGGTGCAGCTAATAGGAATTCCACAGGCAAATCAAAACTACATTTTATCTTCATTTTCATCTGAAATGTGAGTTGGTCTTTTGTACTCTAGACAGTCATTTACTTCTCATTTTCCTTTATTGATACGTAGGAGTTGAAGCATAAAATGATTCTCAAATGTAGTTAAACTGAGGTAACAATTGACATTGTGACCATGACTACTGCTGCACAACAACTGCATGAATCAAGGTTTCATTGGTTTTCGAGGCAGAATACAACAGAAAGTGTCCTTAAAATGGAACTGTGTTGTAGTTGAAGAAATATACCAGTTTGTTTGCGTAAGGACTAAGGGGGGAAAAGGTGTCCAAAGTTCTTAGCCAACAGCAACAGAGCAGGAAAATGTTTCTTATTAATTTACATTCAGGGGCTTTTCCCCGCACCGTATGTTAGAAATAATTTGCAAAATGGTCTTTCTTGTATGTTTTTTAGTATTTTTCTCACTGAATTTTTACTAAAAAACAAACAGAATGAAGGAGGAAAGCCAAGGCACTTGATTCATTTATAAAATGCTAAAGAACAATTGATACTATGGGTAAGTATTTTTTTATATGCACTTATTAATTCATAAACTACAGTATATCTCATCTCATTTCAACAACAGCTGATGTCTCCATTTCCCCCTGGAAACTCCTTCAGGTTCCATTATAAGAGTCATAAATAATATGTGTTAATGAGATATGGATTGATTATGTTGGAAAAACTGACATTTTCATCCATCTTTCTAAATGATGTTTAATGATGGATTACCAGCCAGTAATTCCTCTGATATGAGATTAAATAAAATAGTAGGCTGTTTCAGCAGGCTAGTCCATGAAGATGACAATAAATCTGCTCAATTATTGTATTACCAATCCGGTTTTTACTGCTAAGGATATTATTATTTCGTTTAGACTTGTTCATGCATCATAGATTATTTTATTTCAGTCAGCCAAAGGGAGAAACTGTAGTGTTTTATTTTCAGAGCTGCAAAGAACTGAGTTTTGAGACAGTACAGTACATGCAGCTCAGCAGGCTTCAAGCAGACAGAAGAAAGCTACCAGTCTCCTTTCAGACCAAAAATACATTCTGAAAGGAACATTGTGTTTCCACCTTAGTTTACTTCTCTGAAAAGCCTCAACGAAAAGATACTGCCTGAGGAGCTAATCCATTGAAACAGAATTGTTGGATCCTCTACATTTTGTACGTCACCTTGGTCCTGTAGTATATTGATAATTCAGGTCATTCAGACTATATTTTGGCCTGAAAACCTTGACTACAAACCATTGCAACAAAAAGAATCTCTCTTTTTTCCTTTCCTCATGCTTAGAAGAGAGAAAACATGCCAAGCTTATTAACAGAAGCTTAACACAGAAAGTTATTTTCTTTGGCAGACTTCACAGTCCTGATAAATTCCCCTTCCTTGCAGTGAAATAAAAAACCGTGCACTTTACTCAGTGCCCTTTTTCTCCTCAGAATGTTTTGCAATGGCAGATAATATGCAGTATGAAACATGTCAAATGCCTGTCTAAGCCATACGGATGTGGGGGAACTTTTAGATAGATGAGTAAGTTTTAATCTTCTATCCCAGACTGCAAATCAGTGGAGCAGGCGGTCTGTGGAAAACACACTACACACAGTGTGATGATCCCTTTCGCTTTACCAGTTACTTTTCTGTAAAATAAGGAAATATGAAAACAGTGGTACCTCCACTCTCTAAATACAAGAAAGGTGACAGCCATGCAGTGGCAAGTTATAATCTGTTCCTTAAAGAAGGGAATTTCTCCAACCTTACTCCAAAACCTGCTTCCTGAGTTTTCATGGACCTGACCCTTTCCCTGTGCTTACAGGCATCCCCTAAAGAAAGATGTCAATAAAGTAGGATTTTCATCAAAAGCAAAAGCACAGTGTCACTTTTACTCTAGTTGTGGTGACCCTGTACTGAACTGCAGTAGCTAAATGAAGTGGACAGATGTATCGAACATAGAATTTATTCCTTCCCTAGTATTATCACTCAGTGAAGATGTGAAAGCTGCTGAGAGGTAATGGGAAAACTTGCTCCAGCAAAAAGTGTCCTCTCCGGCTTGTTCCTTTTTCTAAGCCCATCAGATAAGCTTTTATCTGATGGACCAAAACAAGGACATGTTGCAGAACAGTGCCCTTATGGAAGGATAACCATATGTATCTCTGCAGTACTGGACTAATTTAGCAATATGGGAGTCATGATGGCTAGGTCTTTGAAAAAAAAATCAATTTGATTCTCATCACTAGTCAAAAGGCAAAGAGAATTGTTAGAAATTATTGAGATAGTAGTGGAAGTAAAGTAAAAATGCTGTTACATCACTGTGTTGAATAACATCACCCATTTAAAAGGTTATAGCAGGATTAGAGAATGCAATACATTCATGAGTCGAGACAGGCCTAACCTGTTAAATAAATAATTGAAAAATTTTAGCACCAACACAGCTACTTGAATTCCAACTACTGCTAAGACCTGAAAAAAACTCATCCTGTTAACAGATCAATGGCTAATTACTGATTTTAAAAAGACAATAAATACACCCCAGATGTTGCATTTCAAGGACGCACACGGCACTGCAGGTTTTAATTTTGGGCGTCATGGCAGTATTTACTCTGTCCATATATCTAAATGTATTCATGTTACTGATCTTCTAGAGGTTGGCAAACAATCACTCTGAACTCGAATAAACCCAAAAGCCAATTAACTCGGTGATAGGTAAACTCCACAAAGCCACATACAGAACCCACACACATATCTGAGCACATTTATGGCACGGATGTTGCTGGAGCACAGACTCCTGAAGCCGACTTTGGCTGGTCTCACAGTTTAAAGTCTCTCTGTGGGCCCTGGCACAGGGAGCACAGCACTTAAGGACATTGCATCCTGTTCACTACTGTGAAGGGAGGGAATGGGACTTTTGCCACCATGGCCTGTCTTGCTTGTCAAAACAGCTTTGCCTGCAAGCTGCATAATGGAGAACATCAGCACTGATGTCAGAATTGCAGAGCCTTGGAATTGCCCTGTCAGAACAAGTGGGGGGTATAAAAATATTGTAATACATGCAATAAAGAGTGGACAGTTTTTAGAGGAATTGTTCAAAATGATCATATTTTCCTAACCTACTCAACAGTACATACTTATATGTATTCCTTAGTTCCTTAGTTTTGTGCTTATCGATGGTATCTCAGGATGTCTCCAATTTCTCTGTACTCTGCTGCACTTCAAAGATGCCAGCTGCGCTTCTCAAGGATGCTCATGGTTCCCAGACTGGCAGGCATTTTCCTTGTAAGTATTTCAGCAGGCCCCTTCTTCTGGTCTGTACTTTTCCCTTTATAACCAGGTTGCCTTTATGGCTGCTCCCACCAGGTGTCGAGTTGTCTCTAGTCTTTGACAAACCGACAATGCTTGACACAGGAAAATGGTATTTTGCAGGTGCTACAGGATGACTGAAACAAAAGATGTTCTAAAGATGTAAAAATGTCATCTCTTCAGCATACAACTGGTTTTGCCTTGCCTTTTTGCTTTCTTTCTGATTCCCACCTCACCTTTTTTTTTTTAACAATAGGCTATATGACATTTCCTGAAGCTACTCAAATCTCCCTTGATACAAGGATCCAGTAACTCATGCACTTGCTCTGTAAAGTGAGGATATTAATCTCTGAACTGTTATACTGGATTTCTTGTGGATGTATATGAAGGAGCCTAAATAAATTGTCAGACTGCCTTAAAAATATTTTTTCTTGCTATGTTGTTATGTCAATTTTGATTCCTCAGTTTCTGTGTTTCCCATGTTTAGGCCACAATTAGGGAGGCTGAAATCTGCTTATTTGATGTAAAAGTAATTATTCTAAAAATAACACAAAAAAAGATCAATGACAAAGTTGCATTTTTCTTTGATGTTAACCGAAACTGCTTGGCTTTGAAAAGGAAGCATATGTGGAGAGAGGAAGCCTGGCTATCTCTCTGAGAGGCAGCCCCATTTCCCATGCCCTGCAGCCTTCCTGTAGGCACCAGGGTTGATTTACAGAGCCACTGGGGGAAGATGGTTGTCCTCCAAAGCTTTGTGTGTTTGTGAGTTCCTAATTTTACTGATTTAAAAAGCACCAGATACAGCTGCAGGTTATTTAGTTTTATTATTATTATTTGTTTTGCAAGAAAGAATATACATTTAGATCTTCAGTGCTAGAGTGTTTTGAGCCACTTGTGCAAGAATGCAAAATGCTCCCTGGTGCAGGACAGGCTTACAGAGATAAGGACTCTTCTTATCGTGTCAGGAAGAGACATCTTAGTGAAAGTAGGGGGAAAAGGATGAAAGCAGCCACTGACCCTCTCTGCTTTCTCTGCATGGCAGTAGCTGGTGCAGTGCCCTTGGCTTTCTCACAAGCAGACTTTCCTTACGTGTTGAATGAACAAGATGCAACCAGTCCTGTGTAAACACAAAGGCATCACACCAAGCAGCTGTCACTCATGAACTCCAGCAGCAGCTCCTATTGCCTACTCACTTATCTCCAGAAATGATATGAAAGAAACTGAGGAGCAGACTAAGAGAGGAGATTACTGCAGACGGCTGAGGCTAAGATGGTATTTTCTCCCCAAGCCAATTCTTGCCTTTCATAACACTGAGGAGCTAATAGGTTTAACCTTGATGATATAATAGGCTGTGTGCACTGTAAACTATCTAAAGACCATCAAAGCTTTAAAACCTAGCTTACTAAATAAATGTTGGTCTGGTTACTTCCAGCTTCTTTCAGCAGTAAGTGCATTCAGTTGGGCAGACAAAAGTCCTGTCATCGACAAGGACAACTAATTCACTGCCAGTCATCCGAAAGTAGTTTGGATTCATGACAAGCACCATCCCATCACCACCAAACAGACCTTCTGCCACTCACTTGATGCTGGTGCCAGCAAAGCCGTGCCTCTAGGCATTACTGAGAGTTTCCTCCCATCGCAGGGGGCTGGTGCAGCACTCTGGGCACCCTGAACCCTGCACTCCCCTTCTTTTCTGCCTTGTTCATAAATCAGCCAGCTGCTTGGAAGTCTGTCATGTGAAACCTATTCCAAAGAGGTCTAGAAGAGGCACTGGTTTGATTACATGGTGAAGATTGTGTTGTTCTTTTCCAGAAAGACCCTTTTTCCTCACCTCCCATCTTCAATGGTTAAAAATTTCGAACGGTTTCACTTCAAGGAAGTGTCTGACAATACTGAAAATGAAGGTTGTATTAATCTCCAAGGCATCTGAGACAGATTTTTTTTTCTGATCCTTCAGTCACTGGGAGAACTTTTGAAAGCCAGGAAGTAATCTCCCTTTCGTGGGCATATTTGTCCAGCCTTGTCAGTTGTACTTGCATGCAATATTTACTACCAGGTCCAGGTAAAGCTTCTGTCTCAATAAATGATTTTTGAGTAGGTTCCTATTAGCTCCTCTGTCTCATCAGTAGCAGTAGCAGGAAATACAATAGTGCAAAATGTTAATGGAACAGTGTCATCCTCCCTTTTTGTCTCTCATTTAAGTGTTATCCTTCAACAAGACAAACCAATACTCTTACCCTTTTCCTTGAACAAAACTGTAGATCTACAATGTCTCCTTTTCTTACTAGACTGATTTCTTGTCACATGTGCATAAATTTATAAATAAAGATAACACTAGTGATTTTTCTGTGGGTTGTTGCAGATACAGTATGACTTTCATTTCAATTGTCGTAATTAAGCAGTGTTTCTGCCTACTGCATCTCCTGCTTAAGCCTTCTAATCTCTCAGCCATTGCCAAAACAGCAGTGTGACACTGATGCTTCTCAGTCACTGGGACTCTTGTTTCCTCTGAGCTGATGTTACACAACAAGCCTTGTCTCCAAGAAATTAAAAGATGCTATTTTTGAGTCTTCATTAATGAGTATTTATTATACTCTTAGTGACCAAAAACCTGGGAATTTTACCCTAATGAAGTCAAGTGAACTCCCTCTATAAACCCTGTATGGGGTTTACCTGCTCTGGGTGTTTCAAGACAGCACCCACAGGAACTGTGTCTTCAGCAGGATTTTGTGCAGGATTTTGTATAGCATTGGCTGCCATTGGGTGAAAACATGTTAAGATATGCAGAAGTCAAAACATGATTTTTATGGAGTTTTGCTACTAAGCTGAGCTGATACAACAGAAAGCCATGCCATTAGCTCATCAAAACACAGCCCATCTGTTTCTGTGTAATTATTCTCATCTTTTATTTTATACAGCATCCATAACAATAAAGTCTGCAGGTGTTGCCATAATACAGGTTACTAATTTTGGATATGTCTTGTCTGTTATTGCATGAAGTTAACTTTCAAACCACATCATGATGTGTGATGTTTATTGCTTTAATCTTCCATACACTCCCTCTTTATAAAACACTTTTTGTTAGTTAGAGTTTCAAATTACTCCCTACAGTCAAGAGCATAGATATTCTTCAGGTATATACTTTCAATAATGATTAGAGAGTTTTCTGCTGTTACTGTGGTTTTGCCTGCTACTATTTCCCCCCCTTTTTATTTTTAATCCATCTATTTATTATTTACCTCCCTAGAGACTTTATTTTATTCTAGGTATATCTCTCCTCTTTCAGTAAGTCCAAGACCTTTTGATGTAGAACTGTGTAAGACTGGTTGGATTATCAGGAGAAATTGCTTCTCTTGATACCTGAATCAAAGAATTAATAAAATAATGCCTCCAATAGTACATGAGAGGATGAATGCATTTTCTCACATTCACATGTTTATGTAAGTGCTTTGGGCTTTGTAGATGCCATAATATTATGTTACTGAATCAGGAAAATAAATCAAATTACAAATACCAGGCCAGAAATATTTTGTTTAACTTTACTGTGTCTACCCCTGTAAGTTTTAGTTGCTGTATTCAGCAGGTACTTTACCTTTTACGTCACTTGTTAAATTAAGAGACAAATTAATTTAAGGGCTATGACTGCTCTTGATTGTCAGCAATTTGGATGCTTATTAAGTGGTTTAAAGTACATTTAATTAAGGATGTATTGCTTCATATCCAGTAGTCAGTAAAACATTTAGCATTTATGTCTTCTTAAATTTATTTATTACCACTCTTTCTATAATTCAAGAAGAGTTTTAAAAGCTGTATGCATAATTTCCTCATCTGAAAGAATGACTAACCACTAATTGCACTGAATAGTCTTCCTCTTACCTACCATTTATAATTATAAAAATTAATTGGCCTTTGTGAAGTGTTATGTATTTACTTGTTCCTATTAAAAATCTTATGTACCCTCTCACTATCTATTCCAAAGGTTAAGAAAGACTGTTGATCAAAGGAGGGATCAGTCAATGCTGGAAATGCGTCTGGAGTTTAGGCATCAAGCTAATTCACACACTGTTCTGAATTTCTTTTTTGATTTTTTTGTTTGGTTTTGTTCTTTCTCCCCCAAACTAAAAACCTATTCTAGAACAACAGGAGTCATTCTTTTTCATGGCTTCCAAAATAGTTCAGAAGGTGCAGCCCCAAAACTAAAAGCAAGCATAATACAGGAGGCCACATAGTCTGGTGTTTACTGTGATGAAACATGATTTTAGCGTGCTTTCCCCCTCTCCAACACCTTTAGAAAAGTCAAATTGTTATTCCACGCCTTCACCTTCCCCACAAATCCTTTGGCTGTAACTACCAGGGAGGAGGAGGAGGAGGTGCAAGCCCTGAAAACAAACCCCATGATGTTTCTTGGTGAGGAAGAAGAGATCATGGAGCAAGTCGGAACATGTGACATGTGCCGGCCCCTAGCAGTTGTAAAATCCTGTCAGTTGTAGATATTTTTCACTTTCTTACAGAACTATTTATTTGGGTGTAAAATGAAGAGATCATGGACTCAACATGTGTTAAAAAATGTATCAGTAACTCCTTCCTTTTTTTTTTTTTTTAAGCTGAGTTACTATAAAATAATGGGATCAGAACACAAGGACTTGGACATCCTTCCCAAAACACACTGTTCTCTTTGACCTTTAGTAACAGGAATTTGGGGTTTGATGTTTAAGGAAGTAAAAGCAGAACATCTGCTGCTGATTTCTGTGGAGATGAATCAACATCCTGAGATTTATTTGCTTGTTTTATAGGGTCACCTGGGCCTCTTGTTGAACCAAAGGAAAACCACACCTACCTGAGGCCTCCCTGTTCCTGTGATGGAGGACCTGGTAAAGGTTAACTTTTTGAGGAGTGGTTTAGACTGGACATTAGAAAGCACTTCTTTACCAAGAGGGTGGTCAAACACTGGAACAGGCTTCCTAGATTGGTGGTCAGTGCCCCAAGCTTGTCAGTGTTTAAGAGACATTTGGACAGTTCCCTTACAGCTGGTTGGAACTTGCTGGCAAACATGTTAGGCCAAGCATTAATGGCATCAGTAGAGTTTTCCCTGCTGGGTAGGTAGAGCTGCAGGGGGGTGCCACTGCTGTTTGCCTGTGTGTGAGAAGTTGCTTTTTTCTTTTAAGGTTGCACTGAGTGCAGGTGCCCAGGTGCTGGGACTGTGAGGAGAGGGAAGGAGTTTTCCCTAAGCATTTTGATGTTCATATTCTTGCTTCAAAATACCTGAGTTACTAATTAAGTATACATATATATCATTTGATTGTAAATTAATTTCATAGAATTTCAGAATGGTAAGATTGGAAGTGAACACTGGTGGTCACCTAGCCCAACCTCCCTGCTCAAGCACAGTCCAATGGAACACATTACTAAGGGTTGTGTTCAGATGGCTTTTGAACATTTCCAGTGAGGGAGACTCCACAACCGCTCTGGGCAGACTGTTCCACTATTCAGTCATCTGCACAGCAAAGAAGTTCTTCTTCATGTTCCAGTGGAACTTCCTGTGTTTCAGGACCAAATTGTTTCCCAAATCAAGACTGTTTTCCCTATGAGCGTAATTGGGAAGTGCTCTCCCTGTCTTTCTCTCAATTCCTCAGCTTTCTTGGTTTTTCCCCCCTATTTCTTCCTCCCACCTCACCAGGGACTGGGACTGCTATGTGGCAACTTGGCTTACCAGCCAGGATCAGCCACCACAGTAGTTCAGCAAAACACACGTTGTTTGTAAGATCTGGGCTCAAGACCAAAGACAACAACAAAAAGAAGTAAAAGAATTTAGGCTGTCAAACTGTTCATTACAAGTCATTGACATGGGTCCTTCCTCTCTACACCCGTGCACTGAACTTCACATCAGAAAGTTAGGACCTTTCCTTTTTAAGTTAGCTTAGTGCTTCACATATCTACAAAAAAACAGCTTCTATGGGATTGTTTACACAGCTCCTAGAGTAAGGAAGTCTGTTTGATGTTTTGCAAAGTCAATGAGACTTTGGACTGCTCAGGCTTTGCACGGCAGTTTACAAAAGCTTCTAGAAGCTCACTGAAAGACAACACACTTGAATCTGCAACTCCTATCCAGGTTAATAAACACAAAGGTATATACCATCCCACATGAAAAGCTTCCATGCAACTGCCTATAATCTCTTCTTGTCAAATAGAAGGCATACTGTTCTTAAATCTGTTCAATAGTAGTTTAATTCCTGCTTAAGAAACCCTTATTCTGTCAGAATTCAGTCATTCTTTCTCCAACTCCTTTATTTTCTTGCCTGAAGGGGTATGTAAATTCAACACAAACTTCAGAGGCTAATACAAAACACCCTACAAAAGACAAGGTTGTAAAGGATGATGGAAATGGTTACAAAATAAACAGAGAAGGCATAGTAAAAGTAGTCTTAAAATAAAAAAGCAGATTTTATTGTAAGATCGTAATACATGCCAAAATAAAAGAGCTTTTCAAACCACTGAGTACATATATGATTTGTATCTACAGATTTTCCCTCCCATCTTAAAACTAGAATTTGTTTTAGTTTTTGTGGATATTGTTAAAAATAGATATTTCAAAATGTGATTCAAGAGCAGACACAAACAATGAGGAAGAGGGAACCCTGGCTTGAAGCCATTCCTGCCGAAGTCAAGAGCAGAGAATGTGTTAGGGCTGAACGTTTAAATACACGCTACTTAAACTGAGAAGGCAAAGTTCTGTAAAAACAAGAATAAATCACATAAAAACTAACGATGCAAGCTTTTTATAATATCACATCAAAATTACACAGTATACCCCAGTGATCACTAGGGAATCTGCCACAGTCTAGTTTTTCCAAGCCAATTAAGTCCATACTTCGAGGTATAATATGCCCTCCTTCCACTGCAGGCCGAAAGTAAACACGGTCAAATCTCATCTTGCACTTGTACGGGGCATTCAAGTTGGTATTGGAGTGGGTGTCCCAAGTATAGCGGCAGTGTTGTGGTTTACCCAAAAATTCCCAGATATCCGTAATGTTTTTGGGTAAGTCACCAAGTTTAGCAACCTGAAGGTAGAAAAAATACACAAGATAAACCCACACCATACTGAACTCACAAGTTTTACCTTCAAAAATAGAATTCAGTTGTTGCAGCATTGCTTTTTTTCTGCTCCAAAACATTAAGTTGTTAAAAACAAACATCTTGGAGATATTACTAAACTGTGGTATTTCTCAAGATAGTCTAAAGCATGACCAATTCCTGTAGTTCTTACTAAATCCAAAACACATTACAAAATAAATGTTCAGCTCTGAAATGTTGAGGTATAGGGGTCAACAGCATGTTTTCTGAACCAAAGTCATTTTAGTTCACTACAGTGGAACATCATGATAGGGAGAGATGACACTCTGATGTTCTACTAATAATGCATAAATTCCACTTTTAGTATCAGAAGCCAAAAATTATTTCTAATTTTGAATGTCTTGATTATGGAGGATTAAACTCGCAAGATGTCTTTCTCCAGAGCACCTTTTTCTTTCATTGGTTCTACAAGCTCTGAGAATTGGCAAGTTGGGCAAATAAGTATCAGTTCTCAAAATGAGAATTTTTTTCCAAGTCAAAACTCCCTCAACTCTCCCTGCATCTGCTCAGATATAAATACTGTAAATAAAGCATTTGCTACTGGGAAGGGGTTTCCATATAAATCACCTCATCCATAACAGCGCCTCTGGATTGCAATGCTTACCTCTACTTAGTCACCCTTTCACTTCTTAAGAACAAGTGTTGAATATCTCTATTCTGTTTAAGCAGGTAATTTCTCATAAGGACAACAGAAAAGCTGAGAAGATTAGAAGATCTTGTCAGAATACCTTCTCTAAATAACATGGCTGTTTATTTCTATTTACCTCGCTGTCTCTGAGGTTTGTGTCCCCTCCAAATATAACAGTGGTGGACTCAGACTCCTTCTGCATTTTGTTTAACACTATTTGCAGCTGCTTTATACGTTCCTTAGAGTGATTTTTAGTGCTCTCCAGATGAGAGGTCATAAGGCAAAGTTCATTACCAGATATGCTCACCTATGTGTGAAACAAAGAGGCAGTGTTACTATCCAAACCATTGTAAGAAGTTTGAAGATAAAATCTAATCACAAAGCAAATTACCGAACGACAGAGCCTGGTTAATATTAGCTTTACAGTGAAGAAAAATGGCTTACAGGAGTATAACAGGCTTTTAGTTTTGTTTTCAGATGTTATGAGACTTGAAAACAAAGTATGGTAAGTAACTTCGATAAAAGATTTAAGCTTGTTAGTATCAAATGCAACTGGGTTTGTATGTTTGGAGAATAAGTTTTTCTGCTGTAAAGAAAAAGTCAGTTCAGCATTTCCTGGGATTTTTTGTTTGGAAGGCAGAAATACAGCTGTTTAGTACATACTGACTCACTTACATGCACAACCAAAAGATTCCTCTTCATGGCAGTTGTTGGAAAAGGTATTATCTCATGTTTCAGTAGCTTCACTCTTGATTTCTTTAACATTATGACAGTGAAATACTCATCTATGTTACCTAGAGAGGACGAGGGAAAAATGTTCAAGGATATCCCATGCTGTACCATAAAGAAGTTAAGGTTCTGAAAGAGACCTTATTACCAAGACTTGTGAGAATCAATGTTAATTTGTAAGATATACAAACTCGTTAGTGAAATGTTCCATAACAGTGGTCTGAATTTTTCAGAATTTTTAAATGCAAGTATTTATGAAATTACTTATCTATGGTATTTTTTGGCTGCCCTTGCTAACAGTCTTTCAAAATGCCGAAAAACATACAAAGGGAACCACCAGGCAAGCAACCTTTTCACATGCATAATTTTCACCAAGCTATATGCTGATATCAAAACACAGAAAATAATTTAAGTGCTTTCTTCTTCACTTTACGCTACACATTTCCGCAAACTGTTGGGAAGCTCTGGCAAGGGAGACAGAGTAAAACAAAACTTGATGTTCTGGATTTTGTCTTTAGAAACTGAGAGGTTTTTTCTTACCTGGAATAATAGTGTAACTGCCTGCTTTCATCTGTAGAAGACAGAGATGTGGTGGGATGACCTCTTGTAAAAACACAACATCTGGATTGTATCTGAAATCAGCAAGGCAAGATTTTCAGTTAGTTACTGAAAGGTAGTACTGCTACACTCTTCAGGCCAAATAGAACAGGATCAGGGATTTCAGGTGCACCTTGCCCTCATTTTCCTAGATACTATAAGAATCTTTTCTTTAAAAAAAGAAAAAAACTATTTCCATCACATTTAGCAGCATGTAGATATGTCACTGTTATTAAAAGGGAGGAAATAATTATTATTAAGAACATGGAACTGACACAGTAATAAAATGCATAACTTCCTTATAATGTGACCTTGCAAACATTTGTATGGGTTTCATATATGACATACATGAGGAATTCAACTTCAGCTGCTGCAAAGCAGCTTTGGAACATGTTCTCCAGAAGATTCCAGCCACCACCTCACTCTCTTACAATAGATCCCCTCAGGTAACCCGCAATTCATTTTGTCCAGTCGCAATGAAGACAAGCTCTTTTATTTCTTAGAGCTGTGCAATCAGCAGCAGTCAACATGGGGCAGCGGTCCTGAAAATGCTGATTTAGACATGACTTTACAGCTGTCCCTAATTTTGCTACACTGCTGAATAGCCCCGGACTAAGCAGGTGAAGGACAAACCTAAGGTTTTACTTATAGAAGAAAAACACTGTCACCCCAGTTAACAAAATCAAGTGAAAATTTATTTAGTTAAGGGATTTCTGCTGTTTTGAGAGGAAATTATCACTTGTTTAAATAATTTAATTTACACTGATAAGTTACTGTACCAAGATAAATCAATTTATGTAACTGTTAAATTGCTCATAAATATATCAAGGCAGGCTTTCACTGCTAGAACTATAAAAGATAATCACAGATTCTATTGCTTTTATCCTGGATATTTTCTTTTCTGATAGATGACTAACAGTAGTCTAGTAAGAGAAAAAATTTCACTGAAAAAACCTTTGTTGTTTCAGTTTGCTCTAGTGTGAAGTTATTCATACTACTGGAATGCGACAGACATTTCTTGCAGTTTTACTTTTCTCATGTACAGGATGCAAGTATGAAGTATGTTCTTGATGTATGACTGCAACTTGAACAGTATTCATTAATAGATTTTTAAAGTAACCATCACAAAATACTTAACCTTTGGGATCTGACTGAGTCCAGCCAGCATACCAAATTTCAGCTGCTATGGGTTTATAAAGTGATCATACTGTTGCATCTAATATTAAGATAATTTGGGCATGAAAATTTGTAAATACCTAAATCAAGCTTTTTTTCCTTTACATGGCAATATAAAGATGAAACTATACTTACAACGCCAGGTACGTACAGACTCCTCTAGCTCGTTCTTTCAGACTTCCCAGATCCAGTCCATCAATGTTCCAGGTTATCAGTGAGAAGCTGCTATCATCTTCCTTTTGCCTCGAGTCTGCACTATTGTCACCAGCATTACTAGTAGTTGCATCTTCTGTGAGGTCAATACTAAAGAGAGAGTTTACTTGTTTGTCAATATGCATAATACTGTCCTTTCTGCAATTAGCTCCTTTATCTTCTAAAGCATGCATTGATCTCAACATCATTTAAAAGCACAGTTAACTAAAACATACAGATCCCAGTCATACAGAGATACAGTACACAGGTGAAGTAAGTGGTTCTTCCTCCTCCTTATAGGCGTGAGATAATATTTACCATTCTGATTTAAGTTAATGAGATGGCGACCAAGGTAATCCAAAGCGCTTGACTAGTTCAATCCTTTCCTCATGCTCCCACTCCTTCCCCATGTCCTTCAGGAATAGGCTGCCAGAGGGAGTTCCCCACAGAACCACAAGTCCTGCCAGCAAACCTGCTTCAGCAAGGGCTCCTCTCTCCATGGGTGCACAGGTTCTGTCAGCAGTCTGCTCCAGCACAGGTTTGCCACAGGGTCACAGCGTCCTTTGGGCATCCACCTGCTGCAGCGAAGGGTCCTTCCTGGGCTGCAGGTGGATCTCTGCTCCACCATGGTCCGCCATGGGTTGCAGGGGAACAGCCTGTCTCACCACGGCCTTCACCGCAGGCTGCAGGGGAATCTCTGCTCCTGCGCCTGGAGCATCTCCTGCCCCTCTTTGTTCACTGAAAGTGGTGTCTGCAGGGCTGTTTCTGTCACATAATTCACAGTTTTCTGTTCTGCTGCACCTGCTGTTGTGCAGCAACTTTTTAACCTTCTTAAATATATTACCCCAGAGGCGCTACCACCATCACTGATGGGGTCAGGTTTGCTCCACAGCAGGTCCGGAGCCAGCTGGCATTGGCTCTGTCAGACATAGGGGAAGCTTCTGGCACATTCTCACAGAAGCCACTCCTGTAGTCCCCCACTATCAAAGCCTTCCCACACAAATCTAATACAGAATAATGCTGATGTTTTGGTTGTTGCTAGCTGGTGCTTACCCCAAGAGAAGGACTTTTCAACTTCCCATGCTCCTCCACCAAGCAGGTATGTAAGAAGTTGGGAGGAAAGATGGCCAGACAGCTGACCTAAAGTGGTCAAAGGTATATTCCATTCCGGAGAGCATCATGTTCAGTGTATGAACTGGTGGGAATTGGCCAGGAGGGGTCAACTGCTGCTTGGGGATGGACTGGGCATCAGCCAGAGGGTGGTCGAGCATCACTTGTCTTCCTTGAGTTTTACTTCTGTCTGTCTTTTTGTTGTCTCCCTTTCCATCACAATTAATATTATATTATGTATTTTATTCTATTTCAACTATAAAACTATTTTTATTTCAACACATACGTTTTACCTTTTTTTTTCTCGTTCTCCTTGCCATCCCACTGAGGGGGTGTTGGTATGTGAGGGTGTCCAAATGAGTTGGGTGCATGCTACTTAGTTGGTATCTGTGGTTAAACCACGACAGGCAGATGTGTAAAAGTTCAATTCCACTTGCAGTTCAATACCATTTGTATGCCCTACAGGTGTGCTGTGAAACTGTGTATGTAAGACACAAATCTTACATCTTAACTTCCATAAACTTCCATTTAACAAGGAGTGCATGGACCTGTCGGTTTTATTTACGGAGATACAAATACGCATATATCTACTAGGATACATAGATGCATAGTTTACCCATATACAAGTGTGTGTGAATACAGTAAAATCTGCATGTGTATTGCTGCACAAGACAAGGGAATGAGGAGGAAACGAGCCCCCCCCCGCGGACCCGCCTCCTCCTGCCACATGTCCCCCCCTGCCCGGGGTCACCTACCAGCTGCCGGAGCTCGTCCCGCCCGCCGCCCGCTCCGTGTCCGGAGGCAGGTCCAGGTACGCGTTCAGGGCGCTCTGAAACACAGGGGCGGGTTGGCAGGGAGGGCCGGCGGCCCGGCCCCTCCGCGGCCCCGCGGACCGGCCCTACCTCCATGTGCCAGCCGCTGCCGGACAGGAAGCTCCGCGCCACCGCCTCCTCGGCGCTGGTGATGGCGGCGAACTCGGAGCACAGCACCTTCCTCCGCTTGGCGAGGTGTACCGCCCCTTCATCCCCACCCCCATCCCCATCCTGGTGCTGCTCCCCGGCCGGCTCCTCCATGGCGGGAGCCGGGCAGGCACCGCCCACCGGGGTTGCCGTTCCGGGGCGCGGGCGGCGGGTCGCGGGACGGTCGCACCATGGGCTTCACGGTGGAGGCTCTCAGGGAGGCCATGAAGTACATGGTGGAGTCGCAGGGCTTCGACAGGGTGCTCCGCAAGGTACGGGCGCTCGGGAGGCAGGGCACCGGGGGCGCATCCCCTGCCCCCGGGAATACCGGGCTGGATCGGGATGGGCGGCGCTGCCAGGGCAGCGGGCCCGCCGCTGCTTCCCCGCCTCCCAGGCCGTGTGGCCGTGGCGGTAACACGGGGCACAAAACGCCGCTGTTACTCAGTAACTCCCCTTGGATACTCCGGCTGCCTTCCCGCAGCCCTCTGAAGGTGAGGGCTGTGCTGAGTAACCTTCAGGAGTCATTCAGGAGCTGGTATTCTTCCCTTCCCACTTCCTGGTCTTCCAGGTCTGTGAAATTGTGGAATAAATGATTACTTTTCCCTGTTTGAAAATAAAAAGGGAGCTCATTATGACATCTTACACCTCACCCTGAAGTCAGACTGAAAACACAAGCACCTCAATGCTCTGAGTTTCTGCACAAGGCCCTACACTTAGCCTTGTACTATCAAGAAATGTGTTTGACTGGTACTGCTGTAATGCCTTCCTCCTCCTTATGGACACAATACGGGTATTATATGTACATTAATTGTACATCATGTGTATTATATATACATTATGCTCAAAAAAGTGGGTGTTACTGTGCTGTCTGAAATTGTGGAGTGTGTGGTAGCTTAGCTGCTCTGTAGGGTGCTCCTGGGAAGCAGTTTCAGTGTTCTCATTTAATTTTGAACAAATGCTACAATCCTCCCTTGAATTTCTATTTATTTGTGTAACTGTGACATGGAGTGATGCAGGAAATATTTCCAAGAAAACCAACCATGTAAAAATTCTTATGCTTCATATGCATTGTAGAGGAGCAAATGTAGTAGTGGAAGCAGTGATTTTATTGACAGCTCCATGATCTGATACATTTAATAGAAACCAACTATTTGCAAAGCAATTCTTATTGTCGTGTTTCTCCAAGACATGTTGGGGAGTATAAAGTTTATGTTTAAGAAGCCCATTTATTTATAAAGAGGGCAGTAGTTTTTAGTCACCTATTCACTGTGATACCTTTGCTTTACCTTAAAATCCTTCTAAGTGGAGAGCAACTGCAGCATTTTAGTTTATAAAGGTAACTGGCTGGAAGTGAGCCTTGGGAGACAGGCTTCCTACCTTGCTCTGGAACACTTTTAGACTTCCTGCAATCTTCTAAAATTATGATGCTATTAACTTGATTGTAATAATAATGAAACTTGAATTAAAAGTAACTACTGTTTTTCTGGGAGGTACCTGAATTCTTTCTTATCGTAACTAAACGACTCGAGATTTACCTGTCCTGGAGAAGACAAATTTTAGTCTGAAACCTTTCAGCTCCAGCATTAGACTTAGTTTCTGGTTTAACTCCAATGTGGTACCTACCTAGGGCCCAACGACTGTGAGTTCTAAAGCCCTTTTCCAAAGAAAAGGCATGGCAGTAGTGGCTGGAAGCTGAAGCAGCATGCTGTTCCCTGAGGCAGACGCGTGGGAGGACAAGCACAGGAGGGCTGTGAGAAATACAGACCAGCAGCTCTAGCTGTGTCCTGGAAGCACTCAAGTACTGAACTATTTTGGTCAAGGACAGCTGGCACCTAGTGCCGGATCAGAGCAATGACAAATGGAACCGGATGCTTTCCTTGCCTCGCAGGTGGATTGGAGCACCACTCCCTGACAGAAGTGAGAGCCATCTGCTCACAGTGTCAAGCGTCAGCGAAGTCCTCATTAGGAATTCTGTCAGAAGCTTAGGCTGCACCACTGAGTGCAGCACAGCACACCTAGTTTAATATTTGGGATTTTCATTGATCAAGGTGCTATTTCTATATTAGGATGTTGCCTCAGTGATTTCCCTTCTGTTTAAATGCAGCTTTTTCCGTTTGTAGATATACTGTGTACGACATCATCATTGACTTCAATATCATTTCTCTGCAAAATTTGAATAAACTTTGGCTTATCAGAAGGGGACACTGGCTGAAACTGAGCTCTTACATTGCATTTTAAATAAGGAATAATGAAACTTGAGACATTTCAGTCTTAATAACTTTTAAAATGAAAAAATATTTAAATCAACTGCTGATAAGAGTAGGGAAATATGTAAGTTAAAAAAAGTTTTATAAAAAATTTGAGAATTAGTAGGAATTATAATAAATATGTCCCCGTTTCACTTCAAATAGTCTAAAGGTACTTCAAAGTCTTAGTTGTAGGAGTAAATATATATGCTGAACTTAGCCCAGTTTTTCATCTGCACTAACTGAAGAAACTTGAGATTTTAAAATACTGAATTGCAATAACTTCTTGGTCTCAAAATTCCAGCTTCATGTGTTGGTTACAGCAGGAAGCATGGTACCATAGGTGTACTGTAATTCTGTATTTAACAGCTATGAGCTGGAATAAAACTGTATATGCAAATAATGATGCTGTAATACAGTGCAATACAGTCTTGGATACTTCTACCCAAGAATATGAATTTCAGGTCAGGGAAGCCAATCTGATTAGTATTTCCAGTGCTCATTTCAAAATACTGATTCTTACTGAGGTTGCTCTAATGTAATGATTAATGAATGGTGGTCTCATTTCCATTTAGTGAGCTAACAAATACACCTTCACAACTGTGGTACACACAGAGCAGTTCTGTGTTCCCTCTAATCTGGCCTTTCACTCACAGATTAAAGCAAAAGGAAAATTTAAGACGAACGTTGCCTCCTAAGGAATTCCTGACAGCATAGCAAGTATTGAAGTTTTGTTAAGCTGTCAGTTTAAATATTTTCTGCACTAGAAATACAAATTTTTCTAAGGCAACAGTCCTCTGCTCAAAATTTATGGAAATACTTAATGTGACACTTGAATTAATGTATTTTTCATCTTTTGTCTCATGAGTCCAGAATTAAACTTTAATTTGGATTCAGGGCGATATTGGGTGTTGGTACTATTGTCAGTAAGCTTTTTATTCCTTTTTTGGTTATACAGATGAAACTTGTTTCTGCAACGCCTGGAAACGTTGTTTGTGAAATGAAAGTAGAGGAGGAGCACACAAACAGATTTGGCACTTTACATGGAGGTTTGACAGCCACACTTGTGGATGTGGTGTCAACAGCAGCATTGCTGTACACAGAAAGAGCAGTACCTGGGGTCAGTGTGGACATGAACATCACGTAGGTATCATCCACCATGTTTACTAAAACATACTAACTTCCTCCCATATTGACTCCATTGTACATCATTTCTGTACTGTAGGACCCACTTTAGATAGGTGTTTGGTTTCGGAAGTCCTGTTTTGATAAATTAAGGGGAGGCATGTGTGTATTTGGAGATATCGCCATTTGGTTTCAAATTTTGAGCTGGACTTTTATAAGCTTTTGTAAGTTACATGTGTTTAAGAGACAGTGCCCATTCATTCATAGAATGCAAAAATGTGTTGGTATGTGCTCAATTTTAGTCTTAAAAAATTGGTTCATCTTCAGTCTTGGCCTGTGTAGTAGATATATTAATGTCCCCTCAAAAACCAAGATCCTAGGGTAAACAGCTTTCTATAAACCCTTTTTTAGTATTATTCCATAAAATATTAAACAAAAAAAAAATTAAACCAAGAAACAGTTAAAACAGGAAACAGTTTAGCTCTGTTGTGTGCTCACATAGAGGGTGAATTACAGATTAAATCAGAATTTCTCTGTGGAGGAAGATTCCTTTGCTCTAGGTAATTTCAAGGTAGTTTTATATTGAGAAAGAGTTCTTCCTGTAATGTGAATTTAAAGCATGGTGTCTTTAAAAAATAGTTGTTCTGAAACTTTCTTTGATTATGCTGTTACAGCTTATCAGCTTTGCTTCATTACTTTTAATGAAGAGATTATGACTGATTTGAACTAAAGTAATCCTACTTACAATAAGTAACACAGAACAATAAAAATCTTAGAAAAGTAACCCCTCTTCAAAACTGTCTTTAAAAAAACCCCAAACTTTAAAACTGCCTAGAGGGTGATCTGTGTCTGTACAAGGTTCTCTCTCCCCCAGCACCTTCTGATTTCTCCACTGGGTAGATGGGACTGAAGCATCTCTTTAAGCTTTATACTACCACAGTGATGACTAGGACTTTACTGGAAATTAAAACCTGAAATTTCCCTATGATGATGGGTTTTTCTTTACAGTAGTGTAACAAGAAGCCAACATCTGAATTATTTACATTATCAAGTATGCCCACCCAATTACATAATGCCTAAAATCTTAGGAAGGTGCTGTCTCTGGAGGTGATCCAAAATTACCTTTAGGCAATGTTATGTGAAGCAGTATTAATAGCTTTGTTTAATCTGGACTACTGCTTTCATTGAACAAGTATGATTGGATATTGAATATTGCTGTAAGAACTTTTTTCCTTTTTGGGAAGGAGCTTTTAAAAAAGTTGTCATGAGATAGCTATTTTAGTAATGGAAAGAACAGAGAGAAACAGAACAGCTTTTTTTTTTTTTTTTTTGGAACCACAAGAGGATCAGCAGCAGCCTCTGGGAATGAGACAGGGCTGAAACTCTGCCCTTGTCAACTAATGGAGCTTGTGTTACAACAGCATTAGGTATGACTGACATACTTGTGACATGGTGTCATGTATAAAAACGGACTGTTTGATGAAATTTGTCTCAATAAGATTTATATCCAGCAATTCTACATTCTCCTCTGTAGTTCTAACATTTGAATATTGTTCCCTTACCTCAGATCACAGTTGGATCATGTTCCTGCTAATTATTTCCAAGCTTTCTGTGGGGGACTTTCTTCCTATTCCCTGAAGTGTGTTTTAAAAGCACACCCTCCTGCTCATATAAATAAAAACAATGTTATCTAATGAACGGAAACAGCATTTGAGGGCCCAGATTTCCATGACTTCCCTATAACCAGGGTATGGGAAACAGTTAACCTATGCTTAGGTTCCATAAAGAAATGACCTTCTGGAGCTTTTGTAACAACGACATTTTGCAGCCAAATCAGCTAGACTAGTTCAGAAAGGCTGTAGGGAGCCAGAAGGGGTTTGAATAGGACTTGGTGTTGAACTGTTAACTAAGGTCTTGGATACCTAACTGTTCTGGTTCTAAAACGGTCTTTTTCTCAGAACCAAGCCAATGGGTTTCTTTCTAGCCTCCATTTTCTCAGAGAACTCTTATAATTACTTACCACTGTCAGTACTTAGAGGAGTTCAAATTCTTTAAGAAGTGGAGATTTGCAAGCAGGCAGGCAGAGACACGTGCCTTTATTATCCACTTTTGCTAATTCCTTTCATGATAATCTAAAATGCAGGAATATTCTTGGATTTGTCTTCTATACAGCCTTTTTTACCTGTTCACTTTTTTCTTCCTTCAAGATACACTTCTGCTGCTAAGATTGGAGAAGACATACTGATTACAGCTCAGATTTTGAAGCAAGGAAGAAGTCTTGCCTTTGCCACCGTGGATTTAACAAATAAGACAACAGGGAAGTTAATTGCGCAAGGTAGACACACAAAGTTTCTAGAAAGTTAATATAAGAAAGTAGTGTAATTAATAATGTTTGACTTAAGAAAGTGATATAGACTTATTTTATCACTTAAATATCTGCACAAAGTTGTTTAATCCGTAGAAACTGAATGTCTCACTTCCATAAAAATTTTTCAAATTACCACCAGAATTGCTACAAGCCTAAAACTACTGCCTATTTTGGGATGAACAACAGAGTGTGATAGCATAGTCATGCAAGTGGCTTTATTTGGTCAAGACAGCAGAAGGGAAGAGCCTTTGGACCAGCCATATGGTTTACCAGCATGACATTGTTTTAAGAGATCTGTTTTCTTTACCTGTGGTGTCATATGACAAATCAACCCTGTCTTCAGGCCTGTTACAGTCACACTCAAAACACCACTATATAATGCTTACAAACTGTACTTGTTCTGTAAGATGATAGTCTAGAGATTCTGTAGTGCAAAACTGGTTTGAAATGCTAATGCAAAGTGTTAATTTACTGGATGTTATTACGAATTCAAAAGTATTCAATAAAGCTTTCTGAAACTACCTTTTTAAAGATTATTTCATGGTTTTGTAACCTCTTTGCACTGAGTAAAAGTTTGCCAACATGGTGTGGTTGAGAGAGGTTGTGGTGAAATCCTTATACACAAATTCACCTGAGATGTCATCATCTCCCTCTGATTCCTGAAAGTGAAAATGCAGTTATATCATATGGGCTTTTCACCTCTACCTACATGAAGTTCTGGTTATATTTGTTTAAAAATCATCAGCTGCACGTTAGAGATGTGTCAAAATAAATTTGGTGACCTTTCATCAGGCTAAGGCTGTGGATTGTCTGACTTAGGTGTAGTAGTTAAGCTGCTGTTTGTCAGCTGAAGACTGGTCTCCTCATGTACTGTTCTGGACAGCCTTAACTGCTTTCTTCAAACTGATGGCAAATGATCCATGGCAAGGCTATCAAACTGTAATAAAAGCAGTGATGTTACATATGCAGTGCATGTTTTTCGCCCCTAGTGGGAGATTTGAAAAAGCTAATCTACACTAATAAAGAGAACACGTAATTCCCTTTTGTTGTGGAAGCTGACTTATCGTCTTCAGTCACTTGACTTTTGTGATGAAATGTGAAGTTGCGGGGTGGGGGTGGGGTTTCTGCACATTCCTTAACCTAAGAAAATAATTTTCAATGAGTTAGGTGACTGCAGACTGAATTTCAATATGAAGTTGAACAAGTTTACAAATGTATAATCAGTCTTTCCAAAATGACTGTTAAACAAGTGATAGAGCTGCTATGTTTCACTTCAGAGGAAGTTCTCTTAAAAAAGTACCTATAGCCCACCTATAATAGGCTCAGGCTATCAACACGTATTTTTGCTGCACGTTTAGAACAATTGTTCATGGTATATACATTCTCAACAAAAGCTTTTTCTCTGAGGCGGTCTCAGAAGCAAACATGGCTTATATGCCTGTTAGTAGCTGAACTTTTAATAGTAGCATCCTCTCTTCAGCAGCACACTCCTAATTGTTTTTTCCTCAGCACTTGCTCTCACTCATGCTCAGAATCATCCCTGAATCCTCTTTAAAGGAACACAATGCTCTGCTAAAGCAGTTCTGCAAAGATGCTTACTACAGGAGCAGCCTTTTTTGTTCTAAGTCTTTGCTCAGCAGAACTAGATGCGTCACTCCCTCTGCCTGGAGCTCTGTTACGAGTCTTAAGCATCTCCAGTTCCTCTACGATTGCTATGATGAGCAGACAGAGAGGATCCATCACAGCAAGTGGACACACCTAGAGTTTGGCGGTTGCTGTTCTGGTTATCTTCCTATTAACTTGTTCTGGCATCTCCAGTCATCTTTTTTCTTGAGTTTACCTGTGTTCTGCCATAGGTTACTCATGTAGTAGCATGCAAGGAAATAAAAGTGAACATTAAAACTGCTCCCCCAGTTGCTATAAGCCCACCCCCCTCACTGAAACACAAGAATGGTTTTGACTATGACCTGAAATAAAAGGCAGAGGGTGAGAATGAGGGAGGTGCCAAATTCAATACATGCCAAAAGACTGAGAATGCTCTCAGCTCTGTGTACTGGGGTAACTCTGTCCTTGTCTAACTGTCCCACTGCAACTTAACATGATTCCCCTCAATCAACACTGGCTGCCTCAGGAACTTACCATAGTTAAGTGGTCTCATTCTATCACTTAGCATTCGTCATATCTACATAATTACAACTGAAAAGCGTCTAGGCAAATTGAGAATGGCAAGCCTCAACACAGAAACAACAGTACCCTCCTGTTCCCATTCAAGCCTGGCAAGGACTGTTTCAGTCTGAGGGAAATGAAAAAAACCCTCCCTGAAATAACAAGTGAATTCTCCATCACAACAGACAATTCAACACATTATTTTAGGGCTCCCTAATTAATAAGAGGGACATCATTAATATGCAGGCCAGTTATTTTAGAACAAGTTAATGAAACTGATTATTTTAAGACAACCTTGTCTGTTATCCCTCCATCAGCAGCAGCATGTTGACCTTGTAATTATTTCACAGCTTAGGTGCAGGTATGATCTTAGAAGGAATTGTCACCATTGAGTTTGCCTTGCTTTGAGAGTAAACTGTTAAACATAAGACTTTATACTTGGAAGTGTTCTCTACTGCTTTCACTCAAACCTACACGTTGAAATTTCTTGCCTTAGCTGAGTCTTGAAGGAAGCAGTGAAAATAATTACCATAATAAGGACAAATGGTAGATGGCTCCACCTGGCATCAGAATAAACAGATCTCCTGTGGGGTTGACCTGGTTCCATCACTGCAGATTTAGGCATATACAAGCAAGCAAATAAAGTGACTTCATGAGATCATCTTGTGAGCCTTAGTAGCATACCAGATTAGATATCCAGTAACTGACAGACAACTGCAAGTTCTGTATCTTAGAGCTTCAAATGAAACCAGCCCTCCCATGTTGTGTTTTGGGTTTGTTTTTTTTAAACATACACAATACTTACACCATATTTGATGTCTGAAGGTCTGTCCTTGTGGAGGGTCACATAATGGTATGCCACATGTGGACGAGTTTGTCTTTCTCAGTGAAAGTAACTTCAGCTTCCCACTTCATGCATTACATTGGCCAGCCGAGTATTTGATGCTAGTTTCACATCATTACTTTTGTATGAACGCATTAGACTGACACCCAAGGGGTTGCACCATGTACAGCTGTGCATTACAGATGCCTTGAGAAAATGAGGAATCAGAAAAAACTCATTCCTTCTGGCATTTAAAACCAGGAGTCCAGATACAAATCAGAGCAAATACTGATGACAGATTAAGGTGCAGCAAGGAAAGGTTTAGTCATTAGGGATTCCAGCTCTCTAAACAACTCAACTTGTCAGTGATTAACTGGTGAGAAGAGAGGGTAAGGAAGGGATCACTGCTGAAATATACAATATCAGGACTCCTTGTTAGTCTTTTAGGTTGAGACACTCCATCACAGGGGTCTCATGGCTGAGCTGCTGGTTAATTTGCATATTTAATGATGAACTAGTTAGTTTACAATTATCAAATTCACAAACATTACCACCTAAAGGGGATGGGGAAGGGACATGAAGAGAATTAGGCTGTTGAATAATTATTCTGAACAGCCATTCAAATCTGTTCAGCTTCATTGACTGGCTCTGAGCCACTACCACAGAATACAGAAGAATTTCCACTGCATTATATCACTTTTAGAATTCTCTATCTACAGAAGCCATTTAGTCAGTAGAAAGAAACCCCCAAACCTCTCCCTTACCTCACTGTCCATGGGAATGAAGAAAAAAGCACTTAGATTCCTATTTCGCTACTTGAGTTCAGGGACAATTGTGATCCTGTAATGCATTTACTGAATGACTGCTACCACCAGATCCCAATCCCAAGCTCCTGTAGCTGTGGGACACAGCAGCCTATACAGTTCTTGCCTAAAACAGAGTAAATTACATGCAACCTTTTATCAAACAAGACACATTTTCTATTCTTCAGGAAAACAAACTCCACCAAACAAAAAAACAAAAAAAAACCCTACTTTTTTTCACCAAAACAGTATCTGGGGCAGTGCCACTGTAGTAAAATTCTGGGTCTTTGATTTCTTTTGCTTAAAAGCAGTAGCTGCTTGAATAGATTTCAGGAATCCAGAAAAGCAGTTTGTTGAGTACGTGCTCTAGCATACCGTAATTGTGCTCAAATTAAGGGACCTTTCCATATGTAAATCCCTTCCAAGCAGAAGTAAGTCATAGATATCTTCAGCCCTAAAAAGCATTTCAGTCAGCCATGCAGAAGAGAAATTACACTTAGCTTCAGTTAACCTGTAAAGCTGATGCAGCCCTCCACAGCATCTGCACTGCCCAGTCAGCCTTGTGAGCGCCCTCCCAGCTGTGGTGCACAAATCAGAAAGCAGCACCTAGTGCTGCAGACAGAACTGCAGCCTCCTCTGTGGTACTCCTCACAGCAGAGTTCATGTCTACTCCAAGAACACCACATCAGGGAAGACTTAAACACCAAACTAATAAAAAGCACCCAGCCTCGGTGCATGGGAAAGGTAGAGGGACTTCCAGCTCTAGTGTAGAGCCTCGCTCTTGTCTCAGCCTCTGAAGCGCAGTAGTCAGGCAGGTACAGATGACACCCAAAAACTGAGGCCTTGCTCTCACAACACCAGCATGGCATCAAGTAGTAGAGGTGCAGGTGAAGGCAATGCCTATACACAGAAATGTCCTTTCTGGGTGCTAATGATACTAAGGGACAAATAATAACATTGGCCTTAGGATTTGGGAAAGAGTGGTTTGTAAGTAAAGATTACTAAAAATGAAAATTTCCACAAAATGAACACTAGAATAAACACCACTCGGGCTAGTACCAGTCCTCAAACATCCACAGTAGTATTTTTCCCTTATGTAAAGGTTTTTAATAGTGTTTTATCTCATTACTTCACTCCAAAGAACTGTTCCAGAATCTGTAGGCTTACACTGCTTGTGAATTTGATACTGCAACAAATGGCAGAAATGAAAAATCTGAGTTGATTTTCCAGGCTAATAAAAGTAAATAGCAATTAAGTAAACTCACACTGCATGTCTGTCTGCTTAGTGGACGTAAATATGCTCTAGTAACTCTTAACAGCTATCACACTCAATGGCAGGCACCTTAATGTAATCTTAAATGAAGCCTCCAATAGTCCATTAGACTAATCTCACCATTAAGAGGCAAAAAATCCTTCAGTGATCCTTCTCACTATTCAACTCCCAGAGATGCAGATTTAACATGAGCTGGCGTTCAGTAACTGCAAGTAACCTAATGACTCAGTACATGACAAGTGCAAGAAAAAGCAGTGTTCTCTCAGCAGCAGGAGTGGGCAGGGAAGGATGCCTGCAGAGTTCACAAGCTGGGACTATGTGCAAGGAGCAAGTTTACGGCACTCCTATTAGATTTTAATTTCAAAACTAATTCATTGCACCTTAGTGTGCCAAGAAAAAGACGTCATCATTCACAAGGACCATGGCCATCTACCCTTAGTGAAGAATGATTCTGTTTTCTATTTTGCAAGTACAGATCAAGTACATCTTTCAGAAATGTCAAGAGTCTAAAAAATTAAAACTTATGAAATTACTTTTCCATTCCACCAGCTTTGTTTTTAATAGGCTTAACATTCTGTGTTGCAAAAAAAACCCAACAAAACCTTGTACTAGAGATCAGTACTTTTGATCTAAACCTTTCAATGCTCAAAGATTAGTAACCAATTAAGTAACCAATTTTTTAAAGAAAAACACTGAATAATACCAATGTGTTTCTACTGATGTATCACTTAACAGACTCAGTGTAATAAAACAGGTTTTGAGAAGGAATTTCTGCTTTGTTTGAGACAGACTTGACAAAGGGCATCAACTGCAAACTAGCTACAGGCCTATTACATTTTGGCAATGCTTGTATAGCAGTTCTGTCTGTCTTACTGTATTTAAGTAACTCTTGTGCAGCTGAAGAAGCTTGTAGAGTGAGAAACTTTACAGCCATGTACAGACCATGACATTTAAGAAGCTTCTCCCCATCATGCATGTCTGTATTTCCCTCTGCCCCATTGACACTTCACAAGTTCTCATGACAAATCCTCAAGCAGCAGCCTGGTGAAACTCCACATTCAACTGCAATATTGAGCATATTTCAATTCTTGGTATTAGCATGTCCAAAGCAGCCACACAAGCAGTTGGCAGCAGGTAGTAACTATTATTCTTATAAAAGAGCCCTTTCTATATGTGCAAACAGCTCAACTGAACACCAAATTAGGTGTGCACCATCACAAACTGTGCTTTGGAAACACTAGTTTTGTGAGATAAAACCTACACTTTGAACAAAGCCTACCAAAAAGCCACTAAGCTGATATCAAGGCCTGAAACCAAAAGCTAGATATTATGAACTGCTTCCATTGACTTCTGAAGGGCATTTTGCTGAAGTAACTTAACAGAAGAACATTCTAACTAAAAGCTTCACTAAAAGCCATTCTGTTTAAGGGGAGAGACACCCTTCAAAGATGACAAATAACACATGTGCAAACTCTCATAACACTCCAAGATTCTCATGCTCTGAAGCCTCTTGGTCCCCTTTACCTTTCCCCCCCTGCCCCCATTACTTAGACAATGCAGATGGCAATCAATTCATTCTGAAGGCAAAGCAAAAACGTTTGTTAGCTGAGTAGAACAGACCACATTTAACAAAGTTCCTATTCCAATTTTTTGTTTTGTCTAATTCCAACTGTGTTTGCCCAAGAAAGTATGGTATTATTAAACTCTGGGATGGTCACAAGGAACAAACAAGCAGCCTGTCTTGCCTATCCCATAAAAAACTGAAGCCATTAAACTGAATGGGTTGTTTCCTGTAATACAGAGAATTAACATTAAGGATCATACCACTGCTGACACTTGAAAAGCACTGTATACAACCACTCAGGCACACATCTTGAGGTTTTTTCGAAGAGAAACCAGAATGAAGAGAAACAAAATTCCTAATGCAAAAAAACCATCATTTGCTTTGCTAAGCAAGGTAACTATGGCCCTATTCTCACTGCTGTGAGATGATGTCCAAAATGACAAATTAAGAGCAAAGGGCTGGCACTTGGGTTTTGTAGGGTCTTGAATGTTCAAGTTTCAGGAGTCTGGAATTTGTTTCCTATCTCAAGCTTCATGTGAACCCTTGGTATTGTATCTTACAGATCACTCCAAGAAGCCACTTAAAGCTGGAAAATTTTCAGTGATATTAGCTGATGTAGTGGTTACTAAGTGTTTTAGAAAGTCTTACCATTCTGGAGAGCAGCATTTTCAAGATACTCCTTTGTAACTTAAGGCACTTATGAAAGTGAAGTTGGAGCTTTCAGGTGGTGTTTTTTGAGGGTGCTTTAGATTCACCTGTAGGAAGGAACTTGTAATTGAAGAAGTAAAAATACCTATGTACCAATACAACAGTATGCTAGCAATGCCATTATTTCTGGCACGTACTTTTCAAAACATAGGGCCCACATAGGCAAGAGCACTTTTGCCACTAATCTTTGCTAATCTTCATAAATATTTTGTCTGTACATTTTCAGTGTTTGCAATGGGTGACACTGTTAAGACATAAGACACTACTAAAATTCAATTAATAGGACTTTCATAAATAAAACCAGTCATCTTTCACCTAATTTATTTAAGTTCCAATTTTTTCCAATTTCAAACAAAAGCTAAATACAAGTTTTAAACAGGTAAGCACTATTTTTATCCAAAGGGAGCAGGCTTATGCAGTTTTATTCCAGTAAAGTACTCAACCCTTAAGCAGAGCCTTCTTTGTCATCAAAACTATACAGTAGTCTTCCTTTTATAATTGCACAATCTTAAAATGTTCTGCCAGAACCAAGTTTTGACACTCCAAACACTATTTTACATTGGTTTATAATGTCTGTTCCAAAAGAAAAAAAAAGAAACCTCGATGGGTTTTCCATAAGAAATGTTTTAGAAACCAGTATTTCCTGCACAGTTCACCTGCAAGTTTACAAGTCTCAACTCTCAAGAAAAAAATAATCCTCTACCAACATTGTTTCTGCAGCTATTATTTTACCTTTTTTTGAGCTGCTTTAGCAACTTCAGACTCCAGGTCTGCCTCATCTGTATAAATGCATCCAACTCAAAAGAATACCTTCATACAGTTATACAGCAACTTGGGGAAAGAGATCCAAAACAAAAGTGCCAGTAAACTTAGACATGGCCAAGCAAAATAAAAGAGGCAAAAAATGCCTACACATTAAATGAGATGCTTCTTTTTTTTCCCCTAAAGAAAGATTTCTTTCCCATATTTACTTCCTATTGTAATAGCCACTTCTTCGTTCATTAAAATGAATGATAGTGCTCTTCGATACAATCATTAACAGCAAAGCTGTAAGGCTTTTATACCCGTTACATTCACTTCTCACCCTCCAAATACTGATGGTTAACATTAGAGATGTTAGGGGGCATGACCAGCACAAATGGGAACACCACCACAAATGATCACCTTGTGCTTTCGGGTACATTTGTTTCAATGTACAGTCCCTTCATTTCACATTTTAGCAAGATGCTGATGCAGTGCAGAAGTGTGCAGAGCATCCTCTCTTTCACAAGGTCCATGCAGAAAACATCTAAAAAAAATTGCAAAGTTCTGAGATACAAATGATTAAAAAAATCCAAGATGATCAAGTTTCACAATGTATAGTGTTCTGAACATGAGTCCATTTTCTTCTAAATTCTGAAAGAATAAAGTGGTGAGGAAAGTGAAAATCCACTGATGCACTCTGTGATCTTCCCCATTTTGCTGGCCAGTACCTTACTCTGGCATGTAAGGACAGAGGTGATCCTCTATGGTACCAACCGTCCAGTGAGTGAGCTGCTCCTGTGGCAGGTACAGGCAGATGCTGCATAACTTGAAGATTGTAGCTTTGTTTTTTGGAGTCTAGAGGCAATAAATAAATAAAAACACAAAGAAAAGCTATTAAACCTATAAGTTGACTCAAGAGTAACAGGCAGACCTGATAGATATTTAATACTCATTGTTTCAAACACATAAATAGCCTGAACTTAAAAATTAGCCTGCAACTCCTAACGAATAAAATGTTTCTGCTATTCAGTTCATTCTTCACTTGAATTATTTCTGTATTATCACCCAAATCAAAACAACATTTTAATTTTTCCAGAACACTTTTAGGTCCATGTTAGAACTTATTTAATTTTTAATATAAGAGCATTAATTTTATGTGAATGCATCTGTGGCCCATGGTTAGTTTTTGCCTATGTGAATCCTATTTATAGAGTATGTTTAGTCTGAAACTGCCAAAATGAAATAATGAATGCATGATCAGGTTTTCTACTTGAGTATTTTCCAACAAAATCACTGATGTTCCCAAGCAGAAAGAACTTTTTATGATTAAACACACTTGTTAAGATGAGGACAAAGGAAGCTTACCTGCAAGTGCTGTCTGTCAATGAAGAGAAACACTGACTGGTTAGGGTTGTTGACAACAATTCCAGTCTTGTCCTTTCGGCTCAGAACATGCAGAAACTGTTTTTCATAGTCACCATGATGAAATTCAAACTTGGCCTACATGGTGTGAGGGAGGGGAATAAAACATTTAAGATAAATCTCACATGTAACCTATTAATTTCCTTCAATTTGGGGCTTTGCAACCACTTTATTTTCTTTCCTTTTCTGATCTGTGAAAACTAGGAATTGGGGACCACAGCGATGACACGCTTGAGTCTTGGCACCATTTAAAGAATTCCCGAGTTTCATTCTGCCAACACGGACATTAGTCATTGCAATGATGTATTCATCCAAAGGTACAACTTTAACTGCAGATATAAACCCCAATTTACTTGGTTGTTGTGGCAGAACATTCCAGTGCCTCAATTTCTAGGCAAAATTATAATGCAAAGGTTCCATACATCTCAGACCCTCTTTCATGTAACCAAATACAAACCTTAATGACACCATCATATTTACAAAAAGATTCATTTGTACTAAGAGGCACATCTAATCCACCTCTACAAATACAAACACACTGTATGCATCTATACATACATGTCATTTGCAAAGGGCCTTCACAAGCTTAAACTTTGGAAGGACTAATATAACAGCATATAAACAGGAGGAAGAATTTGGAACTCAAAACACTGACTTCTTTACAAATAAAAATAGCGTATTTTCTAATTCCCAGAGAAGTCACATACCTTATCAACTTATTGTTTAAGCAGAGCACTTACCCTCCCCCTCCAGGACCAAGTTACTTATTGAAGTTATGAACCAAAACCAAATACCTGAACAGGCCTAAAGGGTTCATCAGATCCCTTCCACCGAGAAAACAGGAGACAGACTATCTTCTCAATATCATTGCGAGGCCATAGAATGAAGTCCATCTCCTGGGTACAGCCGATCACATCCTGTGAGCAGTAAATTTCTGCACTTATATTCCCTCCATTAGTCAAAGACACAGATAAGCAACTTATCTATACAGGCACGTAATTTAGAGGTGGTACTTATCACAATGTTTGTGTAATTTTCCATTTGTATTATTCTAGCACACCTAGAGTCTTCCTTGGCTTCCACTGAATTTTAGTATCAGTAGCCAGTCAATATAAATTACAGCTTTAAAAAAACATTAGCGAAGAGTGTCTATCTTCCAATATTCATAAAGCAAAACCACTCAGTTGTACAGCAGGAGTTGTTGCAAGAATTATAAACACATGCCTACTAAAGGACAAAGAGGCAAGAAGATACCATTCCCAAGGCATATCTCTGATGAGACAAATGAAAGGTAAAGCTTAAGCATTACATATTTAAACAGTTTTAAAACACATATGCTGCTGTTACCTTTCAAACTAGATCCCATAAACACAGGGCCACAGAACCTTCACATAGCAAACAAGTTGATAACATTTCAAAAAGGCAAGATTAGCCTTAAGATTCACAAAGAAAAGCACAGGTGTTGAAAGACTGAGATTCAGCAAGTGTAGAAAGAAGACTTACCCTGCGCATAGACTGGTAGCGGGGTGCATGAAGCTGTACTATATCCTTCTGCAGAAGCTCTAAGGAACTTTCCAAAGAATAGCTGGAATCCCGCACACCTTTCAGGATATTTTCTTCATAATTATTTGTCATGACTGGTATCACTTCAGACACTTCAAAAAGTGCTGACTTTTTCTTCTAAAAAAAAAAATAAAATCACAGACTACTTTAAGACTACAATCCTTTCTAGGCAACTATAGCTAACTGTTTCAGGATTTGTGATTTTCTCTATAAATGTAGAAAGTATACATCACACAGGTTAGGACTTTGTCACAAGCCACTAAAATTTATGTGCAAAAATTTATACATTAAACAGACCAACAACTTTTTATAAAAGTTGAACACATTTTTGTAGTCTCCAAAGAAGCAAATTTACATACCAATCTTGCAAACATTACAGCTGTATCTCAACATTAATAGAACTGCTGCTTCATCAAGTAGTGTAGGTGACTTTGGGCTGACCACGAACCTTCTGCAAGCTTCTCTTTGCCAATCAAGTAACATCTTTATTCTGCTTTTCAATTTTTTATAGTTTGTCTTTTAATGAAAAGTGAAATCTTTCAATGCCACACTTGGTGACAGCAGGTGACTAAGAACCCATCTGAAGTTAGCTATAAATTATAATCCTCTCAAAGGAGGATTGTTTTAATTTGCTAACTGGTATACTCACTACGAGTATTTCAGTATCTCTCAAGCAAGGCCAAAATATTATGAGAATGCACAATAAGTTTCTGCTGTACATGAAATCACTTCAAAGTTGTATTTCTGTTTTTAACAGCGTTCTTATAGCTCATGAGAAGTCCTGACCTACTTAAGACCTACATGACAAAGTATACTTTACCAAATAATGCTCCACTCACCCCCGTCAGAATACACATTACAGGCAACTATTTGCTGACCAAGCTAACCTAAGCTAAATTCCTACTTTAAGCAAACTGGTACGGGATAGGTATCTTCAGTTCACTGTGATATAAGCAAAGGCATATGCAACAAATTCCTATAAAGCACCCAGACAGTAATATGAATGCTCCAACTAAAAGTGTTAAACTTGAGTCATCTAAGAAAATCTAACTGTTGGCACTGCTCAAACATTCGTATCGCTATTACCATGAGTCAGTAACCAGAATTATATCCCAATATATCCACCTCTGCTTGCACTGGAACTGACAAACAAAAGCAAAATGACCCTGGGAAGTTTAAAGAGGATTTTCAAAGCTTTTCATGAACAGTCTTCATTAAAAACACATAATTATTACAGTGAATGCAAAAACTATACCTTTGAGGGGATTAAACAATTTCAGTGCTCATCTACATGCATTTTGTACATTATGTACTCTGTTGCCATTTGCTTTTATCTTCACTTCCTAGTCACTTTTTCAGCACATTCACTTCCTACAAGCACCTTCTCTTCTTCACCTTCTGTGGATGGAAACTCTCCTACAACTGGGGGTCTACAGGTAGCTTTAGATACATCACCCAGCTGCCCTCCCCACCCGGATGCACAGCATCTGGTGACAGAGGAGGCAGCGAAGCAAATGGAGATTTCCTCTTTGCCCTCCTCCACTCCCTTTCAAAATGGTAGCAGCAGTTTCACATGTGCGTGCGCACTTGGGCCATTTCCACATCCCCTTTTGCACCTCCTCCCTTCCACTGCCAGGTCTTCCCTTCTGTTTTCACCAGATAAACTCCGCAGTGGCCCCAGCGAGGCATCCCTTCACAACTCAACCGTTCACAGCCAACGACTGTGCAAGTCACACCCCAATTAGAGTTAACTAGTTACAGTGTTAACTCTGAAAAATATCTACTTAATACAGAAGTTACCAAGTAACCATTTAATGAGGCACTGCCACCCTCTGGGTTACAACATACAAAGAGCCAAAATGACAAACAACGAAGTAAATAAATATTATGGCAACTAGCAATTAAAAAAATAAATGTTAAAAAAAAAATCAATGGACTCTATTAAGGATAAAACATTTGATGCAATCAGATAGCAAGACTCTGCACAGCACACTTAACATGCAACAGGCAACACAGAGAGACACGTTAAAACCAAGTTACCTTGTCTTTGAACACAAAGGCAATGTACATCTTGAAGTCAAACTGGTCAGCTAAAGATTCTTTTTTCTTCCTAAGCTGAGCACGAAGTCTGTTCAGAGCTTGTTTCTTCCGGGAGTTTGGGTCCCCCATTTTGTAATACAGGTGGTACTAAAGCCTTTGGAAACTGTCGCTAAACTATGGGCACCTTTTCGTAAGACTCAAGTACAACAGAAACAAGTCGTTTGATTCCTGCTAATACGATTGAATGGATCAAACGCTAATGTAACCCAAAACCGCACCTCAGGCAATGTTTAAGAAAATGTCGTATCGGAGGGGTCAGGAAACAAAGTAAGTAGTTGTTCAGCCATGGCTGGACAAGAGGTTTTACAATAAACCAAGAAAAAAAAAAAAAAACAAAGAATTTTGAAGACAAAAATTTGAAGTTTAGCCACAGGAATAACAGGGTAAGAATGGGGGGGGGGGAACCATAAAAACAAGCCCTAAACAAATCTTATCACAATTTATGTGTACAATAAAAAGCAACTGGCACAATCCCAATCCATGGGGGAGGGAGGGGGGGGTACTTTTGCTCTGCTTACTTAAAAAAAACCCCCGAAGCTGAAATTACAAATTGCGTTTTACCCCAGCCAGATCCATGGCTCTACTGATTATTATTCTCAGCCTTTCACTATTGCTATGTTGCCCGTCTTTTTCTTTAGAATTATTACACTTGGTGGAGAGCAGAGAAAAGGGTGCAAAGGAAGAGCGCACAACCCAGGAAGTATGACATTTCTCTGCCAACAACAAAATCAACTACAGACAACACAGCGCTGGTTCGCAGGGGAGCAAAGAGAAAAGACAGCGGAGTCATTTCTAACTTCATCCTGCTCATCATTGCCCTGAGGCTACTGCTGCCAAAGAGGAGAGGGATCATGATGGCCATTGACAAAGGGCGGATAGGGGTTTAAAGGGCAGTGTTATCTCACCTAGAGACTAAAACCCGAAACAGTGCCCCGAACCCGGGCTCCCTAACAGCAGGAGAGCCCTACATCCCCCGACACCTCACGCACTCCCTGGGCTGCTGATCCCCGGGGATCCTTCTCTGTCTGTCTGCTGCGGGCACGGTCAGCCGAGGCTGTGCATGGCCGTGGCTCCTGGCTCTCCCTGCGGCCTCTCTGCAAGCACGGCGGCCGCGCCCGGGCCGGCGGGGCACCCTCGGCAGCACCGCCTCTCTCCCCTCTCACTTCATGGCCACGACTCGGACAACATGGAGTGGCTTTGGTTTGTTGTTTTTTTTTCCTGCTCCTGCTTCTCGGTGTCAGAATTCTTTGTGAGGTTTGGTTTTTTTAAAATTGCAAATCTAGGTTGCAATTTTAAACCTCTAAAACACCCTCCCCCTCTCCAAAAAAAAAAAAAAAAAAAAAGGCAAATCCCCAATTATCAGGTTATTTTCTTCCTCTCTCCAGACATTTTTTTTCACCCCACCACAGGTGTTTGATTAGTCGGGGTTAATAAGTTTTTAGATTAGCAAATTCGTCGGACCAGGTTAAGAAGGGGCGGGGGGGGGGGGGGGGTAAAAAAAACCCCCTCCAAAAGG
>JAWWEU010000081.1:92566909-92588319 GCA_035583155.1 Acropternis orthonyx | reverse complement strand
CCCCCCCCCCCCCCCCCCCCCCCCCCCCCCCCCCCCCCCAAAGCACTCCTCCCCCTCCCTTCTGTCTCTGGAGAGAAAGGGGGGAAAAAAAAAAGAAAGGAAAACAAAACGAAAGGAACCCCTCCCAAAACTTTCCCCCCCAAGCTGAGCAAGAGACTGAGCGGCTCCGACGAGAGCCCGGGCCGTGGCCCACTCGCTACCCGCAGCCGGCGGGCGCAGGAGGCGCAGCGGAGGCGGCGGCGGCGCTGCTGGCAGCACGGGCAGGAGCCATGTCAAGATAAAGCCACGAAGCCGCGGAGCCCCCCCATCCCTGCCGCAGGGGACACGGTGACCGGGCCGCCCGCTCTGCCGCTGCTCGGCCCCGACCTGGTCCCCATAGTCTAGCTCAGAGCCCCGGAGCCGGGGAGTGGGGAAATGGTGGCGGAGAGAGGAAGAGGAGGAGGAAGAGGCGAAGGCGGCGGAACGAGGAGGAGGACGCGGTCCCTGCGCTAGCGGCTCCTACGGAGGAGGGCGGCGGGCACAGAAATCCCGGAGCAGCGGTGGAGAAGGACGGGCACGGCTGGGAGAAGGATGAAAGGCCTGAGAAGAGCCGCTCGTCGCCCAGGCGTCCTCGGAGACGACGGCCGGAGCGGGCGGGAGGGTGCGGGAGCGCCTGTGCCTGGGCACGGAGCTAGCTCTGACCGAACCTGCGCGGCCACCACCGACCCCTCAAAATGGCAGCGCCTGAGTCACACAGGCGCCGCCCTGCCCGCACTGCCGGCGCGTACCAAGCGCCCGCGCATGGTGGGGGGGGGGAGGGGTGCGATCTTGCGCTCCCTGCAGAAGCGTTCGGCCTCCGCGGCCACCGGCAAGCCGTGCCGGGAGAGGCGTGGAGGAGAGCCCAGCAGCGGCTCGGGGCGCCTCCGAGCCGGCACCGCGCCGGGAGCCGGGGTCGCTGGCCCCTGCTCAGCCCCGCGCCCCCCTCCCCCCGTCACCCCGCGTGTAACCGGCCCTGGTTCCCGCGGGACAGCGACCCGGATGGGGCTGCCCAAGGTGGCGGGGGTGGGGGGGCGAGCAGGGCAGGCGGGAGGGCGTGTGCCGCCCCCCCCCCCCCCCCCCCGGGCCGAAGTGGTACATGCCGGGGCAGCTCTCCCCCCCGCTCCGTCCAAACGCCGCTCCCCCAAATCCCGTCACCCTGTCCCAGACTCCGTCACCCTAAACTTCTTTCGGCCTTAAGCGTGTGTCATTGGTGAATAAGTCTTGTAGTGGCACGTTTCGTGTAATTTCGTCCGTCGGGGTTTGTGTTCAGCCGGTCGCAAAGTAAAACTGTAAATAACGCGACAATAAAAGTCCAACGTGTACTCAGAGCTGAAATGGTGGTGGGCTTGTCCCCAGCGCACGGCCCAGCCCCTGTGTGTCGGTCCATGTGCCTCAGTGGCGCTCGAAACGCTTCCCGAGGACCTGGGTTAGGGCATGTCCCTCACCTCCCTCTGGCGCCTGTGACTCACGGAAACAGCAACGATATGGCAGAGATTACAGGCAGGAGGCAAGTGCGGGCACCGTCCCTCTCATTTGATTGTGTTTCAAAGCCCATGCAGCATTGGCGAGAGCACTCTTCTGTAACTCCAGCAGATTTCAGTCTTCGTTCCCCCAGTCTCTGCTCTTACTTGTCTTTGCTGGTTGCCCTTGTTCTCTCCTGACCTCCTTATTAGTTATTTCCCTTTAGCACACCTTTCCTGGGACACCTTTCTCCTGCCTATCTGTCGGCAGCAGCTGTGTTGCAGCCCTTGGACCCCACTGTCCTCCCCCAGGGTTAGTCAGGCCCTCTGATGTGAACTCTCCATCTTGCCTTCCTTGACACGGGCACTGCCCACAACGTGCCTCTGTTGTTTGAACAAGAACAGAGAAGAAAGAGACAGGTTTTACCCACTCACAGGTTGCTGTTCACTCCCAATGGCAATGCCTATTGAAAATAACCCTTTACTTGGAGGTCAAAAGCAAGGCAGATGAATTAGGAGGATTACATTAGCTCTGCACTGCTGGGGTTATTTCAAAATGCCTGAGTTTTTTAAACTGTAACATCAGCCTGTCCTTAACAAGAGCTGCGTTTAGACAGCTTTTCCAGCCAGCTTTTTCCAGTTTTGTTTCCCATGCTGCCCTGCACGACATTTTGTGCTGCAGCCTTGCGCCCACTGCTATTTTAAGCCGTGACTCACGCTTGGCCTGTGACCCTTTCTGTGCCGGCACAGCGGATGCAAAGCAGGCTCAGCACGGCAGCACTGCTTAATGTGGGGATTGCCCCAGCACAGAAGGCCCTCGGAGGGAACTGGCACCTTGCCTGCCTGCAGGGGAGAAAGGAAGGAGTTTTCTTCCAGCCCAGTAACTCCAGCTGCCCTTTAGAGTGCAGGGATGCAGTCACAAGGAATCGGGCAGCTGCCCAGCCCCAGGTTGAGGAACACATCCAAAAAATTTTGTCCAGCGTAGTGCTGGCACAAGACCAGTTTTTCTTCTGGAGGACTTTCTAGAAGAGCTGAGGAGAGGAATATATATACTTAGACAATATAGATATATGTATGTATCTATACATAGATATGGACAGGAAACAGGAGATAAAGTATAAAGTACTATGTGTTAAGCAGCCACCACCTGTCTTCTGCAAACTCAGGCTGCTCAAATCCTTCCACAACATTTCAGAAGCAGATGAGAAGCTGAAATCACTTGCAAGTTCCTTCTGTAAAGATTGCTGCTCCTCCTTATATAGACAACTCCCTCTCTTAAGCTTGGTGAAGATTTTTTTTCTTTTGGCTCTTTGGCTAGTAAAGGTATCCTGACAACGTTACGCAAATGAGCACATCTGGCCATACATGTGCAGAAATATTTGCAATTAAAGCAATGAGTAATAGCTGAGTCTTGTCCTACTTTTATATAGTTGTGCTTCTTTTCCTCCATCGTGCAGAGTGGTGAAGCTTATAGGGTAGGAAAATATCATCATCTCAGTTAAAACATATTAAGTAGCATCTCTTGCTGAATGGAGAGCTAAGACTTAGTAAAATAAATATTTATATGCTATTGATCTATAATTCTCTTGACTAGATAATTGTATATTATTGTTATGCCTCTTATGAGTTTATGCAATGTTGTAGCATTTATAAGACAAGCTTGTGGGCCTGAAAGCTGGTGTGTATGTTGCAATGATAACACTTGATCTAATGACAGACTGCCTCTCTTCAAATCTAATTTAAAATAATGGAAGATCTATCACTAAGAAGAGAGGAATGTGCATGGTATGCAAAACAAACCTGACAAGCAGCAGTAGATGCAAAATACATAATAGTTCTCTTTTTTTAGGCTTCAATCCCATAAGCACAGCAAAAATAGTGCTTCTTGTGCATGTTAAATTCAGGCTGAGCAAACCAGTCAGTAGACTGGGACAGCTTCTGCTTGGTTAGAACAGCACAGACGAATCAGCTGGTGTCCTTGAGGCTTTCCCCCAGAGCGAGGAGGACTGAACCATATCAGGTAGCTGCAGTCCTGTAGTCTTGGAGGAGTCAGGTGCATACAGACCCCTAGGGACTCAGGGTTCAGCAGCATGGGTGACACTCTCCAGCTGTCATCCTGGAGAAATACAGAATCAAGCAGCATGGGCAACATTCTGTGTGAAGGTAGGAAAGACCTTGTCACAAAAATATATTCCTTGGGAGAGAAAGTGAGTCATGTTTTGAGAAGCACTGCAAGTTAAGAATATCTCCTTGCTGATATAATTTTCCCTTTCCCACTCTGAAAAACTTGTGTTTTCTATTCACCATTTTATCATTTCCTTGCTGTTTTCAGTGAAATAAAGCACCCAGCTACATAATAGCTTGTGATTTTTTTTCTGTAAATGGAAAAGGATCCATAACTTTATAGGAACATGTTGTTTTTTGGGGTTTTTTTCCTAAAATTTGTGTAATTTCAGAGTCTAATTCCTGTTTTCAGAATTAAATGCTTACTCATAGGCATGTGGGCAAGATTGTACTCTAATGCCACTGTTCTTAATTTCTGGGTTAATAATTAGTTACTTAAAAATTCATAATTTCTAGTTAATAATTAGTTTTTAACAGATTGTAGCAAATTGGTATGTATGTTATAGACATAGCTAAGAAGAGATGAGATGGATTCTGTTGTCTCTCTGTTTATACCTTCCACACATATTGTACTGGCTGTGTATGTTAGCAGTAGTATCAGCCCTGAAGCTACTTACTTCAAAAACAGGACTATGATTAATTCAGTGCCAAATATTTATGCATCAGACAAAAATAAATTAGAATTCTTTGTAAATTTGAACAAGACAAATTAGGAGGTAATTAAAAACTCTTTCATATACTTCTGAATATACTAACTCACTTTTCTGCCTTCAGAGAAAACATCAGTTTCTAAGGCATAACAGGACTGCTTTTGTGTGAAGAAATGTCAGTGTTTAATGTGTACAACATTCTTTACCTCATGTTCTGGACAACTATATATCCACTCAGAATCACAGAATCATAGAATGGTTTGGGCTGTCCACCATTGTCCACCAATTGTCATGGTAGACAGGGGTGGGTAGAAGAAAATTAACTCCATCCCAGTATTTTGGTATCTGAAAGACTGCTGGTTCTTATTCACTGTGCTGTGTCACCTTTAACTTATGTTCTCAGTTAGTGATGTGAAAATGCATTTGTCTTTATGAGACTGGTTTGTTCTATTAATCTATAGTCATATTTCAATGTAGGTTTTTTGTTCGTCAGGAGGTGCTTGCAAGAGTAAGGGTAAAATTTGAAACAACTTGTTTTATTTGTTCATTCTGTAAATAATATTGTAATTACTTGCAGTCAACAGACTTGGAAGTAGTTTTAGATTATTAATTACTAGACTTCATAGAGAATGTTTAATTTTTAAATCTTAAAGCACTATATAAATGTTTTTTCAAGCTAAATCCATAGCTGAGAGGTTAGGACCTAACCGTGTTTTAAGGGAATGTTTTAGTGACTCACAAGGTTCTTAACTAGGGAAGAACTCACTAGGTGAGATGCAGATATTTCTTGTAAACTTTTACCTCTGGAGCACTAAGGATCAGCATTCACAGGACTATCTTTAAGTACTCTCTGGAGATATCTAAATAATACCAGTGACCATCACTGAAAACGGGCTTGCATTATGAATTATACCTGGACTGTGCTGTGTGTATAACCCTTTCTTTGTGCAGTTTCATTAACATGCAGCCATCCGTGCTGGCCATCCTAGGGAAAAGAAGGCAAATCACGGATTTGTTGTCGGTAACACACGAAACTCTTCTATGCAAGAGGCTGAGGGAGGCGAAGCGCGGTGCCACGCTGCCACCTACTGTCCCCCGGCGGGTGGCTGGGAGCCCTTTCATCCCTTAAAGAAGTATTGGACAGAAGGGCCAAGGGAACAGCGGCGAGGGGCCCGGAGAGCCACAGGTCCTGTTTACGGACTCAGAGACCCCAAAGCCGGGCTCGGGGTTGTCTTCCACAGACCTTGTCGCAGGGCTGAGATGAGACATTCGCGTGTCTCAGAGCTCAGCACTGCACTCGCTTCCCTGCCCTCTCCACTGTTGCTTTCTGCATCTCAGTTTCAGTCGTTGCTTGTATTAAATATTAATAAGCAGGAAGGCATCTATTATATTTATGGAATAACTCAATATGCAAAATAAAAACATTACAATGTAGTTTACATGTACTTAATGTAGCAGGTAGAGATAAAGAATCCTTAAGCACCCCAGTGCTGTATCACTATGTGCAGAGCACAGTAAAGGCCTTGAGAAAAGGCACAGTGTGACTGTCAAGCAGAAATACTGTTTTGTCAGCACTGGATTCAAGTAGCCAAGTCCAAACTCTCTCTGGACAATGCTCAAGAAGTTTCTACACGCTGGCACCTAAGCAAGACAGGACCCCTGAGTGGTTGAAGACCAGGAAGTGCCTTCCCACCTATTCCCATGTTTCTAGGCACATGAAATCCTCCAAGAAGCTTTTTTTTTCTTTTCCAGTTGTCTTTTGCTATAAAAACTGCTAACATTTATCAATAGCAATGGAGTATAAAAGCTTTTAAAAGTACACATTCTCTGGTGCCATGAATAATCTAACAAATTGGCTGAGCTCTGTGGGAAACCTCAGTGTGTTTGCTTAGGCTCACTTGAAGTGCAAATAGTCATAAGTATTCATGATAGAGTTGTTTTTATAATGAAACAAACAAGCTGAAATGCATTATATTGCACTCAGTCTGAATAAAAATATATTCTGCTAGCATTGGGTTGACAGATTTTTGCATGTAAAAATGCCATAATCCCTATTTAAATTCAACCTTTGGCCACAAAAATGGGAATTATTGCAGTAAAGTAACCTGAAAGCTTTTTTTTTTTTCCTGGTGAGATTTTCATATAATTATACTGGTTTCCCACAATTGAGACTATGAATAGGCTTCTAATAATAAACTCTCAGGGTTCTTTCTGAGACGGTGACAGGGTTCTTTACAAACCTTTCAAACTTGAAGACACCGAACTCTGAGACACAGTGGTTCGTAAGAGGACATGTTCTTCAGATGGATAAATTGAAGGAGTGGCAGCTTTGTAATAAACCTCCAGATTGTATGCCTCCAGCAGGAACAAGTTAAAAGAAAACCCAAACAGAACCGTCACATCAGAACCATCTCCCATTACCTTGTCCCTTTCCAATTAGCAACATTTCCAAAAGCTGTTATTCTCCTTCTGAACTGTAAATCCACCTGAAAACCTTTTGTTGATTAAGCCTGAATTTTGAAAAGGTAATATTTGAAAAAGTTTCACTTGAAAACATATTATTTAGAAAAATTGTATCACAGCCATAAAATACACAAAGTGCATATAAATCTCTGCATGCATCTAATTTAAATGTTTTGTATGATGTTTTTATTGCATTTTTATATTTCTGTGTATATAAGATGTAAAAATACGAATGTTTTTACGTTGTGTTTATGTACACATTACATGTATCTCTCCGAAAGGAGATTTAATGCTGATAAGATTTTATGCATACATTTATCCAGAGTTTAGCATACCTGCTAGTGTTTTGAAATACAGAAATTTCAAATTTTCTTCCAGAATCAAGGAGAATTAAACTAACTTAGGAGCATGAGCTTTTTATTTTAGTACTGCAACAGAACAGTATTAATTTAGATAGACATTCTGCACATGTTATTTTCATTTTCTTGATAGAGGACAAAGCTAACTGAGGTGACAGCTTGCTAATGACACTATAGTATTCGAGATAACAGGAACAAAACTGGCAAAAACTGAAGGGTGTTATGGAATTGAGTAACATATGAATACAGCAATGAAATTCAAGATAGACAAACATCAAGGAATATATCAAAGCGTAAGAAAAAGATCTTAATTTCACATATAAAATGACAGTTTGAACTGACCATCACTCAAGAATAAGATCACAGAGTTATGGCAGATTTTTCCACAAGAATGCTGGCCCAGTGCTCAGCAGTGGTTAAAAAGGCAAATCGAATGGCATACAGTTCACAAAAGAGCAGGAAGATGAAATAGCTTTCATGTAAGGGATAGATAAGTAGCCCTGGGAGAGAGAGAACTGGAGGCAATGTAACAGTGGCCTAGATAAGGGTAAATTGTTTGCTGTCTCTTCAGTCCAAGGACAGGGGACACCAAGTGTCAATACGGGAATCGGGTTCAAAGAGAAACAAAAAGGGAGGGTGTTCCTTGGACGATGGTTATTTGAGCCCTAGAAGTACGTGCCAAAGGATATTATGGACAATGCAAGTTTAAACGGGTCAATGGGAGACTGAACAGGTTTATGCAAGACAGATCAGCTTTATTTCCTTATCCTTGTTTAAAGATTTCCTAATGCATCATTTTTTATGTTCTGCCTTTCTTTCTTTCATTGGACCATGACATTCTGCTTAAGACATTCTGGTAAGTGCCATACAGCTTATTTCCAAACAGAGGACTGACAGAGTGGCATGCTAAATAAATACTTCTCTCTGTAATTATCCTGATTTCCAACAGCTCCATCATACTCCTTGAGGAAAATGTCGATAGCTGCTCTGCGCGACCTTGATCGCAAGGAACGCCCTTAACTCTACAGATGTTTACTCAGAAGGCAGCAAAAGATACTATTAGCATAAATAAAAGACATGGTGCAACTTCTCTATTAAAGAAAGAAAGGCGGAAGAAAGAGAAAAGACCACAAACACCCAATAGTACATCCCCGCACCCCCTCAGCCCCGCCGCGGCCTGAGGGGCGGGCCCCGCCGCGCGGCGCGGCCCCTGATTGGCCCGTGAGGCGGCCGGCGGGTCACGTGGCTCCCCTCACAGGGCGGGCCGGCGGGAGCGGGCGGCCGGCTGCGGGACTGGAGGCGAGCGGGACGGACGGACGGGCGGTGAGGGCAGCGAGCGGCGGCGGGGCTGGAGGCGAGCGGGGAGAGAGCGGGGCGGACGGACGGGCGGGCGGTGAGGGCAGCGGGTGGCGGCGGGGCTGGAGGCGAGCGGGGCGAGAGCGGGGCGGACGGACGGGCGGTGAGGGCAGCGGGTGGCGGCGGGGCTGGAGGCGAGCCGGGAGAGAGCGGGGCGGACGGACGAACGGACGGGGCTCTCCGCCTCGCCTGGGCCGCCGGGCCGAGCTGGGGCCGCGGGCCTTCGGCGCCACGTTTGGGTGTTGGCGCGCTCCTGCCTGGCCGTCCCCCAGTGGCCGCGGCGGGAGGGGCGGTGCGGGCCCGGCTGGCGGGAACGGGCCGGGGCGGGAGCGGGGCCGCGATCTGGCCCTTACACCCCTATTCTGAGTGTGCGGTGGGGCTGCCCCGTCAGGCCTGCTCAAGGCCCGTCTGCGGGGGCCCGTGTGGCAGCGCTGGTGTCGGCGACACGGGACGTTGCCTTCCCAGCGCGCCCGAGAGAGGGGCTTCAGAGGCTCTGGAAGACCTTTACGACTGACTACTTAATACTGCCATAAAAGCTGATAAACCGAAATTGAAATGTTCTGTAGCACGTGTCCCCCGAACAATTGCAGCGGTTATAGTGGATGTTATATAATTTTTTTTTTTAATTGCGTTGCAGTTTGTCCTGTGCATTCCAAAATGAAACAGAAACTGGCTGCAGAAAAATCCTCAGGATCTTTGCAGGTATGGGCTTTAAAGCCTTGAAGCTAGTACCTCTTCTCTGACACAAGCTTTATATCCATTGAAGGAATAGAAAGGGATCTGTTGAAATGAGCTTCCACCTGGCTTCTGTCTGAGTAACCTGGCAGTTTGTGTGACTTGGGAACATGCTGTTCTTCTTGGGTATGTGTGCTTGTGACTATTTTTTATCTTGTTGCTCAGCAAGTCCTTTTTACTTTGACACTGAGCTCACTGTCTCACCATGCGATTTTTTGGTTTTTTTCTGCTGCTGGCTATTTGCCTTTGCTTACTGATTATGTCTGGCTGCTAAGGGGCTGTCGAGTAGGTTCTGTAGTAGGGATTAACTCACAAATAGTTAAATCTGTTTTGACTTCTGCATGCTTGAGCTGAAGTATTCAAGTGGGCAGTTCGGTTTCTAAAGTCACCCTTATAAATTGTAGTTGCCTTGGAATTGGTGGAAATGCTTAAAAGATTTAGATTTTTAAGAGCTGAGTGATAAGTTATTAAAGTTTGTACCTAGTCTTGTTAAACCTTTTAATTCAGGCCCCAATCAGAATTGTACAAATACCATATATAATAGAGACTGGTAGTCCTCATATCATGAGGCATATTGATTGTAGTGAAAACTTCTGGTATTAATGAAAATTGCCAGTTGATAAGTCTGACTTACACACATGGCAGTCATGTCCCGTAGCACTTCTGTGGTATAAATTGTTCAGTGAGGCTTTTTTGCACTTTCAGGGGGTTAAGTCCAGTATTGGTCAATAACTTCTTGGCAGAGTGTACTTAACTAACCTTCAATAGCAGTGAGCAGTCTCTGACACGGTGTGATTCTTGTTCCCACAGCAGTTAATGTTTGTCCTTGAGGTGAACAGTAGGATAATTGGTGGCAGCAACTACCGTGGGAAAGGCGAGCTCATGTCATATGAAGTACAGTGTGAATTGTAACTTTCTCACGCTGGTGTGGCATTGTATTCTGGCTATTCTTGCTTGGTTGTCTGCCACTGTTTGCTATCCCATGGTGGCAGTGTAACCAACCCAATCAGAAAGCTTTAATGCAGGAAAGAGGTATTTATGCATGACAGGAAACGTGATAAACAGTAGGCTGTCTGGATCGAAGCAGGGAAGCTTTTGATCCATTTTCATGGATAATCAAAGTAATGCATCTATTTAAATGAGCACCACTTGATGGTGCGTTCACAGGTAACAAAATCAGCTACTGCTGATTTTTGTGTGTGACTTTACCACCTAAACATGCAATTGCAGCCACTTTTGTCTCTGTCCCCAGAAGTCTCATACTGCTGCTCTCAAATGCAAGTTTGAGAGTTTCAGCTGAAGTTCATGTATGTCACTACACTGTAACTGGCTGTGAAATCTGATCAGAATATTTTTGCTTTAAGACCTGTTCAAGTTCCATTATGAAGGGTATTTTCTAGGGACTGAGCATAGCTTCATGTGATTAAGATCTATCTCTGCTACAAATAACTGGATTGTGTTATTTACAAAAGCCTTAATATAGACCAGAGTGTCATATTTTTGTCTTGAGAAGAATAGCCATGGGTTATCATAATGGAAGCATGACTAATTTTCAGTTTATGTAAATAGGAATGGCAACTGTCTGAACCATATTTGTCTTTTTAGAAGTACCTCACAGATACCACATGCAGTGCTGACCCGAGACGGACTCTTAAAATGATTCAGCCTTCAACAGCAGGTAGCCTTGTTGGCAGATATAATGAGGTATGAACTAAAAGATAATCTGTAGATGTGTAATTATTTTGACTCACAGTGAAATGCTTTTGAGCTTTTAGCTGAATACTAATGTATTTGAAAAAAATGTAGTATGACACAGCTTAAGCTTTCTATTATTTTAGTAATAAATGATGTTAAAAACTAGCAATTCTCAGTACTTTGGGAAAATTTCTGAGATATTTAATTTGTTAAATCTGTTGCTATCAAGGAAGATTTCTATAAACCAGAACTATAATGTGAAGAAAGCAGGACTTACAGAGACTGGTTTGCAGTCATGAGTGAGCAGACTTAGAAGTTTGTATTTTTATAAAAGCTGTCATGTTGCTCTGAAGTTAAACCTGCCTGTGTTTGATGCAGAAGAAATCTTCAGTCAAAAGGAAACTCTGGAATAGCAAGTTTGCCTCAAAGGCTTGTAATGCTGAGGTGTCTGTGGACGAGGAGCAAGAAAATGAGAATGATGTCATTCAAGCTGTAGATCTCATGACGAAAGGTATGTGGTAATTTCTGAAGTGTTTTCTTCCACTTAAAATGCTATGCTGCTATTGGAGTACAACTTGAAACACGGTTTCTTCGTCATTTATACAAGGGTTTTGTGGCTTTTTTTAATGCCTGTCAGGAATTTATGATTTATACTTATCCTCTATAAGTATGGTAAATAAAAGTATAGCTATCTAATGTTTAAGAATGTGTTTATGGTCACCAGTAGCTGGGAACCATTTTGTGCAGCAGTGTTAAGAAGTCTTGTAGTTTGTTACCTTGGCTAGGCTCTTCAGTTTTCAAGTGACTAATAAAGTTGAAATGAAAGCCTGTTCTGGCACAGTGTGCTGTGTGTGCAGTTTCTCAGCACCATTATGCCCAGCACGGACAGTGATTTGGGAATAAGACTTCTGTGTCCCACAAAGTACACGTTAAGACCAACATTTGCAAATGTGACCATCTTGCAGAGCCTGCTGCCGTGCTTGAGGCAGCTTTGTGAAGGTGCTGTCTAGCCATTAATGCAGTGTAGCATCTGTTTTCTGTAAGATTATGTCATTGTAATTTTACACCTAATCTCTGAAAATGTTACATTGAGTGAGTTCTTAGACTCTCAGCTGGTAGGATACTTGTATGTGTTAGGCATTGTAAGGTGTTCTCAAGATTTCAGACTTACTGTAGCCTCTTACTTCAGGAAGTCCTTCAACTCAGTATTGGAAAGAAGTGGCTGAAGAAAGGAGGAAGGCTCTGTATGAAGTTCTTCAAGAAAATGAAAAGGTAGCTATTGAAAAGATACCTAACTACTTCACTGCTGACTGTTGTCTTCCTCCTTTAACGTTTTGTTATTTGAACTCAGTTGCACAAAGAAATTGAACAGAAGGATGGTGAAATTGCCCGCCTAAAAGAGGAAAATGAAGAACTCATGTCTCTTGCTGAACACGTGCATTACATGACCAGTGTGATTGAGGTATTTAAAGCAATTTTCAGTTAATGTTGTAGAATGAAAAAGTGAGAAACCAGCAAAGGTATTTATAATGAATCATGACTTCTGTTCTATGTGCTGATGTGACTCTTCATTTTAAATTGCTGTCTGACTTGTTTCCTGCAAGATTGCTCTAATTCTAGAGACATAAAGCTCCTTTTTCCTACCCTGGAACCTACAGGAGTAATGGGAAAGTATGAAGGTCATGCTTTCTGAAGGGAGGGATTCAGCCTAGTCACTTAACAGGATTTACGTGTTGGAGATGGTGACAAGGAAAGGGAAGGTTCATTTTCACTTTTTTGAGATGACTTAAATTTGTATGCTTAGTAGGTTGTGTGAGACTGCTGGGTAAATGAAGTGCCTTTACTCGCTGTGTCCTTTGAGGAACTAAACTTGAAACGGAGACACAAAGTAGAGCAGTGAGAGAGAGGGGAGCACTATACTCTTTACAGTCAAGGTTTTGCTGAGGCATTGCCCGTTTTGTGGCCCAAAAAGGGCTGTGCACAAAGTCTGTAAGGCTCATAAACTTATAAATCTCCAGCTCCCTCTTAATTCTTTGGGGCCAGGTAGTTGTGTCACTAACTCCATGGCTGCTCTGTGAGGAGTGAATTGTCTGTAACAGCCTCTGAAGTTGTAATAAATACATAGATAACTTGAACATCAAGGTTCCGTCTAGCTATCAGCTAAGTTGTTTTTGCAGGGATTAAGGTTGCAACTAGGATATGAAGCCAGGCAAACATTTTGATTTTGTAATGACTAGACTTGGGGAGGTGGAAACAAAATGAAATACTGTTGCAAGCAACTGGATTAATCAAGAAGTAAATTTCATCAAGGTAATTTTCAGTTAGTGCAGTTATTTATATCAGCCTTGAAAGACACTACTAATTTGCTACACTTGATTTTTTTAATTTTTTTTTTAATTTTTTTTTTATTCAGGGTGTACTGCTTGTTAATGATAAATCCATGGGCAGAAATTATATTACTTGACTTGAACTAATGTAGTTAGAAACTTCTCTACAGTTTGTCAACAGTTCACTTACTAGTTGTAAGCTACTCACTTCTGAGCTCTCTTACAGCCTCTTACAATCCTGTTTATCTTCCTTAGATCAGGTTAGGTGAGGAACTTTTAGTCTGAAGGCAACAAACTGGTGGGTCTTATAGTTATCTAGACTTAATGTAGCTTCATTATCTCTGATTAAAAATTATGAAGTTAATTGGTTGTACAGTACTTTTTCTAAAATTAAATCTATATGGTACTACAGTAAATATTTAACTTGGGAAGCAGTTTCCCATATTTTAGGTTGCCTAAGATAACCCATCCTACTGAATAACCTAGGAAAATTTAAAGCAAATGTGGTCTGCAAGTTAGAGGTGGTAATTTGAGTTAAACTTAAGATTTTTGTGAGAATTGTTTTCAGTTGTATCAACAATGTCCAAATGAAAGTAATTAGCTTGCTTAATTCAATATGGAGGGGTTTATTTCACTGGTTATTAAGTAGAAAAAGTATTAAGTTCACAGTCTTCTGTTTCTTTCTAGAGGCTAAGTGAGCAAGCACCTGACAATCTTGAGACACTGGAGAATCTGACTCTAAAGGAACCCAGACAAGAAAATGAAGATTATAACTGTGAAGATGAGGCAGACAACCCTTCTGAAGAAGGGCTGTCACAAGTATCATCTGGCTTGGGGGAGGATAGATCGGATCTTACTTCAAAGGAAGCAAGCCATTTGCAACTGGAATGACAACTTTTAAATAGGCTTATGTATGTGGCTTTTAATTGCAGACTTCATCTTAAAAGAATATATTGAGCCTTCTCAGGTATAGAAACTCCTGTGTGAGCATTACAGATGTTGGTGTTTTTAACTGGAATAATGTGGCAGTGGGAGTATCTGGATGCTGCCTGGAAAATTTGGTACAGGCTGAACATAGTTGTTTGTGTGAAATGCAAATACTGTGAATTTCAACTGTTGTGTAAATACTTTATCCGTCTGACATGATACATGAAAATTGATAAATAAATCTTTTCCTTACCAAAACAGTGTCTTAATTGGGTGGGGAATGGCTAGTTTTAGGTTTAGTCAATTGTGACTGCTGTAAAAGGAAGCTTTCAAGTTTTTTAAGGAGTGCCTGGGCAGTTTTCAGCTCTTTAGGTTTGCAGAATTCTGGAGAACAGAGTGACTTTTGATGGATGGAGGGGAAGCAAAAACTTGTATGCTGTTGGTGAGACTTAAGAAAGGCATGGATGGGTAGTAAGAGTCAAAATCTCAAGTAGAGTAAGTTGGATACAGGTTTTCTAGTCCTGTGTGAAGTCAGCAGTTTTAATAAGGTCTTCTGAGGATAGGCTTTGCTAGTGGTGGCCACTGCGGTAGCTTGGGAAGGGCTTGAAGTTGAGTAGCGTTCAGCAGGCAGAGATTGTCAGAGGGATCCCGGTTCATGGATTTATCTCGCCTTGCCAAAGATGGTTGCTTCAGGGTACATGTGAAAGAGTCTTTGGAGCTATCAGATGGGCACCTTTAGATTCCTTCTATATTTTACTCCCTGTGCTGTTGACAAGTTGACAGATGTTTTGTAACTGATTTCAGTTGTGAAATCCAGGGAATGTCAGAACCATTGTAGGAAGTAATAGTCCTGGCTTCCATTTTACCTCAAGTATGGCAACTAGAAAATGAGGCATCACATTTTCTTGGGAACTTTGTAAATGAAAGATTACACCTTCCAATTTGTGCTCCAGAGGGTGCTTAGACATATTCCTTTCCATTTCAGAAGAGGTGATAAAGATGTGTCCTTTAACTTGCACTGATGCTGTCTTTAAGAGAAAACAAAACAACTGAACGCTTGGTAATTGCTTTGTAGAGAATCCTTGGTTATGTGTTCAGGAGACTTGGATAACACTTGTCAAGTGACTTAGACTTCTCAGATTCTAAGCAACCTCCCTGACAAAATAGTTCAACAATAGTAAATAAGGAAACATAAGTTTTATCTTGATATAATTGGTTTTATGCAGTTTAATTTAGTTTAAGTTGTTCATAGTTAACTGATTTTTTTCAGAGGGGGTTCTATTTTTAAACATCAGGGATATTGCATTTGCAGAGAACGTAGAAGGGAAGAAAGCACTGTGGCATAACTAGCAGGCCAGGCAGACCAATCCAACTGAGACAGAAAGGGCAACTTCTCCACTACCTCACTTCCTACTCTGTGAACTGCTGTAATACAGATGCTGTTCTTGGAACACAGAACTGCCAGAAAACAAATCCAGAATCTGTGCAGTGTCTCTGTCTTATCTTCAGGTTGCTCAAAAAGAATGCTTATTTGTGCTTATTCTGGGTTGATTTTATTTTAATAATGAAGACAAGACCATCCCGTGAGAAACTGGAACCTTACTTCTGTTGAAAGTGACAGAATAAATGTACAGAATAAATCATGGGAGTTCAAGTAGACTAATGGATGTATTGTAGCATTTGGTTCACCTGCAATAGAATAACTTCTTACATCAAACAGGCATGTGCCATTTACTGACACATCCTATTGCTTCAAATCAAGGCTACCACAATTTTATTAACTATAACTTGTTAGAAGAATAGTTTGCTACATAAACTGAAAAAAACATGCTGCAGGAGAAGGCCAAGTGGGAGAGCCAAACTGCCATAATAATAAAATCTATATAGGTGCTTTGTCACAGATGCATTAAGCTTTGATCCCTATGCCTATTATATCAGTAATGTATGAAACTGTTGTCAGAAGTTTTCTGATGCTTCATTGATTGCTGTTTAAAAATGTTCTAAAAGGTTCAAGTTTTGTTTATTCTGAAAATTCCTGAGTGCTTTTTAAACATGTATGCAGTAGCACTGTTACATAGCAAGTCTAGGAACTTTGTATTCATGTGTGAAAGGCATGTCAACTGTGTAGAAGTTCTACAGATTTGTGTGATTCGTTCTCTTACAATCATTTGACATTTTATTTATAAGTATATAAGGAAACTTTCATTTACCACTGAAACATAGCTATGTAACGGCTGAAAATCAACATCACTCAAGACAAATTTCATGTCCAGCTAAATTACAGAGAACATCCTAACTAGCACAATAAAGTTATCAGTTCTAGCACCTAACTGCAGAATGTGATTCTTTCCAAGAAGTCACAAGTGCTTTTATACAGCAGTTTAACCAGCATGATGACTCCTTTTCATTGCAGAGGCTGCATCTACTCTGTCCTAGCACTTCTCCCATACAATGTGCATGTCCAAACAGGACAGAATTTTGCACATAGAAGGGTAAAGTAGGAGGAGATGGGCTGTTTGCAGGTGTCAGATGTTTCAAGAAGGAACAGCTGTGCAGGGACCAGGGGAGGCAAGTAAACCATGGGGCAGGTGGATGGTTTGCGTGAGGAAGAATTCATAATTGATTTTGCAAAAATAACAATTTTAGTGTAAATGCCCATTGTAGTGAAGACAATGTGTGGAAAAGTGAATTAGGCCATAATAGCTACTTTGCTGGGCAGCTGAAACTCACTTTAGTGTTTGGCACTGGATTGCTTATGTGAGGGCCTGTAGCATTGTCATGTGTTGCAGCCTTTACATAAGTAATGAAGTTGGTCATCATATTTTGTCCCCCTGCCTACCCCCAAGGAAGCATAATGCATATTCATTTACTTTTCTTCAGAGGCCATCTCAGGTTGTTCTCAGAACTGGATTTGAGATTTGAGCAGAAGATGAAATCCACCATGTGTTTCCAGTGCTCCTAATGTTATTAAGACTGTATTGTATTGTTACCACCACTGTTTTCTTCAGCAGAAAATGTTTATTGTGTGTTGTTTATTTCTCTTTCCATTCTTAGAATAACACAAAGTAATGCAGCATATGATAATGGTATTCTGATGAATCTTAATTTGCTGCTGTTTGTTGATCTGCCAGCAAGGGCTTGTAATGAAATGTGATCTGGCTATGTTCAAGGTCGAGCCCTTGAGTGTGAGGATACCTCTATCATACCCTTGGGAGCACCACAGCTATCTGAAGCGGGGTGCTGTTGATCCTATCCTCAGGATAATTCCATTGCAAATCAGGGATTCATACTTAAGATACTTAATCCAGCAGTTGTACTGACTCTAATTTTGAATACTTAAAGTCAGCATTAATCTGTAGATACTGGACTGCAGGAGAGGGTAAAGTTAGAGAGGATGCCTTTTCTGAAGGTATAGTGGGTACAGGAGGAGTCTTGCCAAAAGCAGTGTGAAACTGGGCAGCCCAACTGATGCTGCTGTAGCTAGAGTAGTATAGAGGTCCTACAGATTTCTATATACTGGACAAAATGCAGAGAGATGGTGACAGCATGGCAGAGGTAGTGAAAATCACCATACCTCATGAAAAGCAAGACGTGAGGATAAGCCATCACAAGGTAAGCCCATTTCCCAAGTGCACTTCTGGCCAGCTCCCAATCTCTTCCATTTGAGCTGCTGCTGAGCTACTTTGGTACAGGAACATTTTCCTAACACTGCTCTGGGGTGGCTCAGACCTGCTACAGCCCTGAGAAAGAGATTTTGTAATTGCTGCCTGCTAGTTTCTTCTTTACTAGCAGGTAAGCATCAGTCTTGTGACACCTCTGTGCATCTGGTTTTCCTACTCCACAAAGTAGAGCTCTTGCATTAACATGCTGGGAAAAGGCAGTGTTGTCAGCTCTGTGAGCAAAAAAATGTACAAGTTATTAGACATACATAGTTTGTTCCTTTTTATTTACCTTCAGGTTTTGAAAGCTTTGAGGTCTGTTTACTTTCTCAAAATTGTCATGAATCATGTTAGAAGATAGTTCTTTGTTTTATTTCATCTTCTAAAACAATATTAATGCTCAAGTGAAATTTAGCCTCTATACATCTGTACCCCACGTTCAAGCTTGTCAGTCTCTGATACCACAAAGGAACTAAATTTCATCTAACTATTCCTACTAAAATTCCTGTGGCTTTCCTCAATGACTTCATTGAGAGCAGGATTTGCTTCTTCCTATCTGCTTCTTATGATCTGTACCCGTGGTTTTTAATAGTTATAATGGTGTAACAGATCAGCTTTAGGCTAATGAACTTCCCCAAGGGTAGCTTTAAACTACAGTGAAATGAGATATAAACTCCTTTTGGCATGGTACCTCTATATGTGAGCTGCCCCATACTCTCTGCAGCTTTGGCTCTGTGCTCCATGCAGTTCTGTGTTCCCTGAGGTGTGTGGCATAATCCTCAATGTTTGTAAGAGGAAAAGGAATGTCTTCAGTCTGAGGGGAGTCTGTCTTCACAGAAAGGAAGACTACTCAGTGGAAGTTTGGTAGCAATCCCGGAGCCTCTTCAGCATATTTTCTGCTAGACCCTGTGGAGCCTTTCTTGATAAGTATCTTAAATGATGCACAAAATCGGTTTGCTCTGAGCCTGACAGTGGAGAGGCTGCTGATGGAAAGAGTGACTATACATATGGACTGATCTGCTTAGTAATTAAAAAATAATCTTTATTATAACTTAAATGTGATAGGAAATATGGTGAGTACAAATGCCACAAAACTAAAAGAAAAAAATAATTAAAAAAAAAAAAAAAAGCAGAAGTTGATACAAAAGGACATGTTGGAAGGATTCAACTGATGGGACAAGTGTGGTATAAAAACCATAACATGGCTATTTCACCTTCTGCAAAAAGAGAGTTTATATCGCTCAGTAAACAAGTAAGCATTTTGCACTGTACAAAATGTACTTCTTTAATTAAAGGAAGAATATATATATTTATAAATATACAGGTATGTACATTCTTGTAACATTCACAGTAAAAAAAAACCAAAACAAAATGACCCCTGCCTGCCAATGTGTTTGGCTCACAAGGTTTCCTTTTGATGTGAACGGTTTGCAATATTTTCTATGTTGTCTATGCAAATTTGGATACTTCAGTTGACATCTAAATAGCATTTCATGCATAATGAACACAGTACAGGAACACTCTTCTGTTAAATTCTATTCACCTCCTCTGTTAACTTAAGGCTCATAATCAACAGTTTGAAGCACTCACAGTCTTTCATCCTTGCAGTGTGGGGAGGAGAGATGAATTCACTTCCCCCTCTGTTTATTACTGCCTCCCAGGTCCACTTTAGTTTGTTCTAGTTCTTTATATTGAAATCACTCTATAGAAACTATTATCCACTAATTAGAGTGTATGAAATCCAATTCTGCCTGCAACTTACAGGACAAAATGGTTTGGGGGCCTTGTGCAATTATCTGTATTCACTCCTTCTTCTTGGAATAAATAAATGCTTTTACCTTTTCATTTAATTTTCAGACACCTACGTGATTGTTTGATTCCCCCTCACAAATCTCTGGATTAATAACGATTTGTTTCTGCAGGGCAAGAGAAAGGGAATAAAAGACCAGTGGGGAGGCATTTGGAACGAGTCACCAAAGTGACACCTCCCAAGGTTTACATCATGCTGTTTCTGGAGGCAAAACTTGAAGAAACTTGTTCTCTATTTCATTACTGAGACATATCTGAGAAAGCTGAGCAGTGTTTCCTGCCACTGGAGTGCTGCTGGGGACACTGCACAGCAGCAGGAGCTTGGCTCAGGGTTGAAGGAAAGCTGCTTTGCAGTGCTGCTCAGGAGACCTCCTGGTTGTCCTTGTTAGATACAGTATCGCACATCTCAAGCTTTCACAACAACTTCAAGGAAGGAAATATAATAGGAAAATATATGAAGATGCCAAATTCTAAAAACCTCACAGAAGTTTGTTGAGGCTGAATAACTGCAATTACATTATTTGTTATGGATCAGTCAAGAAAGTATTGTTCCTCAGCATCCAACTGTTCCGTCATGAGCTGCAAAGAGGAGCCAATAGGAACCCTTAAGCTGGATTTTAGATTTTGCTTTTCCTTAAGAAGTCTGTAAATTGCTACATTTGGGAACACTTCTAGAGCTCTTCCAAAGTCTTCCTCCTGCTCCCCACACTGAAGTGCAGCTCCATCCTACTTTGATGCCTGTTAAACATAGGCAGGTTCTTTTCTGTCTAAAAAGCTGTGGCAGCTTCAGTTCCACGGCGGTTTCCAACTTTAACAAATTCCCGGGGAAATTTGTCCAGCTGTTCATATGCCAGTCTCCCGTCTTCACCTGAATGCAAAATGTTAAATCATAATAATGGATTATGTCATTGCCCTATAACATATAAAATACTGGGTTCTCTGCTGTTAGAAAGTACTGATCTGCCAGTAACTTCTTGCCCTTCTTAAAATTTATCTTGTTGAAAGCAATTACAGAAATTACTTGGAAAATTATCAAATTACTATTTTTTTTAATTTTCTCATATAATTTGCTTGGTTATCCAAAGCAAAACAGAAGCAGATGTGGCTTGTATGATGGGAAGATAGTATCTGTACACTTGTCTTCCTGAATGACCTACTGTGCTTGTTAAGGTCTCAACTGCAGCTGTGATATACTTGAAGCAGATGATATTTACCCATTTCTGTCTTGGACAATATAAAGTTGTGATGGACTGAACTATTGTTAATGTTTTAAAAGTTGTCAAAATCAAAAAGCCTTTTTGTCAAACTGAAAGGAAGCAATAGCCTGTCTGTGACCACTGAAGCACCTCCCCCCTAGCCACTCTTCTCCCCCCAAGTATGCCTTCTGAGGAAGGAATTTGGACTGTGACTGAAAACTTGAGACAAGGCTATTGTCTAATTATCTCACAGTCTGAGGAGAAGTAAACAAGGCCCACCGGGTGGTGGGGGAGAAGAGTTTTGGGTGTATAATGGCAAAATCTCTCCACACCAAACTGAAGAAGTAAACCATCCCCCTCTCTTGGGAAGACCACGTACACACAGGACATTCACATGAGAGGCAGCTGAGAAGGGTCATAAGTCATAAAAGACCCCCAAAGCACACCCCAGTCTCTTTCCTGAGACTTTCTACCACCAGAGGACTGCACGTGATCCAAGTGAGGCAACAAACCCAGAGCCTGTCACAAGAGACAGCAAAGCTTCCCCCCTGCAGGTATGAGAAATAAATAGGCAGGTTTATTACAAGCAAAGGAATTAAACAAAGAACACTAACCCAGGGGTATACTTTTGG
>JAWWEU010000081.1:92518305-92566809 GCA_035583155.1 Acropternis orthonyx | reverse complement strand
TAAGTAAATTTTTCCTACTTGTTATTTTTCTTTGCTTCACGGACTCTGTCATTTTCCTAAATTTAATAAAAAGAGAACTTTTTCTCACACAGGGAAGGTGACTGGCATCTCCTGAATATATATTAATATTATATGTATATTATGTTATATATGTATTAATCCACTCTATGCTTTGTGAGACCCTCACTACCAGAAGAGCCATGGGATGCTGCCGGGCCCGTGGAGTGGTGATGTATCTTCTCTTTTAATCTCTCACTCTCTTTCTTCCCCCACCCCCTCATTTTTTCTATTTCTTTCTCTATCTCTGCCTCACATCTACTGTAAAATAAAATCCATACTATTGACTTTGGCATATGGTCCTGTTTGCACCTTAGTTCAGGCAGATGAATTTCTAATAGCATTATTTACCAGATCATAACACAAGTTTATCCCCTTCTCACTTCCTGGCACTTTAAAGAAGTGAGTCCATACTCAATTCTACGTTTATATTGCTGAAAAAGAGGAAACAGTATATTTGCTAAATGCAACTATTTGCGTCTCTCAACCCCTTTTCTCTTAGGTACTGTCACCTACATGCATCTTCATGAAGATAGCACTGAGCCTAGTGTGTTAAATTGACCCTTAGGAACCAAAATGGTCTCTGTATGTTGTCTAGAGGAATGACAAAATCTCTCAGAGATTTCAAAAGAAGTGTCCCTGGGTTAGTTGTTTTATAATTTGAGCAATAACATGTCCAACAGCAGAGTGAATTCTTGCTGAACTGGTGAATTAGAGTATATTTGAAGAGTTTGCGTAACTAAAATCAAACATGGATGCACCCCCATGGAATAGAAATGCATGCCTAGCCTAAAGGCCAGAAAGATAAAATCTTTCTGTGCCATCCAAGTACTGGTGCCCTGAAACTGTGCACCCACACTTGCAATCACACACTGCAAATACAGGTTAATGAACAGGGTGTCTGTTGTCTCAAAGATAAATGAGGGTCAGCGCAAAGTGCCTGAGGTACCATGTGAAGGAGGACTTGCAGGCTAGGGTCTGTTCGAACAAACATATAAAATTAATTTAGATTAAATGAACAGTACTAATGGCACATGAGAGTGTGACTGTGGCACTACAGGGGTGATAGGAGGGGATCTCTGAAAGAATGGTGTATAAGACACATCAGACTTGTGCTGGTCTTGACTCCTTGAGGCTGCTGTGTTTTCAAATTCATTATCGATTATTTGTTTCTCAACTTCTCCTTTGCTATTCTTCCTTTTCTGCTTCCCCCTCCAGACTCACGTGATTCATTTTCTGTCTTTTTGGCTCATTTTCAAAATTAATGATTTTTAAGAATTTATATTTTCTAACGTGTTTGAGTCTCTACATAAAGCTTTGTTTGAATTTGGGGTACCACATTTGCATAACTGAGGTGTCTAACATGCTGCTCTGTCAAAAACCAAAATTAAAATACTGTTCCAAACTAGGCAACTCACCAAGGGAGAGCAGGGTTTCAGACGCCACTTTTCTGATCTCTTCATTGTCAGACTGGCAGAGTGTGACCAGCATTTTAATGCTCTCAGTAGCCTGGAAAGTGCAAAGAGAACCACATTAGCACCACACAGGGTTTTTTTCACAACTTTGCATAGAAATAGTAACCATCCTCTGCATTGCCCTTCCGACTCCAAAGGAAGGGGGCCTTGGTGGTGACACAAGGAATGGGGTTCCCCTGGGGGGAAGCATTTGAAGAAGGCATATTTTCTGCTGTCAGTGTGGACTCTTTCTAATTTTCTTACCCTATATGCTATGTACATAAATCTGGCTGACCAGCTCTGTCTGCTGCTTCTGACTGTAGGATGGGTGATGGGTTGTGGGCCAAGGCCATAGAAGTGCCAAGGTAAGGGTGTAGCAGGGAGAGGAACAGGAGACTGGGATCTAGGGAATGAGTTTCACATGTCAAACCCGGCAGGCCTGAGAAGGCTGCTTTTGCCAGCCCAACTCTGTCTACAGGGACATCTTGGCTGGCCAGCCCAGTCACTTCCCTGCAGGCTCCTCACCGACATCTGTGCTCGCCAACATTTCCACACTTTTGCCTTGCCTTTGCTATTTTGGGTAGGAAGCAAGGAATAACCTGTTCTCTGCTACAAAAATGTCAGATCTCTGGGGAGAGCAGCTGTCACAGTGTCTCTGGCAGGCTATTTAATACAGCAACAAGAGAGACGAGTGAAAGGAAGGGCAGGTACTGCCCTGGTGTGACACATGGAAGAGGCACTGAACCACAGAGTCAGTATCTGGATGAGCCCTGCTGATCCAAGGGGCACCGACTGAGGGCTTAGCTACGAGAGCCATTAAATCTCACACCCCTGTCTTCAACATGGTGACCTATGCATGACTTGTGGCAAGTCTGCACTGGGTGCATAATGGTGACTTACAGCTCCAATGTTTGTGAGTGACAGGACCACAGCAACATAGAGCTTGCTGTCATCTGCAAAACCTCTGCGACTCACAGTGGGACCTTTTGCAGTCAGTGCGGTTTGATGTGGATTCAACTGCCACTGGGTTACCCCATCCACAGTCCCACCTATCCACTGTAGCGTTTCCATCTCTAAAACAGTATCTTCCAGAAAGGCTTCAGCTTTTTCTCTGAAGGTCCCAAATGATGATACTTCCCCTCAGTAGCTCTTTTTCCCCAGCAGTTGCCATTCTCACTATTCAAGACACATCAGAGTCACACACTCAAGTGAAACATGTCTAGCTCCAGTTCCCACCACTGATTTCTAGTCTGAATTTTCCTAAGTGATCAAAAACCCCACTGCAACCTGCATGCAGCAGAGGTGTAATGTTCCTCACCATTGCCTCTCTGGGATGGCTTCTAGGATCTTGTTTAAGGGAAAAGTTTTTTCATATTTAAACAATACTGGATTATGTATTGGATGGCATCAGTTGTGACTGGGATGAAGTTACATTTTAGAGCTGTCTTCTCCAGGGGACAGATTAGAGGGAGAAATAGTAAGTCCACAGTGGTCTGCCTCATGGAACACATTTTTTACCCCAGTGTCCCATAGCAGTCAGGCTTGGGTGGCTGCTGTTTCCCATGGCTCTATACAGCCAAAACAAAGTCTATTTTACTGTTCTGTCATTGGCTAGAGTGCAAAGATAGTACCAGATGCTAGCTGAATCTGTAGTGCCCAGATGTACCAGTTATTTGTCATAAAACAAGCTGTGACCTGTCTCTCTCTTCTGCTACTGCAATCCACATTCATTATAACTAATCTTATCCTGGGAAAGAATGTTTTTCTGTCCTTCTCAGTCAGTACTCTATGGATGAATATTTTTTTCCTCTGTGATGTGGAACTAAGTCTCCTTAAGTCAATATGAGAGGGAGGAAATGATGTTAATGTGAAAGATAAACTTGGCCCTTGTCACAAAGACCTTGTATTTGTGCAACAAAGCTTCTAAACCATTCCCAAACAGCATCGTATCTGAAAAAGATGGAGCACAGCAATGCAAAACAGAAACACTACTGCTGCTGTTATTGCAATTTCTATGTTGTTGTTTGTACCTATCAGATGTCCTTTCTTTAAAGTAAAGCCAAGCACCACAGTGAATTCCTTGTCTCTTACCTTGAGGTATCTTAGAGCCAAGCAAGCTGCTTTCTGCAGCTGGAGGTTGGGTTGGGTTAGTGCTTCACAGTAATAAATCAAGGCCTGAAAACAGATAAAGGAGAAGAGCAATGAAAATGTCTGTGCCTCTGTGGAGCGTGGAGATATTGCTATCCTAGTAAATGGAGAGCAATTGCAGCCTGCATCCCTGGCAGCTAGTGTGTGGGATGGAGAGGGACAGTCCCTGCTACAGTTAACAGAGTGGGATAATTCCCTACAGCAGATCCAGGCCAGGCCAGTAGTCACAGCTTAGTAGTCTCAGGCCAGTTTTTGGTGAGGAAAAGTTCATGTTAACGTGAGATGCACAGTCTGGCACCCTTGAAGGCCTTTCACCATACTTCGCCAAAGAGCTTTACATGGGCCTTGAAGTCTAAATATTTCATGAGCTGACTCTTGAGATGGTCTCTCTAACACAGGGATAGTAATGAACAGGTCGGGATGTATCCCAGGAAGACTTAAAATAATGACTACAAGGTTGGCATGAGCTGCTAGATCAGTGTACTGCTTGACCCTAGAAATTACTAGCTATTGCCGAGCAGCAAATCTCAGTGGCAGTCAGCTGTGCAGGGAACTCATCTGCAGCATAAAGCTGCATAATACCCTCATAGAAGGCACACTGTGGTCCTTCCTGCAGGTAGTGAGCCAGGCATCAGCTACACATGCCTGTGCCAGAAGAAGGTTATATATCCCTGAGATGCTGCCTCCATGAAGCTGGGGGATGGAGAAGGCTGGTATGAGATACTAAGACACTGGAAAAATGGAAGATAAAGTAGGAGTGCAAGCAAAGAGGAGACTAGATTGACAGAGAAGAGAAGCAAAGAGTGAGCTCCTTCTTCTCCTCCCTCTGCCATCTTTCTATCACTCTTCCTCTTCCAACTGCCTTTTCTTTCACTCTTTCCTAACAGAGGCTGTTAGATAGGAGGGAGAGGTCTGCCATGAAACAGTAGAAGCCAATCCCTAAATTCTTCTTACTCCTCTTCTATTTAATTTCTGTGTTTAACCTGGCTCTGCTTGCTATTTTTGGTACCTGCAATAGACTCAAATTTTAGATATCATAGATGAGCTGTGTTTGCCCAAGGCAGTCCATCCCCTCCAGAAATGGTGGGAAGTTCCACAGATGGCCGTCTCCTTTGGGAGAAAAAATAAAAATCTGAGACCTATATCTTTGCATGTTGGTGATGCTGGGAACTGTTACCTTGAAGCCTTGGACTGAAGCCAAGTCTGAGACAGGGCAGAAGAAATGCTGAAGTGTGGAAGATAGCTGGAGAACACAGCACTCAGTAAGTATTTGCAGTTTTGGTTAGTACCTGTTTAGCATAATGACAGGTAGAAGCAGACTGGCATAAAGACAGACAGATACCTGCATATCTGCAGAAAAATTAGACAGATATCCCTCTGGATCAGTTTAAATCAAGCTTGGAGCAGTCATTTTATATGCACAGATATTTGAGACACACAGGTAGAAAAAAGTCATGATGATATAGGTCTCTCATGCAACAGGTGATTTCCTGCCACTTACCTTCTCCCTGAAATGCCTGTTTTCTGCAGTTGCTGTCAGAAGTGATGCCACAGTCTCACTGACTTCATTTTTATTTTCATTGAGAAGTAAAGCCAAAGCTCTCAAAACTTCCTGCTGTGGTGGAAGGTTATTGGAGTTTATTTTGGACACATTTTGCTGCAGTTTTCCATCTTTCACTGACTGCAGCACCTGAACCACAGATGCTAGAAGTGTAAGAGAAAGATCCTTGTTACTCACTTTATCCTCTCAGTATTTTTGATTGCTCCTTTTCTTGCTAGCAACCCTCAATTTACACTGTACACACAAAAGACATGAAAAAAAAATCCCCATTTGAGCAACTGTAGCATTGCAGTGTGTCTGCATGGAGAATTGTCTGGGCTTTAAGTTGGTCTGGTTTCTCAGATCATCTTCAGAGGAGGAAACGAGTAGCTGGGCTGTGTGGAACAGTGCAGCACTTATGCCTATCCAGAGGTAAGGGTCTGCCTGTCAAATCTTCACTTTCTGCTGAAAGATGTAAATTCTCCCTGTAACAAGTGAAGCCTGATATCCCTGATATCCTTGTCAGTGTACTGACTTCCAGAGCATCTTTGTGAGAATTTTTCCTAGGCATATTGATGTCTGCCACAAAGAACCAGGGCTAATGTGTTTCAGGGGAGGGATGAAATGCCTTTTTCGTTACAGACTTTTGGGCAAAAGCTTCCCGGTATGACCAAATAAAAAGGAAAACTAGGCAAGGTTCCTCAAACTCCCTCTCAAACAGAGAAGGAAAATTGGCTTGCCAGGGGTTGCAGTCTAGCACACATTGTGGAGCATCTGCTTCTCTCTTTAGCTCTCAGTGGCTGAGCCTGCAAAACACTGACGTGCTGTGATCCCCTGGCTCCTGAGAATTGTTCAGCACTTCAGAAGGTGTCTCCAGAACATATGGTGAAAGACCAAGACATCACCCAAGCTGTGGGCACAGAAAACCTCCCAGACCTCTGTCTCAACCCACCACCATCAGCCATTTCCTAAAATCCAGTGCTTTCAACATTGCTTTTTTCCCATTTGAATATGGAAATAGAAATGACTGAGCGCCCATCTTCATCACCTCCTTTCCCTTGATACCTACAACCATTCTGATGCATTCAGACTTAGTAGCCAAGGCACTTCTTTGTCCCTTCTTCCTCCTTCTTTTGTAAAATCAGCCTCAGGGCTGAACTGTTTTGTGCTGAGCTCAGAAGGACATGGATGTACTCCCCCAATTAGCCAGCAGAATTTATATATCCTACCTTCTTTTGCAAGCTGTAGCAAATAGCTTCCAAGGTCATTAACACTGTGGCTGGCAAAATAGTTGTAGTACTGAAAGATGGTAATGATCTCAGAGGACATGCTGGAGTAGAGGACAGGCTCCGTCCGGTCCAGGATCTGAGACACCAAGATTCTGAAGACTGCAGGCAGCCATGTACAAAGGGACAGGTTAGTAGGAGCAAAAACTGCTGGCAAAATGCCACAGTGCTCTTCAAAGCCAGAAAGAAAGAACCATGTCTGCAAAGCCAGATACTTCCCAGTGTTCCTAACCTCAGCTGTGGTCAGGCTAGAAGCTAGAGAAACCTCCTCCCTGTCTAGGTCTCATAACCACGGGATATATTTGAAAGGATGACCCTCTGCCAGTTTATGGATGGCTAGTGGAGCTTCCTATCCAATTAATACAGCATCATTTCTACCCAAATGATATCCTGAATTGCTAATCACCTATTCACAATGTCTGCCAGTTACATCTCTGCAGTGCCACTGAGGTAGGGGAGATGTGCACAGAGACAGGGTTTGACTTTGCTGCTTTTAATGTTCCTGTGTGAGCATGTGGCATGCCCAAAATTAGTCTGAAGTGCTCTCTGTGAGAGCTGGAGCATGGTGCAGGAAGGAGAACACTGCCCTGGGTAGGCATCTGCAGGGCAGGTGCCCACGCCTGAGCAGGTCAGCCTACATCCCTGTTCTGTCTGAGGGAGAGCTAGTCAGTACAGCTGGAGTTTGAGATGTGGTACACCCCACTCCAGAAAGAAACCTGTGCTCAGACAAACTCTCTTGAGTGTGGATTGATTTCATCCCAGTGCACATAATGGGGCCTGGCGATTATATAGACAAAATTAAGTGTGAGGATTCCTACTTCACTGAATCACTTACAAACCTCTATTTGTGAATAGACTTACTTTTTGATTAGCTTATAAACCTTAAAACAGTATTTACTTTTCTGTTGACCCTGCCTTTTCCTCCTATTATGATCTGATTATTTTGGGCCAAAACTGTTTCAAGGGTTGTAGCACTAGTTTGCAAATGAGATCTTGGAGCTGTGGCCAAACAGACCTCCAAGCAGTTGGAAAACAAAGCAATGGAGCCTGAGTAAAGTCCAGTACACAACTGTTCTCCTTTTTGATGACTGACACAACTTTTTGCAGTAGTTAGTACCTGTTTCTGCAAGTCCTGGACACTCTTCATTCACAGTGGTGGCAAAATTGATATCCAACTGCTTCATCATCCTGTCTGCAGATGTGTGATACACTCCTGAAGGGCCAGTACACTTCATCCAGAAAGCCAGCAGTGACAGCTTCTTGTGGAACTCTGGAATTGCTGGAGGAGAAGACAAAATGAATGATGAAACAAAGTCATGCTGGAAGCGTTGACTTCCAGAAGAGAAAAGTTGGTAAGAGTGGAGGAAATCTCACCCTAGCCCACTGATGGACAGTCACTGCTTGCTGGGTCGGCCCGTGTCATTACCTCACAGAGTGCGACCATGTGCTCACCCCAGGTTTGTAACATATTTTTTCTCTTTCCCATGGCAAATGTGAGAAAATTTGCTCCTGATCCAGTTCTTGACACTGATGTCTCATCGTTTTAAATACCACAAAATACTAGGGGAATACCACAGACTGCACAAGATTGGCCCCTGTCTTAGCACTGCTCTGTGGCCTTGTGGAAGTTGCTTAATTTTACCTCAATTTTCTGATAAAATAAATGCACCATGTTGTATTTACCTATCCTGCCTGGGTGAGTAACTGTTTGTCAGACTCTTCCAAGTACTAAAATAGGTGCAACAACAAGAAAAATAACTAAACAGTTCAACACAGAAATTACTAAAAATGAAAATGTTCAAGGAGTTGCCTCTGATAGTTTAATGCATATCCTGCCCTTCCTCAGGAAAGAAAGGTGGAGGGAACTGGCTCTTCAGATGTAGCCATATCCCCACCCCACCCCACCCATGACATCTGTCCCTTTTCTGCACATCAAGCAGGATAATAATTCCTTTCTCTTCTCACCTGCTTATTTCTGGATACCAGTGCTCAAGACAGATGCAGGTGGCACCTGGCTGGCTGTGGTGACTGCTACACCTACTGGTAACCCTGAGTCTGCCCTTCCTACAGTGGCATCTCCTGCAGCAATGGTGAGCTCTGCACAGCAATTGTTTCTGCAGGTATGCATGCCCAAACAAACTCTTTTCAGAAGGAAACCTCTTAAATTGTCTCTTACCATCAGTAAGAGAGGTGATATTTCCCAAGTTTTCAGTGCTGATCTCTGCAATATTCTCCATCACGAGGATCTGCCTGGACAGCTTATCCAGGAGGTCTCTTGTCACAAACGGTGTTTTACTGGAGAACACAATTTGCTGAATGAAGACAAATGGGAAGAGAGGAAAAGGGGTCATTGAACCAAAAAAACCCCCAGCCTCAGAAGAAAACAAAAACCTCCAAACCACCTTCATTGCAACGGCAAATTCATTGCCTGGAACTACGGGATCTCCATAACTTTAAAAGTTTTTTGTCTCTGTGATATTTTATGGACCTGGTTGATAAGCATTGTTGCTTATATCTTTAACATCTAAATCCAGATCCAGACACTTCAGTATCCAAGCAGCCATTTGCCTAAGCAATTTCTGATTTACCCACCCCAAAATGCTAAAGAAATCCATCATCATAAGCCTTAAAGCCACAAAAGAGCATTAATCTGAATTTTGCATAACATAGGCCATGGACTTTCAGGACATTCCTGCCTGGAGGAAGACCACAGGTTGTACTTTTTCCACTCCATTTCAGCTCTGATCAGGTGCCTTTCTCCTTACTAACACTCCCTGGCACTGACATCTGTGTTTTCTTCAGTAATTTTTTTTTTAATATTGTTCATATCAAATCTGCTCTGTGTGTGGACATAGTTCTAGCTTGACTCCCTCACCTGCATACTTGCAGGGTACTCTTGCATTTAATTCAAAAACCTTCCTTTTTCTCATACTTGTGAGTAGCAGAGTGCTCAGAACAACACTAAGGGTGCTGGCATCAAGCTCACTCTGTATTGCTTCAGTGGGCCTTTGGGAAAATAAAGCTAATTGTATCTAAGATGGAAGAGTGAATAATTGTAAAGAGGAAGTTGCAGCATGTTTTAATTAATCATGAAAACCCTGATTCCCTCACTTACTGGAGGTTTAAAGACACATTTCCTGTGCATGGGCTCTGAAAAAAAAAGCTATTAAAAACCACCTCCAGTTAGCTGTGAGTATGAACTGACAATTTTGATGTCCCAGGGGGGCTGTCACGGGCTGCCTTCACCGTGTCTGTTGCAGACAATCTCTCTGCCTCACGTGTAGAAATTGATTTCTGTTCTTGAACATTGCAGACTCAACTGGGGCTCAGTTAAGTAGTGGGGACAGGGGTTCCTGTTTTACCTCTGAAGACATGGGGTGCCTTAACTGGGGACTGACCTCACTGAGGACGTCCCAGTGAAGCCAACAGGCGTTTGTAACCCAGAGCAGGGAATGCCCTTGTCATCTGCTGCACTGACCCTCAGCCCTTCCGGGCAGCTCTTGCAAACTGCCCCATAGTTCACATGTTATATCTGCCCCAAAATGGGCCAGGATGGAAAAGACAGAGGCTCTTTTGGCTGGGGGTGAAGGAGTCACCATCCTACACCAGCATGGCTTCTGTTCCAGCCCTGAGCTCCTGCTGCCTTCCAGGCACAGCACTGACCTTGCCAGCCTGCTTGTACCTGTGTTGCAGGCAGGGATAATTTTAAAATATATGCCCCAAATGAGGCGGGTCTGGTACCTGAATGAGCTGGGTGCAATACTGCAAGTGCTTAACTATGGTTATATCGAGGCTGTCATTCCCTGTGGTTAGGGGCAGAGGGCTGCCGGCCACGCTGGTGCCCACACCCGTGTCCTCGGTGAGAGCTTCACTCAGGTGGCCTCTGGCTTCTGGGTGCTCTGTCCTGTAACTGAGGGAGGGAGGGAGGAGGAAGTCAGTGCAGAGCCGACTGCTGCCACAGCAGACACACACACACGCACGCTCACACGGGGTGATGAGCAAAGAGCACGGCAGAAGAGCTGAAAGCAGCCAGAAACTTGGTGATGAACGCATCACATCACAAAGGAGCAATGCTGCCCTGGATGGGCACAGGAGGGATATACCCACCAAGGGGACAGACCTGTCCCCTGACTGGTTTGCCCTGAGTGATGTGATGCCCTAACAGCAAGCCTTGTTAACCCGTGGTTACTGTCCCTTGGTGGTGACAGCTTTCTCACATCTGTTGATGAATCACCTGCCCAGTCACTCTGGATTAAGCACCATGCCAATTTGTGCCATCCCAAGCACTGAGCTGCTAAGAACAGCTCTATGCTTTCCGTGTCCTCCTGCTGCCAAATTTAAGGCTCATGGCAGAAGGAAAGGAAAGTCTCACTGTGTTTTAAATCATTATTTCCAACATTGTCTTGCTGTACAAATGGTCCTCTCCGTGTTTAAATGCAAAGCCTGAGGTCAGTCCCCAGATGGCAAGTGTGTTTGGCTGTAAGTTCAGAAGTGTCAACACTTGCAATCTTTACACTGAGTCACACACTTACACATCTAAAAATGGAAGTGGAATCTGTACTGTCTGGGGATGAGCCAGAGGGGAAAAAAAAGAAATTTTAATTTCTATTTTAACTGGTTAAAGCTAGATTCTTAAATCAGCACACACTGGACTGAACTCAGAGGTCAGTTTAGCAAGTAACACAATTTCCCAAGTTTTTCTTCCCACCAAGTCTTATTCTGGAAGAGAACACAAGATGATGGGAACTGCAGGGTGGTTGCTTGTTGCACTCAAAATTGCTTCAAGCAAGCTGCGAGTAGTATAGCTCCCTGGTTGGAAAACACAGGGTGTGAGGGAATAATGTTCTTTTCTTTTTTCTCCAGCTCTAGTGCCGCTTACGTGCCTGCTGGGCATCGTGTCAGCTCAGAGTATGCAAACATGCTTTTAGGATCTAATGATTGAAGCACAGCATCTTAAAGTCACACAACATGGCAGGCCACGGCACAAACACCACAGCATTTTTTGTTTGGTTTTTTTTTTTTTTTTTTTTTTTTTTTTCTTTTTTTTTTTTCTCAGAAAGACCAAAAGTGATGAAAGAAGGGCAGGTAGCACGCAGGGCCATGAACAGAGTACCAGTCATCACTCTTACATTCCAAAGGAAACCTACATCATGCTGCTTATATCTGGCCCTGTGTTATTGTTACTGACAAGCTTAATCCACTGCAAAGACTCATTCGGCTAGAGAGAAAAGACAAAGGGAGGGGGGAAAAAACCACAGAGGAATTAGTAATTACATCCAAGGAAAGCCAGGTCCAAACCTATGTCAAGGAAGAGGCTCTGCCAGTATTGATGTCAGCATAATTTAATTTACCCTTTGCCTTTGAAGGAGAAATTGCATATATTTGGACAAGGAAAAATATGGTCCTGGAAGCTACAGATTTTGTATGCAGCAGCCACAGGGAACCCTCTGACCCTATAAACTCATCAAGGATTAGTCAGTCTTCCTTGAATAAATTGTGCACCAGGATCCCCTGTTAGTGCCAAAGAGCTAGGGTATCAGTTTGGCGTAAGCATAGCTGGCAGTTACTACAAACTTACCTATTCTTCTCAATCTCAGTATCTGAAAATACTGAGTCTGCACCTCCTCCACCATTACAAACCTCCACACCACCACCATCCTCATCATCAAAGTCAGAGGTGTTCAGGAAATCAAAGCTTTCTAAAGCACTTTCAACTGTTAGACTTAAACTGGAGGACCTGCTTCGGCTTACTGCTGGCTTGCACTGCAAAGGCAGAATGAACCAATGAAAACCCCAGATATTAGCTACTACTGAATGATAAGAAAAAAAAAAAAGATAAAGCTTAAAACTTTCAATTTCTTCATTTTATTTTTAAAACTTCATTTTATTGTGTGTTTCATTTCAAGCCTTCATATTCATAGCATATACAATCAAAGCCTGAGAACTGGGAAAACCCTTCCATTCTTCCTCCCCATCCTACCCCCTCTTTTCCCCAAAGGAAAACTCTCAAAGGCAGAATTCAATATGTTTTATAGAAACGAGAAGTACGTCTTGAATCCAAGTTTTGCAGCTTTCAGCGTTCTCCAAAAAGAAAGACGGCAATTAATGCAATGGAAATTGAAAGGGGAAGGCACATTCCATAACTGCTGTTCTAGCTACAGAAGCCAGTTTATAGATATCCAATGGCACTATCTGATTTATTCAACATGTAACTCCAACAGACCTTAGCCATGACTGAATTTGCTCCCATATTTTCAGATTTATTAATAATGGAAGGAGAGGACTTATATGGCCTTGGAAGCCAAATAGCTTATCAAGGAAAAGCCAATCAGGTATCAGATTTCTAGGTGACAGAGAAAAGCAGTATTGTAACTCAGAAATTAACTAGTGCTAGAGAGGGGGGAAACCATCCCACCTCACTGGAAAGAAATGCAAAGAAAACTTTGCTCGTGCTGTAGAAAGTATCAAAGGCCCTGGTCCCATGTGGCAATTCATCCAGATATGCCCCCAGAGTTGCTTTCAGGATCACCCTGCAGGATCAGATGTAGCTTGAGGGATCATCTCCATTGGTTGGTGCAATGACTTCAACATCTTGCAACACTGATTATTTGATCAGAAACAGCCGTGAGCCACCAGTGCTGTTTATACTGCATCCTCCAGTTCCAGGCAAGAGCCAGGGCTCTGTTTCAGCTTGTAGAAAGAAATGCATTTACCTCCAAGTTCAGATTCAGCACCAGTTGGAGCTGAAGGGGGTTGGAGTTCTATTTCCAATTCATTTGCATACAATATTAATGAAATAATGGTCATCCTTTTACACTTATAATGCTTGACTCCTTAAACTGACTGTACAGTCATGAGCTGATCAAACACACTTCTCAACACATCTGTGACAGGGGTGGGTGCTGTATCCCACTTCCTGTGCAGCACCAATGGTTTTAGCTACTACTTCCTTCAAAGCTGGTAGTGCAGCTTCTTCAAGCAAAAGCAAACAGCAACATGTGGGCTTCTCCTTTTCTCTGCTCATTTAATATGTGCAAGAGAGATTTCTTCAGCCACAGCTCAACCTTTTTGCAAGGGAAGGCCAACACAGCTGCTGGTGATGCTGAGTGTCAGTCTGCAAGCTGATCAATAGGTGACAAATACATTTCAATAAATCCAGAAGAGGCGTCCATCCCAAGTGTGCAGGAATCCTGTCTGCTCATGTCCATCCTCTCTGCACCCCAACCCCTATCTGTCCATTTGTAATTTCTGATCAAAGGAGTCTAAGGAAACAGTCTCCACTGTCCCTCTGCTGTTAGGATAGTTGACCTCTCTGTACAGGCTGCAGAGCAGCCATGAAGTTAGAAAGTAATAGTAATGGTACCTTTGTTTGCTTGAACTTCCTTGGGAAATAAATAATGCAAGAAACAGGGGCTGCAGGCTGTCAGAAAAAGCACTCAACTTGCGAAAGTACCATGTGGCTTCGAACACTAGTGAAAATAAGGAGGTTAACAGAGTTTCTTGTAAAAAGAAAATGCAGATGAAAAAATGTTTCCCTCCTTCTTCCTCAGCCATGTTTTTGAATTAGGAGGCTTAAATGACTCTCAGACCAAGTCGCATATGAATATGAAGCATTTGAAATGATTATTTCCCATATAATACTCTTTGCACAGTAATGTGTCACGAGTTATTATTCATGGGGGAGATACGAGTCACAGTGATCCACAGTAAACATACTAACAATACACATGCAAATTCCTTTTCTTCTGATTTTCAGCATTTTCTGTTCATCCTGGTGTAATGACAGGATATCTCTCATTATAAAAATGCATAGGGGAAAAAGGAAAAGGCTTGGAAGAAGCCTAGTTGATGTGGGGATGGCAAGCTTCAGTGAGATTTGTGCTTTTAAATCCCTTTGGCAATTCAGCAAATTCAGGTTCTATGGCTACAAGGCCTGATCCTCAGCTGGTATAGTTTTGCACAGCTCCATGGAGTTCAGGGGTAGTATGCTAAAGTACACCCACTGAGGATGTGACTCATAGATTTCAAAGGCAGGAGTTTGGCTATCTTTGATCTCCAGTATGGCACAAGCAATGTGTTCACAAGTGGTTTCTTCGGAGAAGAGTATAATTTAAATAACCCTCTGCCATAGCACCTTTTTCTCTTTCCCCCAGGTTTTGATAAAAGATCCATTGCTTGAGGGTACAAGGCTACAATAAGCACATTGTCAACAAAAGTTTAAAAATGCAACACTGTGAAAGGCTGCTCCAAGCAGGAGCAAATCTACTGCCACTGGGGGAATTTTACTGCTCTCCAAAAAGCCTACTTTGACGTTTGCAAGGCAGGGGAGGAGATTCTACCTGTTCAGATTTTCTTTAGGGTAGTATTTTCTGAAAATGTACTCACTTTTAGGATGTCATCTAGATGCATCACTTCTTGATCCAGGTCCTGAAACTCTTTATACTGCTCTTTATGTGGCTCAAGAGCTAAGAGAAGCCCTTGCAAGGCTTCTTCAATGCTTCCATCAAGATAAGACTTATATCCTTCCGACTCCCCACTAATCGATCCCTCACATGGCAGCCTCTCTGGGGTCAGGGGTGTTTCTGCTGATGTAAGTCTTTTAACCAGCTGCTTCGTGATGTTGCCCTCATAGGTATCCAGCTCCACAGGCTTGAGCTCTGAAACTTCATCTGTGTCCTGCAGGAGAGACACCGGGACGCTCGTTTCTATAAAGACATGATCGCTTCCAGCATCAGAGGTTTTTTGGCAAACTTCAGGAGCTGCCCTTGGGGTGGTCTTGTTCTCAGCCACTGCTTCCTCTCCATGGGACGGCAGGTCCTTCAGCTCAGAGACAGAGTCTCTGTGGGAGTCACTGCTGCTACAGTCTAGGCTTGAGCTCTTGGAGGACTCGAGAGCTCGGTGATGGGTGGGGGTTGCAGCGATGTCAGGGGTGGAGCTGACATGTGCAGAAGAGGACTCTGCTGAGTTGGCAGGGGGCATGGAATCTTCATAAGGCAGGTCACCAAAAGTGAAGGAAAGAGGCCTCTTCTCAGTGGTCGCTGTTCCATTTTCAAAGACATCATCTGGCAAATTCGACTGAAAAGATAACAGAGAGAAAATGTTTTTCATGAGGCATTGGAAAGCAGAAGAAGAATAAAGTGTGTGCCCTTGAAAGAAAAAGGCAAGAAAAAAGATGAAATAAAGCATTCAAGGCTTGAGAGACAGGAAAAATGTTTCAAATCCAACTTCTGCTTTCAGCTGGTATGACTCCTCATTTCAGCAGGAAAACTGCTGGAAAACCTGGGCTCAGCATCTCTCTGTTAATCACAGAGCTCTAAGATGCAAGCCCCAGAAGAGAGAGGTGAATTCTGCTCACCCTACTAGATTCCCTCAGACAGTGTTTCCAGTGCCCTGCTCTGGTTCCTACAGCATGGCTCTTTTTAATGGGATTGTACTTAAGCTACCTTGTCTGCATTTTCCTACCTGTTACAGGTTTCTATTCTACTTATTTTCTGAGTTCTAAAGTGGCAATCCCCAAACTGTAATAGTTTGCTCTAAAAGTTTCCCTAGTGTCATGATGTTTTACTGGTGATATAACTGTGCTATTTTGTTTCTGTTGAAAGTATGTTCTGCATGTGGCATGGATCTCTCTAGTAACTGTTCAACAAGACTTATACAGGAGTCACATCCAACATATATTTCTGCTGAAATGAAACAGCAAAATTGTGTGGTGGCATACTGAGCAGGGCATTAATCATTTAAGAATCAAACCCATGTTATACAGATTCTAGAATGATCACAGTATATATATATATATATATATATATGTTCATCTCTGACTGACCTATGGGGAAAAATCATGTGCCTATCTGACTTACAGATCTTGCTTTGTTACGTGGCCAACTCATGGAAACGCACAGCATGGATGGAAAGCAACTACCATTTTGCTGACAATTTGCTGGATAGAGCTGTAGGCATTCACATGTTGTTAAGCTGCGTAAGGTTAAAGTGCCCAAAACTTGCATCTTTTTTTTCCAGTACTATTAGCAACTTTTTTCCCCTAACCATAATTATACTCAAAGGTTTATTTCTTCTTTCCCTTGACATGGGTATGCTTTTAGCATCTGAAAATCATGTTACTAGGCAAATGTATGGCATCAATCAGTGTAGCAGGTGACTTTTAAGAACACTGTTGGCTTGTATTCCTGCCCTGCTCTCTGCCCACAGACAGTTGACTTCTGATCATTATCTCTGTAGAAACCAAGAGGAATTTTGACTTAATGCAAGCCACATGAGCTCACAGTTATGTCGTCCCCTCTAATCAGTCAGCAAAATGAGTGAGTTGCAACAGAGAGCAACACATAAAGCATGCGTGGGAATGCAGATGCCACACAGAGATTGAAAAAATCCTTCACCAAACGAAAACCAGGACTCACATATAGCTCTAGCCCTGCTTTTGGGCTTAGCCTGAGTGATGGCAGGTCACTAAAAGAGCGACTGCGACGAAGCTTGTCAAAGAAAGTGTCTTGCAGAGCATCTAAGATTGTCAACTTTGGCCTGTCTTGCAGGGGATGCAGCCATTTCTTCAGCAGTGAAAGCAAAGAGGGTGTGAGGAAGGGCAAGTTAAATGAATGCTTTGTAGCAGAGTACTAAATTACAGGCATGGGATGCAGCATTTGTAAAATTAATCTCTGTACAGATGGCCTGATTAAGCATTCAGAATTTGATGCATGCAAAATGTAGGAGCACTCTGTGAATATCTTTGGTATAGGGGCAAATTTTATCACAAGATAATTAAAAATAATTGTGGTATAATGATTAACTACTGTTACAAAATGAAAACACATTTTATAAAGATTGTTCAAGTTTTATAGCAGTCAGGCAAGAAGAATAGGTATGCAATAATTGGCCACATAGTTTCAAAGATGCTAGGATCACAGTCACCTTCTTTTAGGATTAGCAGCTAGGAAGGCACTTGCTTCATAAGCATTTGTAAGGGTAACCTGCTGGAATCAGGGAAGAAAAGCTTAGAAAGGAATGAAGTGTTTGCAGTGTTTGAACTGCTCTAGGGCTTCTCATTACATAAACATGAAGCTGAACAAAGCTTACAAAGAATGAGTGGTCCTTGAAAGTTGGTGTTTCAGGAGTGCCTTGGCTGTACATGGACATTCTCCTCTGGAGAGCAGATGCCTTGCTCACATTTCCTGTTGACGGGGTCAAGTCTTCAACATCAAAGGGGCTACGGACACACAAGCGGAGGGAAATAAAAAGGTTGTTAGGCTGAATGAGAAGGACTTTCAGGTCCATGGAAAGGCTTTTTGAAAAGGTGGTTTATTAGCACATCAAAACCCAGAGGTAGCAAGTTTTTTAACAGAAGTGTTTAAAAGAAAATGCTGTTAATTAGACAGCAGCCTCAAAAGTGTGGTTCTCAGTTCTGATAAAAGTGTACACTCAGAAATCATTTATGTGTGTAGTCTGATGTTATTCTTCTCACATGAAAAGTATTCTTGGATTTGAGTTGCCAACTGTCACACATACTAATGAGAAAGGTGCTCTTCCATTAATAGAGCTGTTGCATTATAAAGGAAACCAGGAGCTGTTATTACTGACTTCATGTTTATTGCATTACAAGAAACAGCATACATGATTGTAAAAGTTAAATGCATCAATGCTTCTTCAGAAGTGACATTTACCTTTTTCATTAAAATGTGGTGAGAAATTGGTTTGGAACCTAAGGCCATCAGCTCACCTATGCTGACCAATGCAGACAGAGAATGCTAGGAGATTTCCCACCACCCTTGAGGTGCTTAAAGCCCTTAAAAGCCAGCTTTTAAAGGTGGGACAACTTCTGAACTTCACTATGCTAGCATAAATCCAGAACTGATTTTTAGATTAATGTTAAAAAAATTAATGACTATACAAGCACTTGGTTATGTCCCCTTTTTAATTTTGGGAAAGAAGTAAAAGCTTTAGGAAATTCTGACATCTCTCATCATTTTTTGTTTCCCATACATGGTAATGTCAGTGCTTACCAAACCTAATATAATAGCTGAAACTAGGCACAACTCCTTTTGCCACAGTTAACACAGGCAACCTGTGGCTGACCATGAACTGTTTCTCATATACCAAACTTAGGCCACAATTCCTACCCAATCTTCCTCAGTATGGAGCAAAATGGAGAGAACAGCCCCATGGATGGATGTTTTCACTTTGGTTAAAGTTTTACAGCTGATTTATTGATTGACCAACTGGTTCTACTTACTACCAAGTGATTTCAAGGTTCAGCTTTACTGTGCCAAGGTCATTAATGTCTACCGCAACCACCTGAGGCCGAGCTGCAAACAGGTCTTTTGTCTCACAGGTTACACTTCCCACAAGGATATGAGTAGCAAGTCCTTTAACTTCTGTGACCTGTAAGAGACAAGAACAGGACATGTAGGATCAGACATAGCACTGCAATCCTTAATCACAAGGCAATAGTTTTGATTTTCTGGCCTGGACCTCTTGCTAAAAGGCTTCTGAAATATGACAATGTCTATTGCATTACCTAAGGGAAAATCTGGGCTTTGGCTGTGGCTTTGGGGGTTCTTTTAATAAATTCATAGTTGAATATGATCATGAGTCTGTTTTCCCTTATGTTTCTTTACAGGTGTCAGAAGAGAACAACCATACTGGTTCAGACCAAGGGGCTATTCAGTCTTGTATTTGGTCTTTTGCAGTAGCCATAAGCAGAGCCCAAGGGAAGAATGAGAACAGGGAGAGCATATAGCCTCTCAGAAACTGGCAATTTTCCTGACTGGGAATCTCCTGATATAATTTGCCTACTGAATGATTCCCAAGGGAGCTCTCTTTCAGGTGTTCATGTCTTGTAACTCTGAAGTCAGGTAGTTGTTTGCACCAATGACGGGCCTTTGGTGAGGAATTCCACAGATCTACTGGTGAGGAACAGCATCCATGTATGTTGTTATAGTAAGAGTACAGCACTATTCATAACTCTGAAAATTCAGAGGAACAGTTATACATGCAGCTCCTACACAAACCAACCTTTGGCTGTTTGCTTGAAAGTCAGTTCTTGAGCTTTTTATATGAAAGTTTTTGGAGAGAGTCCAAAAAGGGGAGGGAATATACACATTTTAACCTTAATAATACTGGGACTCTTGTGTACTATCAGAAGGGGTTCTCTCTAACTTTCCACCTTATATCTGTGTTGTTAAATTGGGGAGAGTGACTCACCTTGCGTCACAACTTGCCTTGCTATGAAAATCTACTGTCTCACACATTTGGGATTATTTTGTTCATGGTTTTGTAATTGCCTGCATCTTTTTTCATAGTCTTTGCAGTGTCTAAGTAGGCCATTTCCCATAAGACTTTCAAGACACTCCTCTGTTTAAGCTGCCTAAACAGAGATACCTGGAATAGTTTTTAGCAGCAATTTCTAGACACAGGTCAGAGAATGGGTACCTCTAGGCTGGGGGCTTGTTGGAAGGAAAGCATATGGACTTTCAGCCAGGAGAAAAGTGTGTTGGGAGGCTGGAGGCAACGAAGGGATGGAACAGTGGTAGAAAGACTTCAGTTTGGGAGGAAAACCTCTCCCACAGCACTGACAAACTGGTTAGCCTTGTAACTAAACTGAACAATACTATAGCACTTCGCTCTAGTAGGTGTGTCAGAAATACTAACAATGGCTCATCTCTAAAGAGTTAAATGATCCGCTGCTTTGTTTTTGCTGGTGGTGCACGAAAAGGCAGGTTCTTGATTTCTGCCTTGCTTTCAGGCAAAGGAGTCTGTATACATACCTTAATGGAGATCAGTCCAACAATGAGAGGGAGGAAAACCATTTCTTCTCCATCCCAGCTTTGCTTGCCATTCACTTCTATTTTCCCTTTCAGTTTCCATCTCTGGCGACCGTAACGCATGAAAATCTAAAAAAGAAAAATCCTCTTATTTTCTTGGGAAATCTGCCCTTATGATGCACAAATATCTGAAACAGAACAGGGGAAAGGGTCTGAAAAGGCTGGAAAAATTAGTGGTATAAGTGCTGCCCTTCTGCTTCCCATCAAATCAAAAGGAAAGTCTGTCCTAGAGGATCTCTGTCTCTCAGCTCTCCTAATTGCTTCCTTTGGTAGTGTCCCCCTCACTCAAGCTTTATCCTTCACGTAACTAGATAACTCATAACAAATCTGTAATACATTTAATTCTATTTGCAGGAAAAGTGGCAGGTGAAGGGAGATTTGGGAGGGTGGGATGAAAGCCCCCACGGTCCTTCCTAATACCTACAACTGGCTGGATCTGCTGCCTTCCCAGGTGAGGTGAGCTTTTGGCCATTCCCCATCAGACGCCTCCCCAGATGCCAGGTTGTGGCTGGATGGTGATGGAAATGAATGACACCCACAGTGCAGCAATGTAAGAGCAACAAGCCACTTGGGGCTGAAGGGCTCGTTGGGAGAGACCTGCTCTGACTAACCAGCCTCACAGAGAAAACATATGCTGTTGCAGGCATAAGAGCAGGAGAAGACATTCATCACAGGAACGAGTGGCAACAAATGAATCCATGATCAAGACAGCTGGGAAGCACTGGTTTGGGGGATCCATTGTCAAGCTACCGCAAATTTCTTCAGAGTTAGCTCTGTTCTGGATAGAGCAGGAGGCCTTTATTTTAATCCATCTCTAATTAACCTGCTCCTGATGTTCTCTACTGAAACACTGCAGTAACCAGAGATCCTGACACAGCCTTACAGCAGGTAACATCTGAGTCTCAAGAAATGGTTATTCAGTGTCTTTCTGCTACGCTGCTTTATGATGAAGTAGAGCCTAAGCATCCAGTAAAGGATGCTTGCAAGAATGTGTTCAATTTGCTCTAAGTGCATGAGATGAGGCATATGCTTTTTTCCAGGGGAATTAGAAATGTTTGTCACAAATGACATTTTTAAAAGTTTAAAAAAAAAAGGCAGCTCATAGTTCTTTGAAGAGCCATCACCCAGTGCTCTGAATATAATTTCAAGGTCTTCAGACAGATGGCCTGACAGAGACAGACATACAGAGAACTGCAAGGTTTTTCAGAGCACATACATGAAAAATAACAGCGGTTACTTGGTGTGCCGATGTGAAAAGGTTTTATTCACCACAATGTAAAATGCAGCATAAATCTGCCTTCCTTTTGATTCTTCTGCTATTAAGCAATAATAAACCAAAGCAGACGTACCTCGTATTGATCTCCCGGGCAGAGCCGAGCGAAGCCAGCCAGACCTAAGAAGGAAAGACATGGAGAGACTGTGGGGGTGGCCTGGGCTGCCACTGCCATACTTGGACAGAAGAGGGCAACTGCTCCCTGCAGCCCTCCAGCTGCTGTTTATATCCCCCCTCTTATTGCTGCCTTCACACCCTCCAAACCAAGACAACTCCCATCTTAATTTTCTATTTTCTTTTTGATTTTGTATAAAATTCATTGGGCTGTGGTTTCTTGCATGGGAAAGACTTATACTTTCCAGCTTTTTTTCCCTACAAAGCTCAAAGTTTCCTTTTATATAATAATAATTACAGAAAAAGAACAGTTTCCTGATGTCATCTGCCTTCAGAAACTCAGCTCAAAGCTCTTACTATCGTGAGATGTAGGCGAGCTGCTGATAAGCATGTAGTGCTTGCTGTTTAACACTAATCCAACCGAGTTATACACTTAAACACAGAGTCCCTTTTAGCTCATCTTCATAGAGACACAGCAAGTGAGAGGGGCTCCTCCTGCTTAGCATTTCCATAACAGTATCATTCCCATAATAGCTTTCAACAGTAAGTGCATCACAAAATATGACTGACATCTGTAATATGAGATTTATCCCATTTTTCCACATAGGGAGAGAAATAGCATAGCAAAGCACTTGTGAGATATGATTGCTCTTCGGTTTCGGGGGTTTTTTTTAAGGCAGGACACAATGATTCTATTTCTGTATTGGCCCTATGCATATGAAATGAAAGTTTCCTGAGGCACCGGGCTGAAATCCTATGGAATCCATCTCTCTCCTGGCCTGCTGACCTGCTCTTCTACAGGATTCAACCAACTGTTTTTCCCATGAAAGGAACCTCTCTTTTCTCATAGATCTCCTCAGCAGGTAGCTATTGCACTTGTTTTGGCATAAAAATTTACCCAGTTTTTCTTGGATGAACCTAAATCTATGCCTTTAGTGTTGCAGTGCCCAAAGAAACCATCTTGAGGACACATACAAAGCCTGTGGTAGAGAAAGGAAAAAAAATAAACCTGGGAGTTTTGGACTGCATTTATTCTAAAATGCTATGAGTGAACATACATGGGTGTGTTAAAACCAAGGCAAGTAAGAAGAACCCTAGTGTTGTTTTTATTTTGGGGGATGAATTAGTCTTTCCAGCTGGACTGTAGGAGCAACTAGATCCCTGCATGCAGTCATGGACTGTCCCTGTGATCTGCTTCTCTGCCTCTTCCATTTCTTTGACCAGAAAAGAATTTTCTTCACTCATCTCACTGTTTAGCAGGAAAGAGAGGCCCTTATACAGAGCTCATATTACCAATTCCTTTCTAATTTATTTACTGTTTATAAATAATTTAAGATTACTAGCACTTCACTACTGCTTCTCTCTCCCTAGGCATGCTTTTATAAGTGAATTCGATCTCTGCTGGGACACATCACCAAAATTATCTGAGGAAAATAAATGGTCCTTTCTTTGCCCAGTGCATGGGGTGGGAAGGTGAGGAAATACAGCTTAAAACTCCATATGGATGTTGTCCAGACTCAAGGTATATAAGCAGTGACTGGCCCAACAAGGCTGACCAAATCTTTTCAGCCTGATGAAGAAGGGGGTAAATGCTGACTTGACAACAGGGGAGAAGTACTTTCACAGGTAACAACTTATTGGTGACTGAACGGCTTTTGAGGACTAAACAAATAACAGGAACCAATGGCTCTATCATACAATTTCAAATATCACACCTTTGTAAAAGCACTGGGTTTGTAATGCAGACAGGACAGGAGATTGCTCTCAGCATGTCACATAAGTAATTAGGGGACAGGGTCATTATGTGGCTGTTGTAAGGTGGCAGGGGCACCTGAAGTTCATGCAGCATGTACAGCTCTGTTGGTGTGCAGGATGCTGGACTCATGGACTGTGGTTGCTGATGTTGGACTCCCTGTTAGAGAGCCCCCAATATGTCAGGCCAGTGTATTTTGAAACAGCTGGGCATTCTACCTCCTGCTGTCCTGACACTTCAAACAGGCACAGGGGCACTTCTCACATGTACAGGGGCTTCCCTGTACATCAAAACAGTACACCTGATTTCATAAAGGAATTTCCACATTGAGTTTCCCTGTTTAATTTCAATAGCTGATTAATCCTGAGCAGTAATCTAAATCTGCTGGCAAGTTTATTATCTTAATTTTAAAAAAAAGTTTAAGCTTTTTTTTTTCTTTAAATATCAGTCATAAAAAACACAGTGTAGCTCCTCTGCTTCCTGACAGCACTGTGTAGGTTGGCTTGCTTTCAGTGTAAGTGACAGAGGGCACAAAACAAAAATAACTTTCAGTGGAATGGCTAGAAACAGATAAGCTTTGGGAAGAGGAATGCTTTGATTTTAAATTAGATCCTAAAGTTAGCTGGATATGTTGCAGTATAACTTCAGGGGGAAACTTGCTGCATGATCTGCAGGCTTTTGTGTTAGAGCTGTTGTGAGCCTTAGCAATAGCAATGGCTAGATTGTCCTATTGGATTCCTACTCCTAGGGAAAACTATCCAGATAGATATCTTAGATGCCCTAATTAGAGAATACTTAATGATAAGGCATTTCTCTTTGCTGTTTTCTAATTTGGGCTTTTTTATGTTATGCAAACTGTTCACAAGTAGCTGCTGTTTGTGCTCTGCTCCCCCAAGTGAGTGCAGTATTTGCCTTCTCAAAAACCCTTGAGTTTTGCTGGAGGATTTGGGCATACAAAAGAGAAGGGGCAAAACCTCTTCTGCCCAGCTGTTTGTGACACTGTGGTGCCTTCTGCAACATGTCCTGTTGTTAGGAACATTTACAGCAAGTAAAGAAATGCTCTGAGGGATCTGACCTGATGCAATTCCCTTTATACACTCCGTGACTTTGTGTTTTCTTCAGTACGTCCATGCTGCAGTTCTGCTGTGTGTTTCTGTACAGAAATGTCTGGCTCAGTCTCTGTGTGTTCATCTTGTAACTTTACATCTATGCATCTTTGACTGCCTTTCCAGTACTGAAGAGGGAGGGTTTTAAAACCCAGGGGACAGAGCTAGGAGAAACTCCAAGAGCTGCTGCATTTGCCTTCTCTGAGAGCACAGAATAGCTATTTTAACTTAATCTAAGATTAATCTTAATCTTATGCAGTGCAACCATGGGACACAACTGTGACAAGGCAGGCAGAATCAAAGCCCTGAATGAGATTTGTGAGCTCTAAAAGCTATACCAGCAGTACTGTGGATGTTTAAAATGGCAAGATTTCAACTGAAGAATTAAGAGTTCATGAATATTTAGATGCCGGTTTTGTTTCATAGAACTATTTTCATGCCAGTGATTGAAGATCCAAAATAGATATCTCTCCACAATCTTCTTTAAGATGTTGAGCCTTAAAGGGATAACAGCGTTAGCAGTACCCAATGATCCACTGAGGCTTCAGGTAAAATTGATTCCATTGTATTCAAACCCATAAAGTCCCCTGTCATAAAGACAAGGAATAAAATGGAAGGGTGAATGCCACCACTGACTTATCTAGGTAAATTACCCCCAGCTTTTTGACTTTTTTACATTTGGTCAAAAATAACAGTAGTCACAATTAGCAAGGGCTACAGGGCTACAATTAGTAAGGGCCTTAGAAACAGCTGATGTCAAAAAAGTATTTTGAACTTCAGCTCCATGGAGTTTCACATAATTTCCCAGTCATCTTCTTAAAGGATTACTGAAACAGAGGCAAAACATACATCAGCCTTCAAAACTGAATTGCTTTGGCTGTTGGAAGGAGTGTTTGTAAGAGGTAATTAGCCTAGAAAACAAGAAGCAGCATATCAGAAAGTCTCTTTGTAAGCTTTGACGTTCCTGTTTCTGTGATCCTTTCCAGTGGACAGGGGTGTAACTTGGGGATTTGAAACCTCAGCAATGGATGTGCGTGGGGGAAACCACACCTGTCATAAATACATGCCACACAGCATGTCTTGATCCCCTCACCAATGTGTGCAGCAATTGCTGTTGTTTAGGAGAAAAAAGGGGGAAGGTGCAAAGGCAATTACCTTTCATCTTGATGCAAAACTCGCCCAATAGGTTTTCCAGCTCTGCTTCTATGGTACACATGTTCTGTGTTGGATAGGAGAACAGTGAGGTCAGACAAACCCTCTTTGGGCCTTTTTTATTTTTCCCCTTTCTTTTTTTCATTTTTTAACCTCTGTTTGGAAGGACAGATTCTGTTATGCAAATGAAACATACTTTGCAATAAAATCAATCTCAGAGCCATCTTTATTGTTTAGCTAGGTCTGACCCTAAAGATGGCAGCTGAGCTATACTTGCTTGCACTGACATAACCCCATGCTCTTCTGCTGCTGCCCACTAGCCCTCCTGTTGGCAGAGGGAAGCTGTGGCCCTTGGAGCGCAATGTGGTCACTGTCCCCATCCTCTCCAGCCAGGACATGTGCCAGCAGCAGCACCATTCCAAAGTGGCTCCCAGCATGATTTTATCTATCAAGAAACATGGACTACATTATGAAAAAAAGATTATGGAAAATGGGTATGGGACCCTTTCCAGTTCTTCCTTCAGATTTTGAAAGGTTGTCACAGCGTGTGTGCTGGCATGTTTGCAACACTATTAGACTGTTGTCCTGTTGTTCATCTCCTGCCTGTTTAATAAAATAGGTCTTGATCACAGTAAGTAAAACAGATAGGATGCAGCACATGTCTGTATAGAGACAGTCCATCCCTAAATCTGCAGGGGGTTCCAGTCCATCCCTAAATCTGCAGGCAGGAAGGAGGTAGTCAGAGTATAGGTGGGTTTGAGGCAGACTTACACTTTTGTTCTTGTGCTGCAGTTCCTGGGTATAACCCAGCTCTCACAGACCATAAACTGCTATTTCAAGCAACTTTTTGGGCCCATGTAACCTGTCTCTGTAAGTCATCAGGTATTCATCTGAAGACAAATGAATAGTAATTTTTCTTTTAATTCTTCTATCTGGATGAAACTCTCCTTGAAATCAGTGACAAAGTTCCCATGGCTTTCAAATTGTGTGAGAGTGAAAAGAATAAACTGATGAGGATGTACCTCTGTGTACTCCTTGTAGCTCCTGTTGATTTCTGTTAAACTCTCTCGAGCTGCTTTGCTGGCAGGAGACATTGCAAAGGCTTGCTTCATTTTGCTGGCACCATCACAGAGACGTTTTTGGATACAATAGGCTTCATAAAGCTCATCCACCTAGTGGGAACAGGGAAGGTGTATTAAAAAAAAAAAACAACATAAACCCCAGTAAAATAAAACAAATGCAATGAAGTAATTTGCACCAAAAGGAGACTTGGCCAAACTGTTAGATCCAATGGAGGGGTTGAGGAAATGAAGCTGTAAATACTGTTTCAGCCTATGTGAAAGAAACACAAGACACAAAAAAACTTCCACCACAAAAATATCAATACAGCAACAGTAGATGTTGCCAGCAATACACCTGCTTGCCCTGCATGCCTTTTAAGCATTGCTACTCCCTTTCTCCCTGTCTGGTAAAGCACAATTGTACTGTACGTAGAATCATAATGGTGAGGCAGGCATGCAGCAAGCTTATCAAGTATATCTGTGTGAAAGAGCTCTTTCAAAGGCAACTGCAACATCCACACTGTCAAATGGGACTGCAAGTGGTAAATGGCAGGGTCAGCAGTGTCTCAAGTTTCCTTCATGTCAGGATCGAGGCTGTTACAATGTTTGACTAATAAACAGTATTGGAAGCTGGGAGTGATTTTTCGATTTCTCATCGTCCATCCTTCAGAAACTGGGATCCATACTCAGAATCAGCACATTAAAGAGCTTACAAACAGCTGATGTCACATTAAGAAAGTATGTTGAACTTCAACCCCCCCAGGCATTTACATAATTCCCTAGTCAACTTCTTACACACCTTTGACATGACTTAGGCACCCAACATCTTGTAAGCACTCTGGAAATTTTGCAAAACCTAGTCACACACTGTTTAACATTTCACCCGGATCCATCTTCAGAGGCAATGGATTTACACATCTCATGCTTTGGTTTTCCTTTTCCCTCTAATCCTTGCATTGAATGTATACATTTACTCCATCTGAGTTGTTTGTTAGGAGTCTACAGTGGTATAGCTGGTCTATATATATATATACATATGTGTGTATACATATTTACCAGCTATGTATGGTAATATATATTTTTATAAACTTAATTTGTCAGATACAGAAGATGTGGGTTTTCTAACCTGAGTGAGTAGGACAGGAACAGAAGCAGCTGCCTTTATTTTTTGCTTCTAATATCCCTGCTAAAACAGGATATTTATTTTTTGTTACCTAGAATAACTTTTTTTCTTTGTTATCTCTGACATCAAGCCCCATCATGCTTCTGCTTAGTAGTGGATTTTCACAGCAGAATATCTCTCTATGAAAGCATCCATTGCCTTGGTTTCATCAGTCTACAACTTTGTGTTGCTGCATTAGAGATGAGCCTAATGTGACAATCCAGATATGTTCCAAATCCCATTTTTCCAAGCCTGCTTAAGCTCTAACAAAAAGTGCTGTTGTTAATTTGTTTGGAACAGGACTTGTCTTCCTAATGACTTCAAAGCCTTAGGTTGATTTTTACAAGGCTATCTTGGATACCTGGTGGCTGAAGCCTCTGACTTGAGGGTACCCTAACCAAAACAGAGAATGCTTTGCAAAGTGATAAAGTTCAGGAAAAGGTAATGGAGGCACATGTAGCATTTTGCCATTTTGAAGTTATAAAAAAAGATTTCTGCAGTCATACCCACTCCTATTTCTCTTGCAAGTCAGCAAGCTAAAAACAGCTACTATAAATAGGTGTCACTTGGTGTTTACTTCTGCCATCGGGGTGGAGCATTAGCCTGGGATTCATACTCTGCTCCCCACCAGTGAGTAGGGCTAGGACATGCTCATCTGCTCCCCAAATATGTGAGATCTGCTGCTGTGCATTCCATTTTCCTCACTTTGCTTCCTCTACAGAGCAGCGGCAGGTAGAGGACAGAAGGCATCTCTGTGGCCCTGATTATGTACTGCTGAAAAAGACCTTCCCTATCATTAGAAAGAAAGATGTTTCCTCACCTGCCCAAGCCTGTAAGTTTTACTGCTGCAAAGCTTGGTTCCTTTTGTCTCTGTTGCTGTGGGTTACGGAAAGTGAATTAATGTACTCGGTAAGCTTGAGTAATACTGACCAGCATTATCTCTGGGGTTTGGTGCTTTTCAGTCTTGTTATAAGCCAAGAGCCCATTAGCTCTGAGCAGGCTGAAGTGGGAAGGACTTGAATGGAAATGTTCCTCAAGTACTAATTTTTGCCATTCATGTTGCCAGCAAGAGAGTAGGTGGCTTGAGGAACAAAATTTTAGCCTATCGCCTTATGATTTATATTTTTATTTTCAGCTCCAGGAGTAAGAGAAGACCAAAATTAAAAGGTTTGGATAGATTGTCATAATTGGAGCACTTCAAGCTGTGCAAACGCTCTTCAAATGGCTCTCAAAAGATATTTCATCTGTCAAAAATAATTCATTCTTTTGTCAGGCTCAGAAAAGTAACTAATTGCTAGCAAATATGTTTATAAGTAAGAGAATACATGCCATGGATTTTGTTCAGCTCTAAAACATATTAGTGTAAATCACAAGTATGTCTACCGAATATTCTCACCAATGTACTCAAGTGGATGTGGGCCCAAAACCATGCAGCAAAAGCATTCACAGGGAAATCCAGGAATAAATCCAAACTAGCTGCTGTGTATGCTAGAGATAACTGCTGAATTAAATTACTTTCAGATGCAACTCTCTTTCTATCTATAGTTTAACAATAAGCAAGCAGTGAGAGAGATTTTTCCCAGCAAGTCTCCCAACTACGTTCTCTCGGTACCTAAAAGCATGCAGGAGTGTCTCAGGGCAGGGCTGAACCTTAGGGCCTACAGTTCATATGGAAACCCTTTCTTTGGCTCTGACCACCAGCCTATCATGGAAAAAATACCAAATCCAGGAGAGGCTCTGTCAAGGTGGCCTCCCCAGTGCAGAGGGGTTGCAGGAGACCAAGGGTTTCTTTTCCTAATAACATAGGAACAGATGCAGAAGAAAGATGATAGGAGAGCTCATTACCTTGCTAATGTGGAACTCCAGCCTTCTCATGTATCTTTCGACTGCTTTGATTTGCTGAAAGAAAGGAAAAGGCTGAGGGTGATGCACATTTAAATAAATCAGTAAGACACTGACAGGCTAGCTCTGCTAGTCCCCATGGATCTGAGACACTCCTCCTTAAAACACACTGGACCATGAACTTGGAATCATTTGTCCCACCTTACTGCTGTTAAGCTGCTGCTGACAATGGAGGTCCCTGACTTCTGTACCTAATAAATATTTTTAAACAGAAAAGAATTTTTATTTGGTGGGATTTCTCTAGGTTTTTCTAATTATTAAAAAAAAAAAAAGAAAAAACCCATAGTTTTTTTAACCCTAAAAAATAGTATCTTCCATATTTTGAAATCCTGTACTAAAATTTATCGAGTTCTGCATTTCAAAATCCATTCTCACCCTTAGTAAAGTAAACTGAGCTTGGCATTTTGACTGAAAAAAAGAAAAAGTCAGACTTGTTCAGGAAATATTTTTGAAAGCTTTCCTTTTCTTTCACCCAAATTTTACTGCAGGAAAAATATTTTCAGTTTTTCCTTCCTCAGAAATGGCAGAAGGAGGAATGAACTGGAGCTTGATCCAGCACCCAGGCACCCTAGTGTGCCTTTGCCAGCCCCCATCTGCCTGGAGCTAGCTGGCAAAGTTGCACAAGGTAATGGATTTAATGGCTGTCAGCTGACAGAAATAGGACGTCTCCTCCTCCCCTTCCTTGCTTCTCTGGCTAGGGTCTGCCTCTTTCCCTGTGCCCATCCGAGAGCCAGTCTGACCCAGCAGAACTCGGGCAAAGGGTTAATGGGGTACATTTGATGCCGGGATAGTGAGCACAGCTGGCTGGAGGAAGTGCTTGGCAATATCAGTGCCCCTGGGAAGAGAAGGGGAGTGAGACTCCTTCCTTTGAAAGTGCAAATTATCAGGTAACTTCTCCCTCAACAGTATTAGGATGGCTTCTAGATTATTCTGAGAGAGGTTACCCATGCCAGCTATGTACACTGTATGGATACTAATGCTTCCTTGCAAAATGAGTGTCAAAGGGAGTAACATACCTTATCTAAATCATACAGGACTCCCTGCAACAGAAAACATGAAAGTGTGATTAATTTTGCAACACAACATCACCACAAGAAAGTAATGTCTGTTAGTCAACAGAAATCACAAACAAGTCCATGGCTGGAAGGGAAGAAGAGCATCAGCGTAAATTCCCTGTATCCCACTCCCATCCCCTGGCCGCTCCAGCACCCCAAGAAAGTCACTGTGCACCTACACAATGACAAAGTGTGACACGTACCAGGCGTGAGTTTCTTTTCATGTCTTTTAACTGAGTAGTCAACTTATCCAGCTCTGTCTGGTGAACTTCCAGATACTCACTGCAAACACAAACCAGAGAAGGATGCATGAGCTCTGCAGCACATACCGAGCTGGCTGATGACCATCCTAAAAGAAAATCTTCCCAACAAATGGCTTTCCTCACTGGATGTGTTTACAGACAAAAACTCATTTACATTGATCTGTCTTAAAAGCAGCTCCCTGCTGCCTTTTTGGGAATAAATAGGAGCCACTTATTTAACTGAGTATAAGAGCTTGGTGTTCTCTTTACACTGAACAACCAGTTTCAAGTAAGCTAATCTGCTGCTTAGTTTATGGGCTGGTGCCTTCCAGTCGCTGACCTTGTATCTGGCTAATAAAAGCCCTGTTATCATCTGGGATGTTATCTGAAAGGTGATACAAGTCTTTGATAGGACTCCAGGAAACTCAGGGGGCAAAAGAAAAAAAAAAAAAATCTAATGTTGAAATCACAGACTTAGGGACCTTTACTTGAAATGTGAATGAAATGGGATTCTGCCCCCTGTATTCCTGTTTCCCATAAGAATATTTCAGATCCTAAGTGCTACAATTCAGCCTTCAATATGTGTATGTTCCTCTCCTGTGAAGAAGGATCTCTTTTCTTGTGATATGCTTCTCTAGGCTCTAAAACATCACAAAAGGCTTCAATCAACAAGCAGGATAAAGGCTCTTACTCCAGACCACTCTTCAGGGCTCGGTAGACCTCTTCCATCCTTTTAGGCTGGGGTTCTTTGGGTGTGGTGCTGTTCTTATGGCCCAAATTATGCATTTTCTTCACCTTTGCTTGGGGCTTCTTGAGTGCAGAGGAATTTTCAATAAAGGAATTACACCTGCAAAATGAACATCAAAGAGGAAGAAATCCCTGTAAATCATAGACATCTCAAATAAGTGTAGCCTGGAAAAATCTGATATTATCTCTGCCAGCAGAAAGGAATCTGCTTCTGTGCCTGCCAGTTAAAGGACTGCATTTGTTTACAGGTTAAGAGTCTGAGTAGCCCAGGATATGCGCTGTCAGCTTTTAATGTGCCCATTGCCTTCACAAGACAAAAATACTGGTCTGGAAATGCCAGGCTGAGTCTGAGGCTCATCAGACATTTCTCTGTCTTATACTATGCCTGTCCTAACTCACATAGCTTACCCACAGCCATGAGAGGGCTGAGCTACATCCAACTGCTAAAAAGAAAAGGGAGCACAGGTAATCTCAGCTGTAAAGCCTGGGGACTCCTAAGGAAGACTGGGACTTGGTTAAGAGCACTAATGGAGTATAGTATCAGACCACTGGTCTTGAGTATGGACTACAGGTAGCTCTGTATGGCAAAGAGGGACAGTTGTGCTGCATATAGGTGCCTCTTTGGTGACTTTACTAGGGGGTAGGTCAGCACCTAACAACCATCACTGACTTGAGCTGACAATGGGAGATGACCCTTTGCCTGCCATCCCTCCTCAATTGCTAACAGGTGGTCTGGCACTGGGAGACTACAAAAGTTAAAATTAATTGCAAAGTAGCATCTGAAGGCACCAGGGACTGAATGACTTGGTAGGTGCCTGTCTCAAAGCTGTAAGTTCTGTCTAACTAAAGGCTGGTGCATGTAAAGGCTCCACAGCCAAGCTGAGGGAAACAGCACTGTTTTGAATTCATAGCAGTGCAGCCCTGGGAAAACTGTCTTAAAGGTAGCAGTGGTCTTTAACTGGGGGCAGTGAGAAGTGTTTTAGGCTCCTGCACATATCACATGTTGAAAAGATCCCTGCATTAAGTTAGTAAATTAAAATGATTCTCTGAAATTCTCTCACAGCTCTGAGACATGTGATGAAGCCCTGCATTAATGGGGGAGAGGCAAGCAGGTGGTTGGTAGTTCAGGCAGAGGGTAACAGCTTCGTTATACAAACAATATATAGAGGCATTTTAGCCTAGGACACTATTTGGCAAGGCAGAGAGAAAGAAGTCCTCTCTCACATCCTTTCCACCTTCAGCCCCTAAACCCCAGGGCTCCCATAGGGCCTGATTTCAAAATTCCCCTTAGAGAACAAGGGTACTTGCCTGGACCGTCTTTCCTGAAGCCCACTGAAGCCAGCAAAGGACTGGCTTCTAATAATCCCATTAGGACCTCCTGGGGAGAATGACTGTGATCCTATTGACATGATTTCGGGAAGTCTGGAAGATATTCCTGAAAAGCAACAGAAAGCAAGTCAGTGACAATGGAGGGTAGGAGGCAGGCAGTGAGCCCGGGACATCAGTGGTGGTAAGGGGTAACTCATGTCCATCAGTGATGGTAAGGGGTAACTGAACCTCACGAGGGGCTGCAAGTCAGGGCATGAATCTGTCTGCATTGTCACATCATCTCTGCTTAAAACCAAAACGGTTCTATACAGCCCAGGGTCTACTGAAAATGTGCCAGACACAAAGAGGGTCTGGACGTGGCACTAAAACCAACACGCTTCAGTGTGATAATCCCAATGCCATCCCTGATTTCGGCCATGCATGGCATGCTTCACACCCAGCCCCAATGTCTCCATTTGCTACATCAGATTGTCCTGGACACTATTTTAGGAGCATGCAGTGCTCTTAGGGAGCATTCACCATCACTGTCTAGTGTGATTATGTATGATAATAAAAAAATGAGGATTCATTCAGCATGAATCAAGTCCTGCAGCTACTCTTTGATTCTTGCTCGTTTTCCCTGTGGCTGTTCCCACCTGGCTGCTGAGAAGGAAGATGCGGTGGGTGTCTGCACAGCCATGATGTGCCATAATGAGAGGAATGCTCTCCACCATGAAAAGAGATGAGTAAACAAGCTCCAAGCACTGTATGCTCTGCATTTCATGTGTCCAAGGTGGGGCTTAGCAGGGAGGAGGCCCTTGTCCTGTGTGCGTGCTCATTTCCAATGCCCAGCTTGGCATTTGCACCAAAGCAAGGTGATTTCAATTCATCCACAAATAAATAGCAAAGTGCTATGGTTCATGGCAGCTCCATCAGCTACCATGAGGGGAAAGGGGGATGCCTCCCTCTTCCTTTCCTCCTTAATCTACTGTTTTCCTTGTCTCTGCCCTCAGCAGACAATTAAGTTGATTTTTCTGCTGATGTGTTTTTGTGTTGCTCTAGCAGGAGGAATGGCCTCACTGATCTGTGCAAGGAGTACCATGGCCAGCAGAGGCCAGGCAGTAGGGCAGGGAACAAGAGGGGAAGAGGGATCATGGAGAAAAGGACACTGGTCAGTGGGTGCTGCCAGACACTGGCTTCCCCATCCCACATGACCCATCCTCTCGTTGCCTCCATCCTTCCTGAGATGTCAGCACGACTGCTGATGCCATTGTGCTGTGAAATGAACTGAGAAACTAGGCCAGCTTAAAAATAACCTGACAGAAAAAGAGGAGTTTTTATAGTTTTTTTTCTCCATCTATTTTAAAAGCTGAACCCAGCCTGCCCCATGGCCCCAGTTCATTTCACTCCAATAGCTAGCCCAAGGGATGAGCTTGGAGCCAAAGCAGGATAGTGGACAGGGGTTAGACCAAGCTGATGTTCTGTGAAACTGTCACCTATGTGACTGAGGAGATGACAGTGAGTCTAAATTACCCTCTCATCCCCACAGACAGCCCAAAAAAGCAGCCACTTGTGAAGGCCACAAATTTGCAATGTAAGCCTTCACAACTGAACATATTAAAGATAAGTGACAGAACTACATGGTGCTTGCACAGCAAACACTCACTGCAGAAAGCAAGTACATGGGGAAACATTGTGCACTGCCCAGTTATATTTAATATGTAGCATTAGGCTGGGAAAATACTCTTGGAGGTGGCAGTAGGTGCTATGGTGAGCTGCTGCTTCTCCGTGGAGGGCACTGCATTGCCTGAGGAGCTGCTTTGTCAGGAATATTTTTGCAAGACCTCTGCCAGAAACACTTCTTCCAGTCTCAGCTACTGCTAATGAGATGTTTTCTGTAGCGCACGACCAAACCAGCATACCCCTTTCTGTTCCGGAAGCAAGGGCTGCCCCCTTGACTGGTCAGCCTCAGACATATCACCCGGGGTGCAGTTAAGGGCAGTTTTCTCCTCCACTGTAGTCAGTAGTTAACAGTATTCATGTCCCTGGCCCAGCCCGGATACAGCCCATCCAGGCTCAGGGCTCAATTTAACCACAGCAAGGATAAACCCCTGGGACAGAGAAGTCCCTCTCAGACAGAACAGGACCACGAGCACCTGTGCCAGGCAGAAACCCACAAGTAGGAGAGACAGGGGACAGGGTGGGAGCCAGAGAAGCTCAGGAGCAGCTGCTTCTCAGGAACTCAGAAGAAACCGCAGCAAGGATGCACTTTGGCTAACTCACACGGGGATAAACACACTGCAGCCACAGCTGGAGATATTCGAGTCTTTGGTCTGTAAGGCTCTCAGCACACCTCTGCAGGGCTGAGCTCTGCTCAGGCTTGCTAATATCCGGCACAGCACTTGCCAGAAGGCATTTTGCAGCTTCCAGGGTCAAATCTCACGTCCCACACAGTGTCTCCCCATGACAGCTCATGCCTAACAGCTCAAACTCCACCAAGAACCTGCTCCTGAGAGACACAGCAGAAACCACCTGATCACAGTACTCTGCGGGTCTGCGCAGCAAGTTCCCTTTGCTTTCGCAAATAACCTTAAGACATTCAGGCTGCATTCTGGATGTTCCCACATACATAAAAGGATTTGCATTAAAAGTCGAGTCCGGGGAGCCAAGGAGTCGAAAATCCCTTGCAACTGTTTAGCACTTGCATCGCTTGACAGGATGATTAACACACACACCCTGAGAGCATCTGGAAACCTATGAGGGTAGAAGCTAAACAACACTGGGGCAGAGGAGATTTAACCACATAAACATCAGCCATTCCTTAAAAAATAACAGGAATAAAGCAAATTGAAGTTGGGTACTAATCACAACTGCATTGGCTATAAAAACAGAATTATTTTAGATTCAAAACTGTTGTCAAAATTCTAACATATTCTGCATGATGAGTCTCTTCTGTATAAATGTGAGCAGAGGGTGAATGCATTTCGCTCTGAACAAAATCTTAGTGTCCATGTGTGACTGTGTGCATACACAACTGAACTGTTTCAGTTTTCTTTCCCTTGGGGAAAACTTAAAAAATAAATAATTTTGGAAAAGGAATGCACTTATTTATTTTCTTTATTTTGCTCAAGCACTCAGATGGCTTTGTAGGGCTTAGTAGCAAAGACTTTCCTCAAGATACCAGAAAGAAGTGTGCAAGAAATGCAATTGAAATGCAAATTAAAGACCTGCCTGGAGCTACTTTTGCTTTGCTTTTGCATAAAATGGTCAGAACTAAGAGCCCAGATAGGCGTGTGGCCTCTCCCTATATATTATATATAATCTTGGTGAATAATGAATGTTTAATTTCTGTACAGAACAAAACCAAGATAAAAGGAGGCAACAGAGTCAGAACTGATGAAATCACCCAGTCCTTTTCAGTTATTTTCCATTAGTCAGGTTAGAGATTGACTCTATTGTACAAAAACAATCTGTTCTTAAGATTTAAACTTATATTTCTGACATCTCACATACTTCCAACCAACCTCATAAAATTGCACTGACTCTGCCATGCAGCAGCAGCAGGCTTTTAGCCCAGATTCACATAGTCAATGGCTGCATGTGGGCAGAGCATTGATGGATTATTTATGATACCTACATCTAACAAATACACTTGGAGTGATGAGTATCTGTCACATTGTTGTGATATACTTTGTTGAGGAGGATTTATTTTCCTGCCTCTTAAACCATTCACAGGCCTCTGTGCTATCAACTAAATAAACCCACCTCTGAATTTAATAATACAGTTGTATCTTGATTATATGCGTGGATATAGTTTCTAGTATAATTTCAGTAAGGCTCAGCCCACAAGGACTTACCCAGATCTCTCATTGACCTGACTGGTATCCCCACAGCTGAACAGTACTAAGGGATTTTGGTGCTATGCCAATGTAGCAATCAAGTTTCTAAGTCTACTTTTAGCAGTTATGTGATATAATGCTACTGTTTCCTACAGTGTAAGTTTTGCTCTCAATATAAAGCATATTGCACATCAAAAATGATAGTAAATGCTTTTGAGATTCAAGAGCCACTTTAGCAGTGGATGCAAGGAGTATGCTTACACTTTTAAATCTATACAGTTAATGAACCACAGATGCTTCCTTTTAAGAAGACATCAGTCTCCTTACTGCTAATATAAGCATGCCCTGTGTAGAAGTATAATTAATGTAATTAGCACTGCCCGTGCTAAGTGCATGGCAGTTGAATGATGAGGCCATCAGTGAGTCAAGGGATAAGGTGAAATCCTATCAGTTCTCCTCTGTCCTATTCACTGACAGCTTGCAGCAGGGAATGGCAGATAATTGATGATGTCTCTGTCCCCGAGGAAATAAAAGTCCCCCCTCTCAGCTCTCCTTTCACTCTGGAAATGGGGAAACAGCTGAGCCTGAGCTAATTAGAGGAGAAGCGACCATTAAGCCCATCCCTTCCACAAAGTTAACATCTCTTTATCACCCTCAGCACAGACCTCTACCTCCAACAGTGCTGAAATATTTGAGAAACAGTGTGGTCTTTGATTCAAGCTAAGAGAGGGGAAATTCAGTCAGAAACATATTTGCTAAATCTAGACTGACTTTTGTCCAGTCCCTTTTTGTTTGCTTCTTCTCCATGACCAATCTGGAGAGGGTATTTTTTGTTCACCACGTGATGAGAGGAAGCTGGTTTTGCTAGGAAGGTGCTAGCAACAATGTAAAGCTGCAATACACCAGTGGTGATGGTGCTCTTGATTCCTTCTGCTCCCTCCCTCCCCACCCAGCTACAGTTATGGGTTTGCTGTAAGGTGTTAGGGAGCTGTCTACAGCTGAGGGTTCATGGCATAGAGGCTTCAAGGACACTTGGGGATTATATATAACTCCTGATTAAATGAGAATGTGGGGAAGGTGCCAATGACTGAAAGGATCCTTGATAATAATTTTTTCCTGTTTTCATGGTTCAAGGTCCATCCTGGATCCAAGGTACCCTACAGTGAGATGGTACGTTGATTCTTCTGCTCATCTGTGGTCTGCAGGCTGTCTGTTAAAAATTGGTGATAATTATTTAGGTAAAGGTAAACAGAGGGGGTCCACTAACTAATGTGAGTGAATGGCTGCAGAAGTCAGCTGATTGTGTTTTGCATGCTAGGAACATTTCTTACCTGCAAGCCTGGGGTGTGTCTGACAAATGAGCAGATTACCTTCTTGACTAGCAAAAGAAAAGAGTATGTTTCTCTCTCATCTGTGTCAAGGTCTATGTTCTGCTTATCAGGCTGGCTGGCCTACAAAGGTAAATACCTTTAAATAGAGTAAGATGACATTTAGGAGCATGCATTTTCTAAAGAATAACCTAAATAAGGGAAGAAACTGATTATACCCTAGAAGTCATATCCTCCTCCCAGACAGTCAATCCTTTCTGCTTTGCACTCACAAACCCCAAAGAGCACAATTCAATTCTAAACTTGTGCAGGCTCAGTTCAATACTAAGCTTATTCAGTGCACCTTCAGCTGGTGTTGCTTGCTTTTTTAGCCTAAAATCTAGTCATTTTTAATATTTATTTCCTAACTTCTTCCTTCTGATTCAGTTGAATCCCTTTGGCAATATGAGGCCAGCATGGCCAGCAGCCCTAGTAACCACCTGGAATTTACAGTTTCTCTGTTCCCCAGGCTCCTGGAAGGTACAGAGATATGCATCTTGGATGAGAATGTAGACATTCTTGAGGGGTTTTTAATATAAAAATTTGACAATAATATGTGGGTAAGAGCACTTGGGAATGTTATAAATACTTTCAGAAGAAATTTAATTCTTGCATAAAAGTTTTGCACTTTCAGGACAAAAGCTTTTAGACGGTAGTGACCAGGTTCATAATTTCTGTATATGTCAGGAACATTTCTGTGGGATGGGATCTCCTGGAAGCACCTCTAGAAAAGTAACTTCTGTTGGTCATTCAATTGCACAAATTACGACTTTCATGGCATGTTTTGTGCTCCAGGTGATTGGGCTGCTTCTTTCTTGTGCAGGGTAGGATTTGCCAGAGTTATAGACACGTGAGCTCCATCTGAAGAATTATTCTTGGTTGCCAGAACAAAATCATGTGCATTTGTTCCATCAAAGTCCAAGGCTAAGAGATATTCCTAAATAGTAGCATATGGCTATACTGACAAAACACTTCCCAAGCCTACATCAGCCAGTGAAAGGCCAGCAGATCTGTGAGCTTCAGATGTTAATTTTAGTGTACAGAAAGAGCCACATGGGCTTACCAGTATGGCTGTGGAGAGCAGTATTGCACAGAAAAGGAGCTATAGCTGATCCCTTTTCTTCAAATGGGAGATGTGGGAGCACCTGGGACACACTTGGCTGAGCAATCAAAGCCATTGGCAGACACGTATTCCTGCCCCAGCACAAGGAGGCAAACTTCTGCCCTGTCTCTCGTAGCAACGAGAATCTTAGTTTAGCCCACTGCAGCTCATCCTGTCTTTGCTCAGGCAGGTCTCTTCCCTGTCTCCACGCACACCCAAGACTTGGCACAGACTGTCCAATGGGATCTCTCTGAAGGCTTGCACACACTTTTCACTGACAACTTTATCAGTGACACCTGCAGTGATTCTTTTATTATGTGTATTTTAATACTTTCAATTTGGGTGGATTCAGTTTTTCCAGTGAACAAAGAAATGTTTATGCAACTCATGAATGTTTTAAAGCTCTTCTTAAGCCCATAGCTGGGAGCTTTAGTTTGTCATGCAGCATTACCTGTTTCTAATAAATGAAAATGTTAGCTAGAAAGTGTTAGTATTTTGAATTTTAGCTTTTTTTCCAAATAATACTCCTCCCAATACTTAATACTAATAGCAAGACTTGTACTTTATGGTCTTATTTCTGTAAGAACATTTTAAATGTTGCATGGAAGGACATTTTCAACTCAAATGCTACAGTATTTGCTAGCTCATCACTAGACATCCTGAGCAGAAACACAAATTGTCTACCATCTGGAATAGCTCCTGTTGTTTGTTCTGTTCCTCCTACCCAAACCAAATGATGTACATAAACCCAAAAGCAATAGTAAGAAAAATGCCTAACAATCCAGGTCAAGAGCAAAATGGTAAAGTATATGTGGCTGTAAATGTATAGGACCTGATACCTGATGCTCCCAACTGCAATATCACTCCACAAATTCAGTAAGTCATCTTTCATACTCGTCTAGGTATCAAAGTCAGTGTGGGGAATTTTAACTTCCTCTTTTATGTTTACTGCAAAACATGCCTTTGGCTCTGATTCACATCACCTCACTAGAACACAGAAATAAGAATTTGCAGTGGCTAAGGTGAAAACAGCACCCTTTCTGTCTCATACCATGGTTAGCTTTCTTCCTCCCCTTTTTGTAGCTACTCCTTTACCAGAGCTCTCAGTACACGCCCTGTTTCCCCATTTTTGTTGCCAGGGAGCCACAAACTGCCTTTTCCTCTGCATAAGCTCCCCGGAGAGAAAGACCTACACTGCTCCTTCCCCTTAGCAGAGCATGTGATGAAAACGTAAGGAAATGCAAATGAGTTATTTCACTGTAATAAACTCAAGGAAAATAAATTTGATTCTAAATGGCTCCTGCACACAACAGATGGGTTCATGGCAGCTGACCTCCTTTTTTTTTTTTCCATTCCAACATTTGTTTCACGTGGATGGCTGGGGCAAGCATGCACAGGAGCCCACGTGGAGCCCTCCCTGATGTTGCTCCCATATAGCATTAGATATTCAATGATATTCAGCTGGAATTAGTGTAAATAAGCAAAACTTGGTCTATAATAGTACATATGAGCATGGCTGAAGGATCAGAATCTGACCATCTAATTAGATTTGACATTCATTCATTTCAAGCCCACCCCAGTATGCAGAATTATCTTTGATTAGAAGTCAACTCTAATTCTACTCAGCATTGATAACTCTTTATGTCAATGTAAGATTTAATTAGAAACAAAGTTCTACTGCCATCCAAGTGCTGGCAGATAACCTAAAGAAAAAGCATTTCTGAAACCCAACTGACAATGATCTTCTCATGATTTAAATCCACCTTGCACAAAATCTCTAACAAGCAGTTCAGCTTGAGTGACCTGTGCACACCATTAATCACACACTCATTTTGGCACTGCTACGCAGCAGTAAAGGTGTAAGACTTTGTGGTGCTCTGCTATCTACCCCTATATTAGGGGATAACCTACAAGGAGCAATCTTGTGAGCAGTAGTAAGACTAGCAGGATGCAAAACAAACTGTAGGAATGCCCCCATCTAGCAGTAGCCTGGCTACTTCTCTACCTCTTTCAGCACATGCCACTAAACGCTGCCTAGCTGATCACATACATTGGGTGGAATTTTAATTTCTCATCTCAGGTCACAAAAAGTGACTAACCTACTGCCCATTTTTGCAAGCATTAGCACTAGGGGAGGACTAGGAACCCATGAGTGCTGCTGGTGGTCTCCCTTGTACCTTACTGACCAACAGTAACATCTGGGCAAGCCCATGAGTAACATCTGAGCACAGGCTGGGTAAGTCAGCCCTGATATCAATGAATGCAACTCCAGTGGGAGTCCTTTGACAAAATCCATGATGACTCTGAGCAGTGACCTAAATTTGCGTGTCAAGTGTATGTAGCAGAGTGGCTTCACTTTCTCAGACTGTGTAAGGAATGAACATAAAAGCCTTCTCAGTGGCAGGAAAGAAAAGTAATGACCCAGCAGTGTATAACAGAAAATCATCCTTAAGAGTGCTTCTTTCTTTAAGTACTTTGCACCATTATTTTTGCTGCTTAGAACCCTCATTTAATGCAGATTATAGCAGCGCTCCCAAGGACAGCAAGATGAGGATACAATCTCTGCATCTGCAGGAAAGTAAATGCATCAAGCAAACACATGCGGGACAATTTGTGTTATCAGTGGGCTGCTCTAGGGATTATTTGCTTTGCTTCAGTCAGGACAGACAAACTGTAGCTGTACTTGGTATCCACTCTAGGTACACTATAATATAAGCATGGGTGAGCTAAATTAAACAAGTAAGACAGGCTTTTCATCCCTGAAAGGAAAGTAAAACATCATTGTTGTCAAATCCTCTCAGTCGCTAATGAGATAAAAATGCTTTCCTGCTCCTCTTTAAATACACGGGATTAGGGTGATTTAAAACTCTTTGGATGTTTATATGATCATTCTATTTCAAGGTGTGTTGTAATGGCACACTGCTCACTAAAATATTGTTGAAGATACACTGTTACATGTCTTAAAACAGAAGATCTTTAAAGCTGGACAAGCATTGCAGGAACAGATACATTTAATCTTTTTGACACCTTACAAGTGTGGTCCTTTCAAGAGCATTCCCATAAAAGTGCTATGTTACTTCATTTATATTTGACTATAGCATATGTCTGAAGCTTTCTTCTAGTACATCAAGCAGGTAGTTGAACACTGTCCATGTGCAGCCCAGAAAGGCTGTGTGCTCTGATGCAACTTTCTTGGCTCTTGGCTTCAGTTCACTTAATTTTAAAATTTAAATCTTACATACATGACTTTTAGAAAAACTATTTTAAGTCATGGCAGAGGTTATTATTCTTTTGGCTACAGTATTTTAGGTTTTAAAAACTTCTGAAGGTACAAGAGACGGGAGTATGTATTTAATACCACTAAGCAGCCTAAACTTCCCTCCAAACACCACCATCTTCTCAGGCCAGAATCATTAAAAGACCTGGAAGAAGCATCTGAAAGAGGATAAAGGGATAAGGGGAATCTATGCTAGGGAAAGAGTCCCTCTAGGAAAAAGCAGGACAGCTTTGTAGACACACAAATGTTAACAGGAATCACTTCAAAAAAATACCTAGAACTTTATAGAATACTGCTCTCATTGCCACTGCTTTCTGAAACTACATTTTATTTCAGTACCTATCCAGATGACTCGACAATGTGTACTTGCAGCCCAAAAAGCCAATCGTATCCTGGGCTGCATCCAAAGCAGCGTGGCCAGCAGGTCGAGGGACATGGTTCTGGCCCTCCACTCCAGTGAGACCCACATCAAGTACTGTGCCCATGCCTGGGGCCCTCAGCACAGGAAAGACATGGACCTGTTGGAACAAGCCCTGAGAAGGGCAACAGAGATGACTGGACAGATGGAGCACCTCTCCTATGAAGACAAGCTCAGAGAGGTGGGGTTGTTCAGCTGGAGAAGAGAAGGCTACTGGGATGCTTGACTGTAGCCTTTCAGTACTTAAAGGGGGCTTGTAAGAAAGATGGAGTCAAACTTCTTAGCAGGGCCTGTAGCAATAGAACAAGAGGCAATGCTTTTAAACTAAAAAAGGGTAGATTTAGACTAGATACAAGGAAGACATTTTTTACATTGAGGGTGTTGAAACACTGGCACATCTACAACAGAGAGGTTGTAGATGCCCCATTCCTGAAAACATTCAAGGTTGACTTAGACTGGGCTTCGAGCAATCTAGTCTATTGGAAGGTGTCCCTGTCCATGACAGGGGCAGGGTTGGAATTAGATGGCCTTTAAGTTCCTTTCTGACCAAAACCATTCTATGATTAAGTTTCTCAGTACAAAAAAGGTATTCTCTCTTGACTCTTCACAGGCTTTCTGCTCCTTGGGACAAAGGAGGTTACACTAAGCAGTCACTGGCACAAATTTGGCTTGGGCCAGTTAGTGCTCTCTCACACAACTACTGTGCATATTTTGGGAAGCAGCATGGACCAAGGACCATTCCGAAAGTAGTCTTGGTGTGCTTTCCTCCTCTGAAGGACAGGGGAGTTTAATGCCACAGATACAGGCTGGTCTTTGCCTGTTGCCATTGCTGCCCAAGAACATTCCCAAATGCCTGTAGTTTACTGTCACAGACAAAACCAATGAAAACCTGATGAAAGCTTTAAATCTATGGCAAGTAGATCTAGTCAACTTAAACTGGTAAATTTAATCTGTACTGGACATTAAAAAAAAAAAAGGAAATCCTGGGTTTAGAATGTCATATGCTCCAGCCATGCTGCAGGATTAGCTACTATTTGAGTCTTCTAGACACAGAGACATTACCGATAAACCAAGCATGAATTGAACAGATCTGACAGCATTTATTGTCACTGAACTACAAAGTAATTATCTTGGGTAACTTTTCATTGCACCAATTAAGGCAGCACATCTTGGCTCATCCCTGCTATTCCACAGTCTGCCATTTAAAAGAAAGACCTACCAGGACCATCACAGGCTAATGACAAACTTATAGGAAAGACCCATAGCTTGTCCTCCATTGCCCTTCCTTTCTCTTTTCCTTCTCTGTTTAGATTTCTGTATTTTTCAATTCACTAATGGGCCATTATTCAGGGTATAGGAAAAGGAGGGTATCATGGTTTTTCATAAGGACGGAACATTATTTTGTCATTATCTTCCTCACCTGGTGGCAGCATGACATGTCTGCAAGAAATACAGCGGCTGGAGAAATCCTGCATACAGCATTCGGTTTAACATAGAAGCTGTTACACTGGATCCACTGCTGCCACCTTCTCTACAGGAAGGAAGATTTTCTTTTTAAGGGTGGAGCTAGGGAAGAAAAAAGAAGGAAAAGCAAACTCTTGCTGGATAACTGCAGATGAAAACCCACCTAATCTTCAGGAAGCTTATGTTTTTAGTGTATGACAAAAATCAAATGTATTGCAAGCACTTCCAGTCCAGCACCTGCCTGATGGAAACAACGCTTTGTGGTCCAGCTGCCATCTGGGGAGATGATGGCAATGTCTCCCTCTGATTTCAAAGAAAACAGAATCTTAGTATATGCAGGCAGAATTTTAAGCTGATTATTCTCTGACCTCAGCTGAGTCTTAGCATTTTTAATATAGCTTTAGTTTGGTTTTGTGAAGCACAGATGACTTAGTGAGCATTTCCAGCTCTTGGCTTTATTACTCTGAACATCTAATAACCTAAACATTCATCTCTGTTTACTTTAGGAGACATCTATTCTTATTCATAGGATTTTGTGTATATCTAAGTAGATGTGGCCTGCAAGTGTCACACTGAATTCGGGAAAAAGCGTCATGGATCAAAGAGCAACTCAGAGGCAATTGCTTCGTATCCCACAATCAAATCTGTGTGAAAACCCAAGTCCTTTTTTGAATTAGCAGAATAGTATTTTGTGGATGTACTGAATGAGACAAGGAAAGGGCAGTCAGTCATGCAGGACAACACATTATACACTTAATTGAGCACTGGCAGCTTTTCAAAAGCATCATCACCCACCGACACGCCTGTATGGTTGGGAAAGTGCACAGGGATAGCTGTTGCTACCATGACCCAGCGATGCTTGCAGGGATGAGTGGAGAAAAGGTGTGTCCATACCCAGGGAGACTCGCTGGCCAAAGGCTACTTGCAGGGATATTACTGCACAAAGCTGTAACATATGACCCTACGTCTGTATCACAATTAAAGTTTTTAAATCAAACATTTTAAAATTAAACAGCAACAGAGCATGTCAAGTTGCTTAATTATGGACAAGGCCTTCTTCCTAATGTTATACAACTAGAAAATACTCATCAAACTTTGAAAGTAGAGCTACACTGTCTGCCCTACCTGCCTGTCTGCAGCAGCACCACGGACCAGTGCCACCACCTCAACCCCAAGCACAAGCCCCACTCCCCGAGGCATCTTCAAGGAGTGCGTTCACTACAAGCAAAATTTTTTAACCTCTGTTTAGCTTCAGCTCTTCCAGCAGATGCAAGATAAATTTGACCAAGAAGAAAGACACATTACTGAGGAAAAAAAATCAAGCTGTTTTGAGTGCTCAGACAGCAAGATGTTAATTTGGTGAAAGAGAAAGGAAGCTGCGGTGTTCAACCTTGCCTGGTGTTCATGATGTCTGTAGAAACATGAACCTCCTGCAGCTATTTACAGGTGCTTATTTGCCTGTCTCCAACAGATTTCGCTGTAAATGAGTTTCTTCCTTCCATCAGCTCAAATAGAAACGTCTAACTAGTGAAAGATAGGGTCAGTCTTAGCCTGGTGTTTTGTAGAGGTGAAGGCACAAACTAAAAAGAGAACCTCAGTGATGATCAGATTTTCTTCCCTACAACTGCTTTTTGGAGTTGATGGGTGGCTCAAAGTTTTTCTGTTGATGAACTTTTCAGGACAAAATAATCTCTGACAAATCTCTGGGTGTTTCAGTTAAATACTGGGGGGTTTTTTAATTAAAAAAACCCAAAAGTTTCTTGTAGAAGGAATTACTTGAAATAGTTCTGGTGTCACTGAAGGGTTACCAGCAGGCCACACAAACTGGGAAGCAATAGCTGCTGCAGCTAATCGGGCTGTTTGAGGGCCAGGAAACAGGGCAGGCTGTGAGCACTGGGACAGCAGTAACGAGGTGGCTGACTCTGCCAGCCAAGGTCAGCTTACTGGAGGCATCAGAGACCAGAGAGCTTCTGATGATTTAAAAGGGCTGGAAGATAAAATGTATTATTGTGAATACTTCATGTGTTGCACTGGTTCCAGGGAACTGTCAGCTTCAATTTGTTCTTCCCATTGAAAAGAAGAAAGATGCTCACATACTTCTGTTCTAATCCGTCATTTCTTTTGTGCTGGTTGGGAACTAAAAATTACAGGATACCCTTTTAACATAAAGAGACATAAGAAAAAGATAACTTTAGGAAAAAAGCCAGTTACTTCTTGCATCATACTTAGAGGACTCACTTCTTCCTGAGGCCACCGGGTGCAGAGTCGGGATGCAAAGACCAAGGCAAGGTCTGTACTTTGTGGCTGCCAAAAAGCAATTCAAGAGCACCAAGGAACCTGCCCTTCTCCACACCTTCCAAATCATGCGGGGCAGTGTGTACTGGGATCAGCTTTTTGATCACAGCTGGGATACACCCAGTTCCGGGAGCCTTGCTGCAGCTCCCTAATTAACCTGGATATGATTGGGAAGGGGGGGATCCTCTTTCTTCCCAACAGCACCAGACCCAGCAGCAAAGGCACTTCAAAGCTAGAGTTGAAGAGCAAAAACTCAGGGGATTGAATCCAAATCCCCTGGATGCAGACCTGTAGTGATAGGAGAAGTGGTAATGGTTTTAAACTATAAAAGGGCAGATTCAGGCTAGATATAGGAAGAACTTTTTTTACAGTGAGGGTGTTGCCCAGAGAGGTGGTAGATGTCCCAAGCCTGGAAACATTTGAGGTCAGGTTGGACAGGTCTCTGAGCAATTTGATCTACTTGAAGATGTCCCTGCTCATTGCAGGGGTGTTGGACTAGATGGCCTTCAAAAATCCCTTCCAAACTAAACCACTCTATGATTCTATGAAAGCTGAGATAAAATTGCTGCCCATTTGCTGCAAAACAAGAGCTCAATGTGTCCCAGAAAACAGACCAGGTTTTAACATGGCAGCTGTCCCTAGGTTGCCAAACGTGGGAAAAATCTGCTCACAGAGAGGATTACCTGGTACCCACTGCTTTCTTTCTCCTTGAAACACATGCCTGGGGCAGGAGCCAGAGCACCAGCTTTGTGACATGGGACAGGACAGGATTAAGCCAGCCCTTGACCAGACACACAACCCACTTGGGTGCAGATAAGCAAGGCCATGAGCAGTGTTTGCACTGAAGAGCAGAAATAAAGCTGAGGAACAGCTGTGAGCAGGAAAATGCACAGTTTCTGCTTTGATTTGAGGTATGGAGAGAAAGGTGTCATGGAACTCAAAGTGAGTTGCCTGCCCAGCCTTCGCTAAGCCATTCTTGACATTAAGCAGAGATATAGCATGATCCAGTTTATTTCTAGGGTTGGCTTCCGCTGCCACTCTCCTTTCAGCTCTCTCATGGGGAGTTGGCAAAGCCCATCTAGCCATTCCTCCTCCAGCTGCCTGGCTCCTCTGCTCAGGCTGCCCTCTTGCCTTTTCTCTGGTATAACTATATTGTCTGAAGGACAGCATGGGAAACAAAGATTTTGTCAATTCTCATTGACACTGTTACACTTCGAGGGTGCAGCCACCATGGTCTGTAAAGTCCCCCAGAGCAAAATCACTTCTGCTGTCAAAAGACTTCACATTTTACTTTAAATTCAGAGAGGCCAGTTCTTTCTCTCTGCCTTCTAAAAGGGCAAGCACATCTTGGAGTCAGTGGCGCAATTTGTGCAAAACTGGCAGGGGCAAAAAATTGTCAGTGTGAGTTCTTCCTGGTTGATTTTGAAAATCTCTTACTAAGAAACTTTTTTAACAACCTCCTTGCCAGAAAAGCAACGAGCACTGAAAGCTGACTGAACAGAACAATGACCTCCAAGCACCTTGCTAGGTGAGAAAATAACCATTTCCCG
>JAWWEU010000081.1:92459409-92518205 GCA_035583155.1 Acropternis orthonyx | reverse complement strand
CCCCCGCCCCGCCCTATTTTGTTAACAAGGTAATCCAGGAACCACACAGCTTGAAAGTGATGTGACAGATCTGATACTAATTCACATCCTGGTCCTCTCTAACAAGCCCGTGCCAGAAGCATGCATTCAGGCATCGCTCTTCTCACTTCCTTGCTCCTCTGCTTTCAGCTGACACTGTGCTGGCTGAATGGCCACAGACACAAGCTCTCTATCTCCCTGCTGCTTGTAGCTTAGCTTGCCTGATGAAAACTACCCCAGTTAAGTGGGTTGTCTGGGAGCAGCTTGTCAGTGCCACATGTATAGCATGAGGAGAAAAAAACCCCATAACAGTCAGACCAGCCATCCCTTTTTTGGAAAAAGCTAGTGCTGCCTTCAGTTCTCACTCCCACTTCTCCCCCGTGGGGAAGCAAGGCGGCTTCGCCCAGAATTGTATGTTTTCCAGCAGTGTGTTTTGCCTGGAAGGTACCTTTCTGCTTGTTCAGACTTAAAAATACAGAAGAGCAAAAGGTAACCCTGCATTGCTTGTAAACATGGTACTGTGAGTTTTGAGGCCATCCTGCATACCACTCCTACCAAAAGTATTTGTTCTGTGATACAGGTGAACAAAATGGTCACATGCCTTGTGAGCATAAGAGAAGCAAAGCACCTTTCTCACTTACAGATGCTTCTTCACAAACCACACACTTCTCCCCTTACAAATTCCCAAGCATTTAAGAAATATTAATTCTGCTGAATTAATGGGATACAATAGAGAAAAACCTCTAAGATACAACTGTACTGTCATTCTAGAGAGTAGAGACAGGAAAAAGCTAAGTGCTCTGCTTCTTAGTCAGGATCCTGGAAAGAAATTCAACATGCTGTTTTTTAAAAACAAAAACAAGCAAAACCCCCAAGCGCACACCTTGTCAAGGAAGTGTTGCTTGAATGCCAAAAGATAAACCAGCATGAGGTTATAGATGCTGTGATTTTAAAAGTCCACACTGCACAAGTGCTTTTCTGCACTTGCAAGCAGCACAGACACCATCTTAAGTCACTGTCCTAGTGCTTTAGTTACTAGCTGGGAAAATGCTGAATTTATGGTAAAAAAGATAAACTTTACCTTTAGACTCCCACTGTGGAACATAAATACCCACCCACACTTAAATGTGGAACAATCTGTCACATTCGCCCATTATGGTTATAAAGCTAGGTTCCTAACCCATGCCAGTGGCTACCTTCCTGAGCCTGGCCACAAGAAACCGGATCACGCTGTATCTCTTCCCAGTGTGTGAAGACCTCAAAGACAACTGGGCAGCCAGCACAGAAATCTTCCAGGAATAACACCTTTCGTCCTGTCTCCTTCCTCAAGCTCCCTGTTTGGCTATGCTGCTGCTTTTGTTTATGCAGGAGAGGGATGTTTGTGAAACCTAATTAGCCACTAGAGAAGATGATGTTTCTGTTTGGGAGTGCGTTCCCTGCCCGGGGCTCCAGCTGCGTGACAGCAGCTCAAACACGGTAATTAAGATGAGCGTGGCTGAATGCACGGCCAGATTAATGAATGCTGAAACTACACTAGCAAAACAGTCAGCTCTTCCCGGGGAGATGCATGAAAGGGTGCAAAGGCAGAATGGCCACAAGCACACAGTTTCCAGAAAGCTTTTTGAAACTTTGAATGAGAGACAGCAAAATGCTCGGTTAACACGGCAACAGAAAGACCAGTCACAGGATTTAGGATGACCTTTTGTAACCAGGGCATTCAAAGGTAAACTGAAGAGCAATAGTCAGTGTGTAATGTGTTTGCATCAGTCCTTGGGAAGGAGCCAAAGACAGAAAGGGGAACTTAAGAGGGTCTAAGCTCCCCTCCAACCGGTAATACCATAAAAGCTCACTGGAAATAGACAAGACGTAAGGAACCGCTGAGACTTTTTTTATGGAAACAAGGTTAAGCACTTCCAGGCGCTGGGAGAAAACATGAAACCAGTTTCATGTCCCTCAGCGAGCACCCACAACCAAGATTTTCTTCACATTCACAGCCTAAAACCAAGCAGAGGAAGCGCCACAGAGGTCCCTCTGCCCTCATCAAACCCTGCCGCCGCCTAACTCCGCGCCAGCGGCAGACGAGTGGGGTCGGAGCCGCTCCTGTGACAGAGGCTCGGCACGGGCAGCGCCCCTTCCTTCCCACGCGGGTCCCTGGGCCCCCACCCGTGTCCGAGCCCGGCCGGGTACCTGTTGCTGCCGGCGGCGCTCACAGCCCGCTCCGGGACGCCGCTCGCCCGCCGCCCAGCGCTCCTCGGGCATCGCCGTGGCCCATCCCGGGCGGCAGCGTACACAGCCCGAAAGCTAATCACAGCAAATAATAATTTCTTTTTTTTTTTTTTTTTTTAAATAAATTAGCTCAAAGTTGTAAAATACTAGAAAACGAGGAGGAGCGCGGACAGCCTGCTCGCAGTCGCAGGTCACCACCGCTCTGGCAGCGAGCACGGCCGCTGCCGGCTTTTCCTTGCGGAGCTGCCAGAGGGAGGAGGAGGAGGAGGCGGAGGATGAGGAGGAGGCGTTGCTGCGCGGCCGCGGCCCGCCCCCCTGGGCGGTGCGGAGGGGCGCGAGCCCCGGGTGGGTGTCCGCGGTGGCACCGGACCTTGCTGTGAGGCGCGGTGGCCGTGGGGGTCTTCCGTGTTTCCATTCGATGCTCCTGACTTCTCGGGCGGTTTGTCCCGAAGGTGGGATATCCGCAGAATACCTCTCATCCTTCTCCCGTGGGTTGGTGCAGGGAACGAACTGCCGCCACTTCCTTCCCCGCCGGCCGCTCGCTGTAGCCTCTGTCGCCTTCAGCAGTGTGTGTGTGTGTGTGTGTGTGTGTGTGTGTGTGTGTGTGTGTGTGTGTGTAAAAGCTCTAAATTTGGATACTGGGCGGGATGAAGACAGCAGTTAAAGGCGAATATAAATGAAAGAGCATTGCAATGAATGGACCTTACATTTCTTCCTTTGAGGATCTTTCCTCTGTTGCCCAGAGAAAAAAAAAAAGGCAGAAATAGTGCATTTTTCCAGACACTGTGGGGTATTTTCTACAAATTCAGTCCTCCTTCCAAAATGTATAGACCTATTTACTATAAATACATCTCTCCACAGAGGTAAGGATTCTGTATATATTCATTGCTGCCCTTAGGACTTCTCAATTTCTCTTCTGTGACTTTTTTCCATATTGGACTTTGCATCAACCAACAGAAGTACCAAATAGCCATGTTGTATTTTCTATACTATTCGCTGTTCCTCTGCCAGCATTTAAAGCTGATGCAGGGTCCCAGGGTCCTTCAACAAGCTCTCCCTTGTGCCTCTTAGACAGCTGGAAGTGCTTTTTCTTTTTCTTTTTTTTTTTTTTTTTTTTTTGGAGAGGGTGTGGGGCAGAGGGAATCCCTGGCAAATCTGTGGGTTGGTAAATAGGCACAATTTGGAAGGTAACTTGGGGAGGTGACACTGATACCCTCCTTATATGCCTGTATCTTTCCCCATTTGGTTCAGGATAGGTAGACTTGCCCTTTCAAATGCAAATGTTTTACATGGAGTATGCAGACCTGTCACAAAGAAGATGATACTGTATGAAGAAGTTAAGGAAATGACAAGAAAGACAGAGTTGAGTTTTCACAGAGAGTTGTGCATGGAAAACAAAAAAAACCCAAATGAAAACTGTCTCTGAATCCAAGCTGCCAATTCCAGCTGACCTATCATCTTGAATGATTTTCAGCAGTAATAATTAACATGTGTTGTTTATATTGTATGATGAAAATAAACAGTACCCTGTAGCCTTAACAAGTAGAAATGAGAGAAAACTATTCCAGATTCTGTAAAAGCAGAAAAGGATGCTCTTCACACTGGTGTGCAGACCTCTGGGGCCTACGGGCCATTTCCAAGGCTTCTGACTTCAGATGGGCTCTACAGCAGTCACCACTGTGGCATTTCCAGAGGCACACACTTCTCCACTACAAAAAGTGTAGGGGCTGCTGCCAACACAGTGCCACTGCTGTAGCTAAAAGGCAAAATGTTAAGGGTGACCTTTCTATGTCTCTGACTGAATCAGCTATTCCCACATTTCATATATGTCACATAGGATGTGAATTCTGAGGCCAAGGTGGAGAAGTTGCTTTTTGAAAAAAGCAGCTGTGCATTTTGGGCTATGGAATGCTAGGGGAAGAGTAGAAGAAATATTTGTGGCAATGCTGAAAGCTATAAATGTCTCATCATGCATACCTAATATGCATTTGAGTCCATTTCAGCCTTTTAGGGGGTGGCAGCTCTCACTGTGGAAGCCTGGTTGATTTCTTAAAGGTTTTCAGTGACATAGATTAATTGCAGCATCTTACTTTAACCTTGAGGCTTCTACAGTTGGGGCAATTGTTACAAATTTCCTCTGGCCCTTTTGGTCTTATCTTGTAGAAGATTCTTTGAACTTTCAGTTGCAGATGCAAATACCTCATTCATTTTGCAGCCCCCTCTTTCAAGGAAATATCCTCTACGTGTGCAAATACATGTGCTAGGGACGTATGAGCTGTTTCTCTTGGTTTCTCAATACAGTTTTGCATAGCAAACACAGAAAGCTAATCTCCTCCTCTCCATCACCCCAAACCCTACACACATTCCCACTTCTCTGCTCCCAGTACTACAGCTTGTTGAAACAGCTGGGAGACTGAGTAGGTTTACAAATGCTCTAGATAAAATCTTTGCCCCACTTAGGCCTTCTGGACATGTATTCATCCTGACACACATGCTTTTGAAAGGCTCGGGTCAGTCGTTCCACGTGTGTCTCGTTTTGCTAATTCAGGGGAAATTGCCAGAGAGCTCTGTCTCCCTCCATCATCAAGCAGGAACTGAAGCTGCCATTGTATTGTGGCTGTGATCATGCTACTACTCCTATAAATTATTCACAGTATTGCAGAGTAATCTTCTGTAATGTTAAAAATAGGTCATCATGATGTCCCCAGTGAAATTTCTAAGTGACAGCAGCTGATTCTGGCTTTGTCTCCAGAAAACAGTGACCTTTCAAAGCAGTAATTGCCAGTTATGCTGCACTTCCATCTCCCTGCCAGCTCCAGTGCACCTTCACAAACACTAATTCCCAGCGATGGTAACCCCACATTATACTTGAGACAACTAATCCAGAGCTACTAAATTACCTGCTGAGCTTTGCCATAGCACTTTGCTTTCTATTAGCCTTTGCTTCCAGGCCAAAAAGTAAATCAGGATTATCAGAGAAGAGATTATAGTCTGAGAATATCTAAGTGGTCTGCTCCTCCCAGGCACTCAGAAGGCTTCTTGAAAGGGCTGAGCAGGATTTTCTGGCTGATATGCATCAGTTACAAGTTGCTCTGGGGGGTGGATATAACAAGAACTACTTCACTTTTCCCATTGCTACACAGGCTCCAGCCCACTGAATCCTCTGAATCAACAGAGCAGGAGGCTTTCAGATCTGTTGCAGACCTGTCTAGAGAAAGCTAGAAAGGGAAGCAGGACCCAGTAGTCTGGACAGAGGTCTGAGGGAAACCCTCTTTCCCCCATAAAATACTCTGCAGAAGGACTCTGTGTGGACCCATTTGAAAATGTGGAATATTGTTTCAATTTCCCTGCTTGCTATGGGGATGTATGTCTGTTATGCAGGTACAAAGATGTAGCTCAGTCCTGGATGACTTCATTCACCTTAAAGCAAGGGCTGATGGTGGGTGGCAATGCTCAGCAGACCATTCAGACAGGAATTCACACCGAGGTCTCTCATTAGGATGTTCAGACCAGCAAGAGGCCAAGGAGGTGGGGGAATGGTTGGGCAGACCTCAGATTTGACCTTTGGGTGTCTGAGGTAGATCAGGCCTGACTAAGCCTTTAAGGAAGACAATTTATGTTTTGGGTTTGGTTTTTTGTTTGTTTGTTTTGAGCGGTTTTTTGTTTGTTTGTTTGTTTGTTTTCTGTTGTAACTTGTCTATGCTGTGTTTCTGTGTATCTCCCATGCTCAGAAGGGATGCACAAGGCATCTTCATATTGCTGATGGACATCCCACAGGACATCTCCAGTAGGTGTCATGCCCAGGCAAGCCTTCTGTGGGACCATAGGGTGCAAACCTGGCTGCTTTTACCTGGGTGCCCTGTTGCAAAAACAGAGAGGAATGATCATATTTGAGAGTGGGGAACATGGCAGGTGCTGAAGACATCACTTGGAAAAGTTTTTAGGGGAGGGGTAAGAGACAAGATCCTGACACCTGCTATGAGCAATCAGGGCAAGATGTGAGCTTTAACTTGCTGATCATATGCAAGTTCGCCCTTACTCTTTCCAACTAAACACATTAAAGTGTTGCCACAGTTCTCCTACTACACTCTGCCCATTCTGCCTTTTGACTCTGCTCTGGTTTTTTTACCTTCTCTGTCAGCTAAGCTTGCCCAGTACATTTAGCTTGCATTCTTTGCCATCCTGCAACACTTGCTCTCCTTCTAAAAGGGTTTGACACCCACTTGTTTTTCACTGCTGACATCCTCTAACCACTGTGCAACTATTTCCCCTGTTTTACTTCCCATCACTGTGTTGCTGCTCCACCCTCAAGTCCCTCATTTCTCATGATGTTGCTTTTGCAAAGTTTTCCACCTGCTGCTCCAGGGCACTTTGTGGAAAAACGTTACTGGTGCTGATCTTCTGCAGTGATTCAGGAACAAACTCAACCTACTGGGACTTCTGGCCAGATGCTCAGCACAACTGGATCTTTGGGAATGACAAGTAAAATGCAGTGGTTGTGTCCTGAAGCATGGTGGTCAGGACACACTTGGTATACTGAGGAACAGCTATGGATGCTGAGGGAGAGGGCTAGGGTTGGAAACTGGAGTCATCTTTATCTTTTAATTTACCACAAGAGATTACACAGGTAATCCTTATTTTCTCACTTCTTTGTCCCATCTTGCTCCATTTGTGGTAGTCCAAGACAGCTGCCTTCTGATAAAGAATGCTTCCCACTGATGGCCTGTGCCTCTGGCAGCATTTGAACTTCAGGAAGGAGTAGACACAAGAATACACCCTACCTGCCCCCCATGTATATAACTTGAAGGAGCAGGACAAAGGAGCCACCAGCTGCATTGGTTTTTCCCCAGAACCTTTTCAAAATCATCCCCAATGCCTCTTCTGGGCAGGTTTTGGATGGCAATGTTCATGCAGGGTTGGAGGGAGAAGCACATTCCAGTTTCTTAGGCTGCTTAGCAACCAGGGCTGGCTGAGCCGCTCTTAAGTGCACACTAAGTGTGTGGATGCCATGTCTAGTACTGCAGCTCTAACATCATTTTTTCCCCCTCTCTTGTTTTTGAAGAGCATTCCGTGTTTTCTGGTTGAGGCACATGAAAAACTGCTAGCAACTAATTTTTGCTTTGCTGGACAGCTGGAAATCAGATACGCTAAGTGATGATCAAAGCTACAGGAGAGATCAGAGATCTGAAGAGAGAGTATGGCACTGTCAGCCTACTTTTTGGGAGCATGACTGTCAGACAATGTCTTCCTTGCTGTTGGTGATGGGCTGGCTTGAAGTCTTGCGGCTGGAGAGACACAAAACCACCTTCCCCAGAGGAAAGCAGAGAGTGGAATGCAGGGTTTTCCACAGGTCAGCAGCATGTGAGTACCTGCTCAGGGATGCCTGTCCCAGTACAACCAACATGTATAAGACCAAGAAGGCCCTGTTGGATTACCTCCAGCAATGGATTTGTCTTTGTAGACAAAAAGTCAATCTGTTCCTAGCTTCCTCATTGGGATCTTCTTGAGTCATTTGGTAATCTCTTTCCTCTTTCTCGTGTCTTGGCTCTCAAGTGCCCAGACCTGGTTCCCTGCCACAACTTTTATCTTCCAACATTACAGCAGGCTGAGATTCCCAATGTTTTTGGGATTCTTAGGTATTAAGGCCATCTCTGCCCATGTTACCTGGCAGTAATGCCTGCTTCTGAAACCTGCTGGTTACATCAGGACTGCAGTTAAAATATGATCCCAGCCCACATTCATCTCCAGACTCCCCTTGTACCCTCACCTGCACTTGAGAGGCAAATTTTGGGCAATCTCTGAAGCACAGAGGAGGAGAAAACCTTTCTTTGTACATGTCCAAGCACACTTTGGTTAGCAGTCTCAGACACGACTGTGCCAGTCCCATCCTTGTCCGCCCCAAGTTATGAAGCAGGCAACAGGTCTGGAAGGACCAAGGATCATGAAGGATTGTATTATATTGGACAAGACACTATGGGACATGTTAGCAACCACCAAAGGTATCCTAAGTCCATGACTGAAGGAGCAGGATGGGAGCACCCAGGACTTTGGCCTGCCTTGCTGTGACCTCCAGCAGCAACATAGAGACTGGGCCTGCCTTCCTCCTGCTCAGTGGTTGTCCCACAGGTCATGGCAAGAAGGGAGAAGCTGCAGAGATGATGAGTGTGGTCTGGGAAAAATGATCATCAGGTAGGAGAAGGCTTCAAAGGCTGGAGTGGAGGAAAAGGAGCAAATATTGCCAGACAAATTTAAAAATCAAGTCACATATAATAATTCTGCAGTGCTGTGCATCTGTGTTCCTGTATGTCCCTAACATGGTGGTTTCATAATAGAAACCCTGAAGGAATCTCTGGGGAAAAGGCTCCAGGCAATTTCCATCCTCAGTTACACCAGTGTAACACCAGACTTCCCCTGAAATCATTGCCAGATAGGCAGCAGTATGGGTGACCCAGTGAGGTCCCTGGTGTAGTCAGACCGTGCTACTCTTTTCTTCTGCTGGTCCTCAGTTCTGCACAGAGGATTGCAGCTTTGAGAAATGATTTTCATTCCCTTCCTGCCTCCAGGATACCGCCACTTCCCTCTTTTCCCCATCAGCGCATATTTCTGTGGCTTAAATATAGCAAATATAAAACAAGTGCAACACACATGAAATGCCATTCGGGGGAGCGCAGTGAACATGCTGCCTCTGTAATGTAATGAGCCCCAAGTGCATCTGCCAACTATTTGGACTGAGATTCCAAAGGAGAGGGGGTGGTCCACAGCATGAAGAAGCTCACTACTAAACCCTGAGACCAGTAGCCCTGTGCATGTCCTGGGGGGGACGCAGGTTTCTTGTTGGTCTAGCCTGCCTTCACCTGGAGGTGCTACTCACAGCAATCCTTTCCTCTACAAGTGGTGAAGAACAGCTTTTCATACCATGTCACTGGGGCTGTGAGTTAATTTGAATTTAAAAAAATTCACAAACAATATGTAATGTAAAGCAAATAAATAGTGTTTCTTTAGGGGTATGGTCTGGCTTTGTGGCTGAGGTTAAATGACACCAGAGAAACCACGCCAGTTTTTGAACATCTGACCCTGGGTACTATTTTCAGTGCAGTGATTCTTGAAGTGATTAATGACAACAGCTTGGCACTACTCAGAGGCTGGTGTTGCTGATTAAGCTAACTCTACCTTGGCATCAGGCATCAGGAATAGAGTGGGCAGGAAACTCCCCAAAGTGCCAGAAGAGGCAGAGCACATCAGGACCTCCTGAGGTGCTTGCTTTTCAACAGGAATATTTAAAAAAGAGCTACAGACATCCAACTCCAGAGCTGAGCTCAGCAGTGCTGGAGTGCTCTGCTCCTCCTGTGGCTTCATTTTTCTTTGAGAATATTTTTGTATGGATTCTTTTCAACATTCCCACCCTTCTCAAAAAAAAAAAAAAAAACAAAAACCAGAAAACAGTGCCTCACTTGTTAAATATATGCTGGGATTGCTAGTGTGGCGCTCCTTGCATACTGTAGGAGGATCTCAGAAATGCTAGCTAGTTTCAAATCTACCTGCATCTATAAAATCTCTCTTTTCTCTAAGACATTCAAAATAGGAAAATATGTTAGTTCAGTGTGAAGACCAAGTCTTTCATTCCTGATGTAACCCGAAGTCCTCCAATCATTCAGTTTATAGATTGGACCGATTCTCTGCATGCCACTCCAGAATTCAGGGGTTCCCTAGAAGAAGCAGACTATGCTCACTCTGCTCTTTATATTACTGCCATTAAGAAACTGCAGTGACCTCTGGTCTGCTGGCAATGTTTGAGACCATAAAAGATCTTCTTTGCTTGATGCTAGCTTTGTTAGTTCCATGCCATTACCTGGGCCCTGTCCTTACTTTTTCTTTTTCCTATGTGAGTGAGAGAACACAGCGCGATGGACTCCAAAACTTTCAGGAGCTCTCAGCTGGCAAACTGCACTTCCACACAGTCACAACCACCCTGCCAAAATGAACACAGGGCCTCCTAAGTCACATACATGTTCACAAAAGAGCCCTTCTACTGCCCCAAGTTACCATGAAAGCAAGACGGATGTGAGCAAAGCTCCATTTATGCCATAGAGCCTGAACACTGGCCAGCCTTGTTAGCCACTGGCATCTTAATCATAAACTTCAGCCAGCCATAGGGCTAATATGTGGGATTTTCCCTGAGGTCCTGCAGGAGTCCCTGAAAACTTGATGTCTATGTCAATGACAATATATTCACATTGCTTTTAGCTATCCCACCAAGCCCCCCAGAGAGGCTGTCCCTCTCTCTTCTGCTGCAGGTGGTTGTGAAAACCCTCCAGGAAAACTCCTGGATCACTGCTCAGCCGAGCTGCTGCTGTACCTAAACCATAGGCACACTGCTCAGGGAACGCCAGGGGGCTTTTCACTCTGGTATTGCACAGCATGAAGAGAGGATCACTTGCACTAAAGCTTATCATCGAGCATGACTTCCCCTAAGGTTGGGCACAGGGGTAGGCAGGAAGGCAGGGCTGGCCGGGGGAGCAGCCTGGTGTGATGAAAGGAGAGGTGTTGCAAGCCCCTGTGTGCAGTGCTATAGGCACTTCAGAGAGCTCAGAGTTTTTGATGCAGTTTTGGGTTTTGCTTCCCAGGGTGGTCATTTCATCTGGGATTATGGGATTGAGCATTTATTGGGCTGGGCTACTTTGAGTGTCTTTTCCTCTCTATGGGATGGGTTATGACTAATTATAGGCAGGCTCATGCAGTGCTGTAACATGGTCAGTAAAGGCCAGGGTTTCCCCAAAATATGACTTTATTTTCTCACTCTCTGTCGCTTCCTTTCTTTCTACCTCACTTTTTGTCTTTCCATCTTTTTACCAACCATTTTGTACTCTAGATATCTTTTCCAAGCTCTGGGTCTCTAAACTTTCCAATTCCTAGACTATCTGCAAGTAAACCAGAGTAAGTCAATGTCAGCCCTTGGAAGTTATGCAGAGTTAAGCTCAGGATTTCCATAGTGGTTTTGCTTCACCTGTTTTCCAGTTGCCAAAGACACAGAAATAAAAGTGACTCTTCACATCATAAACCCCTACTTCAAACTATTTCCGCACTCGTAGATGCCAGATCAAGAACATACTACTTAAAATTCTGTGACAACATTCCTCACCCCCACAAGCCATGCTGAGATATAGGAGAAATCCTACTATTGGGAAATCTTCCCACCACCAACTTTTTTGTGCCTCTGTGACATTGTTAAGTGCTTGACTACTCTTCTCTCTTTCTTTCTCTCTCTCTCTGACATATGCTCTCAGACTGTTTTCACTCCTCGCCTTTTAACTCTGCGCTTCCTGACCCGGTTGTTTTGTGCCTGTCACACCCTTGGTACACCAGCCACAAGGCTTTGGTTTTAGCATCCAGGCAGGCGGAAGCTCATTTCACAGGCGGCTGAGCTGTGCCTCAAATTATTAAAGGGGTGAAGTTGTTTACACCACCCACTCACGTTGCCCAAGCCACATTTATTTAGTGAATTTAATGATGAGACTTGAGCGACAAAAAGCTTGTGTTTCACACAGCTTTGTGAGGACACTGTGTAAAAACAGGAGGGGAAAAAAGTGTGAAAAGGAAGGCAATTTTGCTTCAGCCTTTGGTGAGATACTTGTTTTGCAAGCTTAGAAGACACCGCAAGCACACCTGATCAGTGGTTTTTCTCTGGCTTGTACATACCTTCCTCTTTTCTCCGAGGGCTGGTTAAATGCCACTTGTTTATTTCATCTGTTTTTTCCCCTCACTGTTGTTATTATTAGTGATGTAGAAATATTGTCAACAGATATCCAAAAACATTGCCTTCCAGAAAGAGAGAAGGAAACACCAAACAGATCAAAGATCTTTAATTAAAAATTAGGGAGAGAACAAAGCAGAAAGTGTCCCTCATTTCATTTTTTTTTTTTTTTTCATTTTAGGTCATGTGAACTCAAACTTTCCTGCTTCATATACAGAACATGATGCTCTGTTAAAAATAGCCCTCCAGCTGCCCAGGACAGCTGGAAGTGCCAATGGGCCTGAGCGCTGCGGGTGGGTCAGTGTGGGGGCGCCTAGGGTGGTCTTGCACTAACTGCTCTGACCACAAAAAGCTCTCTCCCCGTCTGCATAACTCTGTGTCCGCCCATGGATCCCAACCAGAAAGAAGCAGCTGCGAGAAGCAGGTGAGCGGAGCATTAAGTGTAAACAGGAATAAGAAAAAAATGCTCCATAAGAGAGCACCCTCTTTTCCTTGACATCCTTGTCCTGCGTGTTAAATAGGTCTGATCATGCTCTTGGAAAAAGGTGCTTCAGTTTGAATTTATAGGCCAAATATCTCACTACAATCCATCTATCTGGATGAAGCAGACACTGTTGCCTTGGTGATGGGACTTCTCATCCTTTGGGCTGCAGTGAGTACAGCACACGCATTCTCCATCTTTGGGAATGTGAGATAAGGACACGTAGGGCTGGTGGGACCTGTAAACGTTTTCAGTACACTGACCCATAGTCTCCCAGCAGTCAGGAAGGAGAAGCTCCCATGACTGGTACATTGCAAGGCTGCTCATCCTTACAACAGTCTACTGAGATATTAGGCACTTGTATGCTGGATAAAAAGTCAAACTCTTTGGGGTGAAAACATAGGAAAAACAGTATCTCTGTATATCTCTGAGATAGGTACCTGATGGAATACCATAGTGATATGTACACATGAATGTTCTTGGAAGACATAATTCACTTAAAGTTGCACCAGTTTGATGTGCTCTGTGGGGAGGGGTCATGCCTGAGGGGTCTCACCAGAGCAGGGTTAGATACAGCATGGACAGAAACCAGGTCCCATGGGTCACAGAGAAGCTGTGACATGGATGTCCCTGTGTGACGTTTTGACAAGTCACTGCAGTTGTATGCCCAAGAACAGCACAGAGTCTTGTATTGCTTTAGGGGAAAGAAAAGTGGCTTAACCTGAATTGTTGCCAAACAAAGGGTATGTCTCAACTTTAAGTCAACATCTAATGCTTTATCCTCATTTTTCTCTAACATCTCTAACCTCATTATGTGCAGGCAGCGCACATCACCATGTACATCAGCTACCTTTCATTTCAGCTAAGCCTCAAAGCTGATTCCAAACCCCAGAGCTAAAACTCTTTTCTCTCCTATAGAGAGCAGACAGGCTTTACAAGGATGTGAAGGTATCTGGTCTATTTTTGAAGCACACCTTTAAAGTTTGATGCAGTTACTGTACTGCTGGGAGCCTTGATGGACAGCAGTGCTGGAGTGTATCCGTGTGCCATAACAGCACATCAATCCTGCACATGTAAAGAACCCTGTGCCTCTGAGACTGTGCAGTGCATCATCTGAAGTGGGGCTCTGGTCTACTAAACTAGAGCACACGCTTTCTTACTGAAAAAGTCAGCTTTGATTTTTCCCCCCATGCTCTGGAAACATGGATGTGATTTTTTGTCAGCTTTGGTCTGAGGGGCAGGTCATGGTTACCCCAGGTACAATCAGAGGGTACATAAAAGAGGTGGGAAGTGGAGATGTGAAGAGAGATCAGTGTAGAGCAGGTGCATGAAAAGATCTGCAATAAATTACAGCCTAATTTCTATTTTTTCCCCATGCATTCCCAGCTCGGATATGTTGATCACTGCTAACAAGATACCTGGACCCACATGCTTGCCATGTTTGCTGAGTACTTGCAAAGTCTGTGCATGGATGTGTCTCCTTGACCTAGGAGCTGCTGCTGTGCCAAGCCTCTGGTCCCAGTCAGAGGTTGTGCTGGGGAGATGGCATCATGCCTCTATGTCAGCCCTCAGCTCTGCTCCGGAGAAAACCAGAGTCTGCCAAGAGAGCTAACTCATGTCCCAATCTCCCTCCCTCTCTGGGCCTCGGAGCCACAAGAGCCTTCCTGGCTCCTCATCTTAGCCAGGGAAAATCCATGCCTGTTTGGCTGCAGTGATGAGGGGAAGCCTTGGGCTAGAGAAAGGGATATCTTTTTAATGGCATGTAACTTCAGAATCTCAAGCACTTAGAGTCACTAAAACTTAAACATTTTCCCCCAAAGTAGGTGTTTTGATCAAAGAAAGATGTAAGACTTACCTTGAATTAATGTAGTGAGTCAGGCCACAAAAGAAATGAAACCTATTGCTGCCTGTGCTTTCAAGAAGCTGAAAGGGTTTCTTCTTGAAACTTTTTCATACTACAGCTGTGCCCTGTTAAACATTGGCCACGTTGCAGAGGAGAGAGAGTTGCACTCCACCGAACCTAAGCACAGTCACTTGCAAAGCCTCTGCAGACCCTTTGAAGGGAGGGACCACAATGTCAGTGCAATGTTGTTATTAAAACACAAGAGAGTAGCAAAGTTTCTTTGAGGATGAACATTTCGAAGCCTTGAATACATATTGCAAGAGTCAACCTGATTTTTTGAGAAGATAGTTCTAGCCTACTGTGTCACACCCAGCTCTGTGACTTGCAATTTTAATGTATAAGGAAAAATTATGCCTATTGGAGCATAAGTAGATGAAAATGGTGGAATTATCAATTATGCTGAAGAAAACAGAAAAGTTTTCAACAAATGTTTTGGTTTGCATGTGGGAAAATATCAATGCCAGCTTACAGTCTATATCAATGGGAAAATACTTCTCCATTTTTCTTTCCCAAAGGAGAATTTTAAACTGTAGTTTTAGAAGAGTTATTCAAGGAACTTCTTGTTGATATTTCAAAAAACTTGAAGCACCAGAGGAATTCCAGAGAGCTATGAGTTAATGTTGTATCACTAATGATGCAATAGACTGGCAGTGGTCCTGGCCTTGTTACGGAATAGCTGATGTAAGAGTCATATAAGCAAAATTAAAGGCGATGGAATACAATCAGTGACACTCATTAGGATTTTAGAGAAAATAATTGTACTGATTGGGCTTTTTTAAGAAATAAGACTTGGTACTTCATGAGATCTTGAGATGTAACACAGCTAAGAAATCATCAGGGATGGCAGTTTCTCATGAAGACATACAAAGATTGGTTCTTCCCTATGGGATTGAACTCTTTTCATGTCAGTGACCAGAAAGGAAACTTGAAACAGTGATTGACTGAATTTGTAGATGGCACAATGTCTGGGGAAGAGATAAATCACTCCAACAACAGGCTGCTTGAGAAAGTGAGAGCAAAGAAGATAAGCCACAGTTACAGGATAGTGTTGACTATGTCCTGAGAAATTTGAGTCTGAAAGACTTGAGAATTATAGAGAAAAATCTGGTGAAGATCAGACCCTCACATGATGCTGGGACCTGAAAGGAATTATGCAGATCCTTGAACTGATCCTGACATTTATACATGTATTTATAGAGTATGAGTGAACAGATCATGTAACTTCTGGATTTGTCCCTGGTCTAACAGTTTTGGAGCACTAGGCTCCATTCTGGTGTCCACCAAGGGACTGGTCTCGAGAACCATGAAAATGTTTAAAAGATCAAAACTTTCTAAGGACAGTCATTGATAATAGTTTGCTTGGCAAAGGGTAACAGTGGTCTGAACACATTCTGTAGATAGTTATATGAGATATTTATATGCACAAGCAATAGTGAGATTTTAGCTCTACCTGGACAAGAAGGAAAACTAACTCCAAAAAAACAGACCAACCAGCACTAGAATAAATAATATGTAGCTCTCTAACTGTGACAGTAGCTAAGCATTGGGATGAGTTAAAAAGGTGGACAGAGATCTGCCATAACTGCTTTCCAAATCAATCCAGATGTGGAAAATAATAAAATCTAGCCCATGCTCTAAGAGCTGTGGTCTGTGCTGAGCTGGGAGTTCAGCACCTGACAAACGTCTCCCTCTGGCCTGAAAATTTGTGACTAAGTTTTGGCTGGCGCCTGGGTTTCTGCAGCATGAGCAGGCGGGGGCTGCCCTGTGACTGAAACAGGCACTGCTCCTCCCTGCTCGGATCCCACCCAGCCTGGGCGAGCACACTGGGTTGTCCAGGGTCAACAGCTCTCCCAAAATAGCAGCCAATAAATTAATGTTTCCCTGCTAACCCGTTCAAGAAAATGGAGAGGGGGCTGAAGGGGAAGGCCAGCACTGTGCCTGTGTTGTTTGGGTTCTCCAGCTGGCAGGTTTGGGAGCCAGTAGACCCTCTGCCCAAGAGAGCAGCTGGGGTACATTTGTTCCCAGCTACATGTAGGTGAGTTCAAGAGGCTGTCACCAGCTCATAGACTTGTAGTTTAACTCAGGTGGGAAGGAACCTCAGAGGGTCATCTGTTCCAACCTTCGGCTCCAAGCAGGGTCATGGGGAGGTTTTTAAAATGTTCCTGCTTTTGAAAAGCAGAGCCTTCTCTAGCTATTGCAGGATCAGCCCTGCCAGAAACAACTTAGCTGAGAGGTTGAAAAGGATTTTTAAATGGTGTATCATTCCCTTTAGATAACAATATATGTGTCAAATAACCTGCACACATTTCTCTCCTTCCCTCCTACACTTCTGATTAAGAGCATAGGCTAAATGTTTCAGAAACAGCAATGAAGCCTAAATCCCACTGGCTCTTCAGAGCAGTTGAAAATGTCCATTTCAAGTCAGACCATGTGGATAATTATCCCAGGGAGCAGTATCCATCCACTTGTGTTGCAGGGAATGCAATAGGGTACTTTCATTGCCAGTTGATTTGCCCAGCATCATCAGGTGTTCTCTGGACTATCAGCACTTTTTGCATACTGCAAATGCTCTGCCCTCTCCTTTCTGCAAATCCATTGTCCTTCTGAGCCCAGACTGGGACACAAAGTGAGGAGTGGGGGCATATAGACGTGAGAAACGTATTCGAGTACAGACAGTACATCATTGAAATTGCTTTCTTTTCTGAGCTGGTGCCTTTCACCCAGGCTCAGATAACTTGATTTGGCACTATTCCCTGCTAAGTTTTCCATACCAACCGCAGCTGAGCTTTGTTTAAATGAGGCTTGCTGAAGCTGTGCTGAAAGTGAGTTTAAAGGTTCACAGTCTTTGGAGTGGATCCAGGCAGCTCTTTGTGCCTTCAGCTCCCTTGGAAACTGTGGAGGGCTGGGGGCCGGGAGAAGATTTGCATGAGCAAGTTCTTCCCCTGGCCCCTGCTTGAGTGCAAAAGGGAGCTGTGAACAGCAGCAGAAATTAGACACCATGGACCAGATTATTCCTTCTTCTCTGAGTCCTCTTATCTGCGTCTCTGCTATTTTGACCTGGTAGCACTCAGTACACATGTAAAAGGCAGCACAGGTTGCAAGCAGTGAGGAATCAAGCACCAGCAGAAGCAGTTTTAGGGATAAGAAACTACAACACTGGCTTTGTACCCTGTGTTGTGGCAGTCAGAGAGGAGGATGCTAGTTTTGCTCAGATAATTTAAGTAACAAGTCACCTTTAATCCTGTAAAGAGCCCCTACTACTTTAGCGACAGCTGCACCTGTGGTGTTGAATGCACAATGTGCTACTTTGCACAGTGCAGCCACTGTAGGAAAACACACTTGGTGGCCCCCCAGCTTTCTTCTGCAGTAACTTCCTTGCTGAGGAAGCAAGCTGCTGAACCAGTGTGAAAGTATTTTTATTGTATCTGTGGTGCTTTTGTTCTCCATTCTTTTAGGAGAAAAAGAAAGTCTGTGACCTTGGAGCCCATAGACAACTTTAGATTTACTCAGGAAATACCACCCAGGCTAGAAACTGGCCTCTAGTCTGAGTAGAAGGATTAGTTTAATAAAAGATGACTTTACCTTCCCCAAAGGCATCATCTTCTTCTCCGGGTGCAGTCAAATCTTCTTGGGCGTGCTGCATCGTGGCAGGGATGCAGCTCAGGGAGCAGCCAGAGCCGAGTGCTTGAACTGGTTCCTACGCTACAGCTCGACTATTTCTTTTCACCAGTTTCCTAAACATTTTGGTGGTAACAACTTCCGCATCTGCACACATGAAAACAGTCTCATTCATACAAACAACGCCTCTTGTTTTTACAGCCAGCCTTTGAGATGAGTTTTGAGGTGGGGTGTTCTTGTGGTTGAGAGAGAAGTTGATTTTGAGAGCAGAGTCAGGCAGGACAGGCTCGAAATGCACCCTGCCCTGTTGCTGAAAGCTGTAGCCACGCAGCCCAGAGTAAGGGTTTTGCATATGAATGTGAATGTTTTCTGGTGGCAGAGGTAGAGCCAGGGAACAACTCACTGTGCTGTGTCTGAAGAGCAACTTGCTGTCACCACAGGGACAGTATGACAACAGGAAACCCCCGGGCTCTCTCAGTGCCATGTGGTCATGGGACTAATTTTTATTTAGCACAGCAGCACTGACAGCATGTTCTCACCCACGCTGGGGTGACCCATGCCAATGGACACCTGGACAAGCTGGAAAGCCACAGATGATGGCAGTTCTCCCTTGGGCAGGGACATGATTCTCACAGTTCGACTTATCCAAGTCACTGTCTGTGGTGCATTACCAAATCTAGGGACCTTCCTGATCAGGTGTACAACAGAGCAACATCAAAGTAAAACTCACTGTCTGCCAATAATAGTCATATTATTTGAGTATATCTGTCACTACTAATTTGGCATCACACTGGTCCATTCAGTCACTGTGTTTCCTGAACTTTATGAAACAAGTTGACTCATTTGTGTCAGGCCTCTCAGTTTATAAGATGACCTTTTCTACAAACTAACTTACTCTAAACTTGCAGAAAAATAGATTTAGTCTTCAGGGGTAGTGTCTGAGCCTCACAAAGCCCTGCTGTCTTTGTTGGTCCACTCAAGGATATTTCATGTGTGTCTGTCTGCATGCAGCTGTGGAGCCTAGCACAGGTAGTCCCTCATACCTCTGCTACCAAAAGTTAGAATGTAATGACAGTAAACCTTCACCGAGCTGTGATTACTCAGTCTAGTAATTGCATGTGTCACCACACCCTTGGAAGTGAGACTCCCAGCACAGCAGCCGTGTTCACTGCAGGTTCCGGCTGATGAGTCACAAGCAGATATAATGAGCTCATCTCTAGTTATTATATGGGGCTTTTTAAAGCTCTAGCAGTGGATTTCTGTAAGGCAGTACACAACCTAAACTACTCCAGATGGAGAAGACAAGATAAAAGGTGGGACAGGTCCATTTGGAGCACCTGACCCAACCCTGGCCCAGGCCGCCTTCATTAGCAAATCCTGTGGCAGCACTTTGATCATCACAGGAAAGTGAAAATCCCCTTCCCAACTCAAGCACAGCCTTTCTCTGGATGTGGGGCCCCTGGAAAGCGATGCTGCATCCCGTGAAGCCTGTGGCTTCCCCTCACTGTCACATCAGGCACCTTAGCTGCACAACCTGGGATTTGCTGCCTTGCCAGACATGGGACACTGTGTTTTCCTAGGTGTTTGTGGTAGAAGCCAAGCGCATTCTAGGACTCATTTTGAGTGGGGCAGTATGGCTTGATGGCCCAGTTGTTTCTCTGCCACAGCAGCAAGGCTCCTTGAGGAACTCTGTTCCAATGAGGCTCCCCTTGATCTTTGCTTTGCTATAAAATTATCCTTGGCTAAGCGCCTGCAGAGTAAATATGACAGTTTGGCCCAATGGATAAGAGAGAGTACTTGTTTCTGGCCCCACTGGACAGGCTTGGGGAAGCAACTTCTCCTTTCTAGACCTGCCCCCTCACTCTTCTTCCTGCTCTGCTTATTTGAAGTGATTTCTTTAGGCAAGGACCATCTCTGATTAGATAGTAGCTGCTCCCTACCTATTGTGCTCATGGAAGCATCCCTCTGCCTCAGTAAGTCTCTCCTGCCATAGTGCTGAGTAGTTGGAGACAGTCATAAGATGAGAGAAACACCATTGTGGGGTGATGAGGGGAAGGAGAGCAAAAGAGGGGATCAGTAAGAAAAAGGAGAGAGGTGTGAGAAGAGGAATAACAAGACAGAGACGTGAAAGCTGCAGAGGAAAAGCATTAATCTGGAGGGAGGGCATGCTGGCACAGGAGGTCAGCACCTCTCCAGACGCTACCACCCTGGCACAGAGCTGGGAACTGCTCAGCTTGCAGACCCTGGTGGGGCCAGCCTGTGAAATGGTTGCTGGGGGTGAGGGAAAGGAGAAGTGCTGAAGGAAAGACAGCCAGAGGATGTGACTTGCGTTAGAGCTTCCCAGCAAAAGACGCTTCTGGCAATGGGCAGCCTCTGCTGCCTGGTTTCCATGAAACAGCAGGAGGTGGTTGGCAGAAATCTTGAGCCCCTGTAAAGTCAATGGCTAAACTGCCCTGGGGCTCTGTGGAGCACGGAAGTCTCTGAGGACCAGGGTGGGCCTGAAGAGGCTCCTGGTCTGCTGAGGAAGGTTTTTGGGCTTGATTTGAATAAGTTGAAAGACGAATGATGCCACAAATACAGATGTGAATACTCAAACCAGACAGACAGCCTAGCAGGAAGAATAACAGAGAAAATACTCTGCAACAGCAATGCTAATTTTCCTGTGTTGTCCTGCTATTGCAGCTCATTTGTAAATTGAGCATGGGAAGTTTTAGCCATTTACTGCTTCCTTCAGAAATGTGAAGGAGCAAGCCACACTGTCCTGGGTATTGTGGCAGCTCCCTTCTGTGCTGCATTTCTCTGGGACTTACAGTTATTTCCTTACCCACTGTTTTCAGTCAGCCTCTCTGGATGCCAGTTACCTTGACAGCCCTTTTTTCTTTTATTTTCAGGAATTAAAAGGCATCAAAAGCTGTCCTCTCTCCCGAAAACAACTGTCACCAGAATGAACACACCAGTCGGGCTGGTGATGAATGGTAATGACTCAGCCACCATTGCAGATGCACAAAGAGGAGTCGCTTTGATTCGTTTGTCCCTTGACGGTAGGCTCACCTACAGTGCTCGCAGCGTGTGATGTTCCTCCAGAAACCTGTCCCCTGGGGGAGCACAGTGCTTTTTTCCTCAAGACAGGATAAGTTAACACAGACAAAACCACTTCACCTTGCACAGATGCCCAGACTCCCCTTCTCCTTGTTCCATCTTTGCCATTGGGGCAGCATAATTTTGCCCTGGCATTTTGTGTGCCTGTGTCTTTGCTCCCTACTGATCTCAAACATCCAGCCTAATAAAAAGTCTTCCTCCCCACTTTGTTTTGTAGCATCTCTGAGATTTTTTTTCCCCTCTGTTCCCACAAGAAGCCCCTGACATTAGCTCAGTTGGTCAGAGCATGGTGCTAGTTACACCAAGGTCATGGTTTTGATCCCTGTACAGGTCATTCACTTAAGAGCTGGATTCAATGATCCTTGTGTGTTCCTTCCAACTCAGAATATTCTGTGAAACAATCAAACCCATATTGCATCAAAAAGTATTTTTTTTTCTCACTGAGCTTTGTGTTCTAAAACACAGTAACTTTTTGCCTGTTGGCTGATGAAGCCCCACCCCAGACCCAAAAAAGCCCCTAATCAATTTTGCATCCACTGCAGAGCTCTCACGTGCATATTTTTCATATAACCACATCTGATGCTGCTCTCCGAAAAAGCCACCACCCATCCTCTCAGAACCTGTCAACAAAAAGCAGGGGAGCCTGGGGAAATGTCAAAAACAAGGGTGGATCAAGCAAGAGGAGTTAACTTTTATAGCAGCTTCTTTAAATTACTCCAACCTTACTCTTCTTTGCCTTCAACTTACTTTATTAGAATTTCTGACCCAGTAGTAAAGTCAAGTGTTCTGACAGTACAGGTACAGGACTAAAGGCCAACATATTCCTAATGAAAAAGAAGTGTAAAAAATTGTGCCATTTGAAATGTTGGATGGCATTGTTTTAATTCATCCTTACTCTAAATTACCAGCACCTCCACAAGCAGCAGGAGAGATGAGTTGATAATTTTCTGCCCTGATATGCTGATGCAGAGGGGAGGTGTCTGAAACAGCTTTGCCCTATTTATGCCTCCTCCTTTTCCAGTGCAAGAAGGATTCTGAAGAAAGAGAAAGTTGATTGTCAGAGGGGTAGTTAGTCCCCTGCTTTGTTCTGGGGCTCTTTTGGGGCTGAAGATTCCATTTTGGAGGGATAATCTATGTGGAAAACAAGGAGGGAAAAAAAAAAGGTGATGGAAGGACAGAGACAGTATGAAAGACAGTATGAAAGAGGTGGTTCATACTGGTCGGTTTGGGAAAGGGAGTGTTCACATGGATTTGGAGTACTTGTAAAAGTTTTGCTCTACATATTGCTGCAGTTTCAGTCCTCCCACAAAATAGGCTCCTCAGAAACCTGAAGAATAGACTTACAATAACTTTTCTAGTTGTTAACTCATTTGCAAGTTACAGAGACTCCAGAGACTTAGATTATGTTTAGACAGTCTGTGTCAGTATCTGACTGAGCTCAGTATAGTTTTTTTCTTTCCAACCCTTGAAACTTCTTGCACTATTTTTGCCAAAAATCTAAGCACCTTTTTTTCTTTTAAATCAGTATTTTCAGTTCCAGAGAAAACTTGGGAGAAATTCTCCCTTTTACTGTCCAAAAGTAGAGTCAGCAGGCCAGGCCAGTAGAAGACATGACTCACTCCACACAACTTCACAGACATTAGGAACCTGTGCACTAATCTTCACAAGGCTATAAAAGACACACCATGTGTTTTAGAGAGCTAAAAATAGGGCAAGCTCCAGGAACTGTTCACCTATCAGAGAGGACAGTGTTTTCTGAGGATCTCTGTATTACCTTACACGGTGGAGACAAGGTGAGTGTAGGAGCTGGCCTCTGGGAAAACTGCACTCTTGTGCCAGGCAGGTTACGGTGCCAGTGTGGGTTGTAGTATGAACTATGCAAAAGGCATGATGGACCGCAGGGTGCTCCCCCAGCCCAGCTGTTGTCCACATCCATCTTGGACATCTTGGTTTGGGGGCTTGGGGAGAGGCCTGCACACAGCATTTTACTCAATCCCCCAGCAGACACACATATTGCAGTGAGCAGGAACCACAGCCCATGTATTGTTGGTGTCCTACTGGTCTTCCTGCATGTTCCCCACCACAGTTGTGAGCAGTAAATCCATTGTATGCCCTGGCGGTGAGTTGTATTTGTGTCCATTCAGGTGTGTCACTGCAATCTACAATACTTAGCACATCTCACCGTCCCATCAAAAGTGACTTCAGCTTCTCCTAAGACAGCCTTTTTTCATTCCATTAATACTTGGCCTATGAAAATAAATAATTACCTTCTCATGGCGAAATATTGTTTCAATTTGAAGGGCAGAAGCAAACCATCCTGGATGAAACCCCTACAGAATGAGTGTAATCCTGAAAACTGTGCTCAGTTGCGTAGTTTCCAAGTGGTTCATTATCAAAAGGTAAGAAAATTGTCAAGCATGATTTTACATTGCATAGCCTTGGATCTGGTATTATTTAACATCTACGTTAATTTCCTAGATGGTATTTAGTATCCTACAATGGCTATGATCATGCTCATTACAATTGCAGATGCCAGGCTTCCCAGGAGTGTACGTACACTGGAAGACAGAATCAAAATTCAAGCTAATAGTGACAAACTGGAGAAGCGGTCTGGAAACAATTAAATGCAAGAGAGTGAGCTGTGAAGTTCTATGCTCTAGGAAGAATAATCCTCACAAACACAGACTGAGGAATGACTGCTTAAGTATCACATTTTCAGGAAGGAGACTGGAGGCAGCTGGATGGCAGCTTGCCACCAGGTGTGATCAAAGGCAGACACATAAAGTAATTCAGGCACTGTGTTTGAGGATAATACGGCCTCTGCCAAGGCAGGACCTGGCTTTCAGGCATCTCAGTTCAAGGAGGATAAAGACTGTTTGGTGACAGTCCTGAGGGGATTGACCGGACTGCTCTGAGGACTAGGAAACAAGAAAATAAGGAAAAGATTGGAGAAACTGGAACTACTTCATTTGAGGGAGAGAGAACGAATACAGGAGATAAGAGCAATACTCAAACCCTCCTCTCCATCTTTGTGGTGCAAAAGGTATCATGAACTTAGAGAGCAGAATGGAGGAAGCAAATTAGGAAGCAGATTAAGTAGCAAACTAGAAGAAACTAGGAAGAAGCAAGTTAGGAAAAAAACACTTTATGATAGTCAAGACAGTGAAGCGGCAAAAGAGAGTGCTTGGGTGAGTCAGCACTGAGTGAATCACAGTGCTGCTTTAACTTACAAAGCATATGTAAATCTTTTGAAGAACAGAGTAGACAAGTAGCTACTGGGAATAATATAAGAATAGTTGATTCTGCCTTAGGGGAGGGCAGTGGGAGTAGGGGATCTCTTGAGGTTAGACTCCAATGCTGTTTTGCTACAGCAGCTATTGAGTAATGCTGGATTTCTACTTGTTAGATTTATTTCTCAGTGACACATAGCTGAGTGTCAAATTTTCCCACTGCTTGAGGGGTCCAGCACATTCCTGTGGCTCTTGACTGTGATGGGAATATTTTTGCTGTTTCAGCCAATTTCACTATCCCTACTATCTTTCTGCTTCTATAAGGCATCTTCATGTCTGGTTGCTTTTGCCTTCATTCTTTCTTCCTAGTTAATTTTACACCTATTCCTCTGTGATCCAGTGAGGTCATTGTCATCAGCAAAGAACAGATGATGGATTTTTAATCCTTTGATTATTAAATCCCATGGGTTTCTCTCTGAAGTACTTCAGATTGCTTCTATAAATTGTTAAAGAGAAGCAATTTGCATACCATAATAACATGGAAGCTAGCTGATGTTATTCCCAGCATAACCAACAAATATTCTCAGTTCTGCTAACCATCAAAACCTTGTGTCTTACTAAGGGTTTCACATCAATTATCACAATATAATATTTTTTATCAATGTGAACAAATTCTAAGATTGACCAAAGAGATCTATACAATATTCTAATGCATATGCCAAAGTCACAAAACCTTTCCAATTTTCTCTAACATAGCACTTGTTAATCGAACATATTTTCCCCCTATAGTGTTGGAGGAAACAAAAAGAAGAAATTCATCTCATTGTTCAGCTGTATGTCTTCCATCCCAGGCAAAGGATATTGCAAGATAATTCACAGCAATATTTTAGTAATATTCCATAAAGATATGATTTCCCTTGTTTTCCCCTTTAGGTAGACTATTAGAAATGGAGTGAAAGCCCTGGGTTGTTTATTTTAGACTGCCAGGTCACGCCGTCAAACAAACGATGTCTGTAGATGAATGCCTCTCCTTCACATTAATAAGTCTGCTTGTAGACTACTCAGTTTGGGGGTCGTTACTGATCTTCATTGTGTACACCGTGTTTCCAGTTTCTCCAGATGCCTGAAGACGTTCAGGAGTTGGCCTTCTCCCCTATTCTTCTCTGCTTCTTCCAGCTCCAATCAGCAGTGTTCCTTCTGCTGCTCTGAGATGGTTCTTGACAATACTGATCCTGAACACTTTGAAAGACAACGTGGGGTTGTTTTCCTCTGCTAAAGGCTCTTTTTAAAAGACATTCTCCCATATTCCTGCAAACTCGGGGGGAGATGGGCTGCTTTAGTTGCCAGATGGCTTGGACCCTGCCTGGGGCAGCTCCCAAAGGAGCATGCATGCATGTCTCTAAGGCAGTTTGACTTAGACTTAGCTGCTTCCATCCCCAGGACACTGCCAAGTCTCAGCATTTCCCCCTTGCCTACAACGTATTCTTTTCATCAGTCCCTAGAATGCTATAAATTACTGCTTAGCAAGATTCTGTGGCTTTCTTGCAGAGCACCAGTTAGCAGGGACTGGAGGAATTGATCCTGCAAATAATGTTGCAGGCAGGAGTATGAAATTCAGACGGTGCTTCCAAATGGTGTTACATTAAGGTTTCCAACACCACAGGTCATCCCTGGCAGGATTTTCTCTGCCAAATGTTGAAGAATACACTTAGTGCAGGTAGCTTGGTGTGCAAACTGCACATTGTGCCCTGGATGGTGGGAAATGTCAGAGGCACTGGCCTTTATCCTAAGAAGGGGCAAGCCAGACCTGCGGCAGTGGCTGGCTGGGGGGTGGCCAGTCACACAGAGACTCTGCAGTATCCAGCAAGAAGACCGCAGACCGTAAATCACCACTGGACCAAAAGGCACACGAAGAGCAGGTGCATAGACTGCAAGGGTGTAAAAGCCCAGGAATTCTTTTGTTCGGGATCCCTCCTCCCCCCCGCCCCCCCATTTTGACCTGTTACTGTGTCACTTCATCATGATTACAGGAGCCAGACATTTGGGACTCTGCTATGGGAAACCTGGGACTGAGGGGTAAGGGAAACTTGTCTGTGTGAGTATGGTGTGTGTACAGAATCAAATGGGGGACCCACTAGTTCACTGGAATTTCTTTCAGCAAAAGGGCTTTGGTGTCAGCAGTTAAAGTCCCAGGTGATGGGACTGTGCCTGTCAGAGAGACTGTCACTCCCATCTGAATGGTCAGATGGGAAATCTCATTAACACAGACTCTATAGCTTCAAGAGCTGGAACAGCCCTGAACCTTGAACCTGCTCTATTCTGTAGAAAGGCATTACCTCAGTCTAGCTCACACAGGTAACAGCAAAGACCATGTGGCATCAGCTTCACCCTAAGCTGGAGACACAAGTGAGGTAGTTTGGTTTCTAGACCAGTCTGTTTTCTATGAAACCTTTGCTGATATTCATCCTGACTTAGCAGCTCTGTCCCAGGCCAGTGATCCTGACACCTGGTACCAAGGTCCCAGGGAATCTGAGCATTTAAGCCTAAACTTAGTGGCAATGCCAGCACTCAAGCTTTTGATCCTTCCCCAGTTACCTGTCACAAACCATGCACTGCAGATGACCATGGCACAGTCAGTAATGGGGTTGTATTAAAACTGGAGAACCTTGAGTTTAGAAAAACAAACAGTTGTTTCCAAAGCAAGCAGAGGAAAACACTTTGTTAAGGACAAAAAAGGTTAAATTGGGATTGGCCTATTCTGTTTTCCATTTCAGGTAGCTTTTTGAGAACTTGTTCTGAAAAATGTCCCCACTTTGTATTTGCAACCTCTTGGTACATTGGTACCACTCTGGGATCGAGTTCTCTGAATAATTGCAACAGCAGGATTTACTTCTCCTTTTTCTGAAGCGCTAGAATAAAAGCATAGCTGAGAACGGAACCTGTGGTAATGGAAATCTCACCGCAAGGCATCCCCGCCCTGCCTGCCTTCCTCTTGAGCAAGTGGTACAGGGCATGCACGGGGGCTGGATGGGCACAGGGCTGGTAATAGCTCTCCTGGAGGGATTGCTTCATTTTTACTCCTATGAAACAGGACAGAAAAGAGGAGTTTTAAATTTTTTTTTAGTAGTGTCTCACTTTCTGCAATTTGTTGGAGTGATTAGCAGCTCAGGAACAGGGTAATGATCACAGCAGACCTATTTGCCTTTTGTCGTTTTGTTTGCTTTTAACTGAAGAGTAACACTTCTCCCTGCCCTGCAAAGCACAGGTGGTCAATAGAAGGGATGTGGACTTGGGGCCTCTCAGAAGAAAGTAGTGAAAAGTCACACCCATCTTTCCATCTTTAAGGAATAAGTTCTGTCAAGTGGATGGACAAACAATGATGGTATTTGTAGAGTATCAGAATGAGGAAATCCCTGCAAACATTTGGATACATCTGCAATTCTCTAACCCCAAAAGATAAAGTAGTTGAAACAGAAAGATCAGCTTTTCCACCTTTAAATGATGACTGTTGTTGACCATGGTATCCTGAACAAATTTTACTCATCGAATGTACCTAAAGCCTTCCACTGACTGTACACGGTGAGGATTTTGGGTCCCTTCAGCTGCATTGCTGCACTAATACTTAGCTGGCTGAGGAAAAAATCGCCACCCTCTGCATCAGTGATTCTTGAGCAGCCTTGATTTTGTTAATCAGCCTGTCTTTCATCCTGGCCTTGTTTGCTGAGAGAGCAACTTCAGAGAGAGCGGTACAACACAGAAATGTAAAAATAGCAACAAGAATTTCTGCAAAATGTGGCACTTCATGCAATTATTTTTCTTCCTGTTTGCATCTCCTGAATTTTCTTCTTCTAGCAAGTTTAACGCCTTTGTAGAGATGACATACACACACAGAGACATGTTGAACTAGTGTGAGGCTCTCCTAAACAGCAGTGGACAGTGGAGTTAGTTTCTCAAAGTAAACAAAAAATGGCTCAGTCTGGTCTTAATGAATTTTAGTATTTTGCACAACAGGCAATTCAGAAATAATGTTCATGGCTGGTAGAAAATAACACAAGCTGACCAAAAGGAAAACCAGAAACAAACTAGCATATCCCTAGCAGGATAAGGCAGGGTCTTTCTTCTAGGGCAGAGCAGTGTTGTGGTTGACCTAATAACCTCAACACAGGCTTCAAAATTGCAGAAAAGACACGAAATTGGTGATAGCAAAGCAGTGATCTACAATGAGTGACAAAGCAACTATTGTGGAAGACACACAGGCATACCCTACTTCATGCTTTCTGCACAGAGTGCTACCAAAACCACAGAAAAAAATTTCGGGGGTGGGAGTGGGAGAGAGAGTATATTTTGTCTCAGTTTGACTTCACATTGTCCACCCAGTCCTAGAGTTGTGCAGAGAGATGATACCACTCAGGAAGGTTGGCAGAGGTTGAGGAGCCTGATTGAGGACTGGCTTAGTGGACAGCAGCAGGCCCTGACCAGGACACAGCAGCTCATCTTTGCCATCACTGTGGTGCAAGGCAGAGCCTTGGGAAGAGCCTCTCCCCACCTCTCAGTGGGTGTCTGCCCCCTGCCACAACACCCTTCACTCCTGCCTGACCCCAGGCTGGTGGGTGATGGGGATGGTATTCCTCCTCCCTGCTCCTCTGCATAGTCTGGACAGGATGAGGCTAAAATACAAAGTTTAAAAAAAAAAAAGGATTTTTTTTTTCCATCATGCATCTTAGCAACAGCACCTACACAAAGATCTAAGTATAAGATCTTTTACCCCCCACCTTTCCAAGCAATTAGCATGCTGAAATACAAGCAGGAAACAGGATGGCAATGTCAAAACTGACACGTAGGAAGACCATTTCCTTTTTGCAAGGGTTTCACAGTGTGGACCAAGCTGGCTGAGAACAATTTCTGAACCTTTCTCCTCCCCGTGGAGAATTGCCTCTGCGGCAGCTTTGGTAACCATCCAAAACTGCCTGCTTTTGGTGACTGGCACTCTCCCCGTAGCTGAAGCCCAGAAGATCTCACATTTTCAAAGTAAGAAACCCCAGCCCCCATGGACTCCTCTCCAGTGAAACTAGGTTGCTTAAAAACATCTGAGAAAGGTGGAAAAGGAAGGCTGCCTGTTTGAAGTAGACAGGCTGTCTTTTGGAGCAGAGCGGACTAAAAAGGCAGCTGGTGACATATTCAGTGCAGCATTGGCTCCGTCTGAGCCTTCTTTCATCAGCCAGATTTTAAATTAATCTCAATCTGGTCTCTGAATCTTGCTGGCAAGTTTTCTGGTAAATTTAAGACTTAGAAAAGACTAAAGAAAGATGCTAGGCAGACAAGTTTATGTTAGGGTTTCCAGGTGTGGTCAGCAGAGCCTGGGAAGCTGTTTGTGAAAATGGAGGCTGCTGTGGGAAATGTGGAGGGATCTCCTCCAGCACCACACACCTCCTGTATGCAGGGTGAGCGGGCAAAGCCCCCCCAGCTGAAACACAGCCAGGCCTATGCACTTGGCCATGAACTAAACATGGTTACGCTCATGACCTGACATTCACGGCTTGCATCTTGGATAAAGAATTGAGGGAATCCAAGCCCTTTGGTTTTGCTGTTTTCCTTCCTAAAAGCAAATGATGATTTTTTGTAAATCTGTTAGCATCCAAGCAATGTTATTTCCACACAAAAACTTTGCTGTTCCAACCTGCAGATGATGAAAAGAGAAGACAAAGTGGAGCATTGCCATGCAGGGAGGATGTTGCTGCATGCAGCAGGGAAGCTGAAGAAGGGAAAGAAACCCCTGTGAGCCTTATCACCCAGGGATTTAGGAACTGAGATTTCCATAAAATTTTAAATCTTAATTTTTTTCACATTTATTGACATTTTCTCTCTGAGTGCCTTGTCTGACTGACAGCCTGACTCTTTTTCTTCTCTCCTTGCTCCACAAGGCTGGGATGCTGCCTAGCACAGACACAACTCAATACCTATTCCCAGAGTGCCCACTTGTCCCTGCACTGTCTCTGGGGACTCATGATTGATTAAAGCAAGGCAAATGGTCTTGTCTTCAAGTTTTTAGTGAAATCCCCTCTAGTCCCCACTTACTTTAGCAGTTAGGTAAACAATCCATCACCATTTTGTTTGCAGGCCCAGCTCTGTAAGTGTGCCTAAATATGGATGTTTTCATTTTCAAGGCCAAAAGTAAACTTTTGAGGTAGGCAGTAAGCCTACAATTAGGACTTGAGAGTAGACTGTGTTTTAGAAGATGCAATAACTTATGGAATGAATCACCAAATTTGAAGTTGCCAGATAATTTTTTTTCCCAAGCAGTCAAGGTCAAGTATAAGACGAAAGAAATTCAGTGTAGGAGTATCACAAAATATGTTAACAGCGTAACAGCAACAGAAGGACTGACCCAGCCCTGTGAGTTTGTGGGTTTTACTTTCTTAATGGCTTTTCCAGCGCGAAAGAGGGAGAGAGCTACTGCAGAAACAATACACTGAGCTTTCAGCCCATGTTTTCCTGTTTCTACATCTCTCACCTTCAGCCATAGTCATGTGACCTTGCCTGGCCCTAGTGATCTTGAGCAAGCAGGGGTGAGGAATCCTTGTTTGCCCAAGCCCTCTTTTCTGAGAACAGGGAAGCTGGAGCAAAGCTGTGCTGCCCAGGACAGCCTCCATTTGTCAGATCTGACTGTGAGTGAGCCCTCATGCTGCAGTTGCTTTCTCCACAGCCCAGTGAGTGCAGCAAAGATACCTGAGATAAGGATGCATGTTCCTCAGTGGCTGGCTGGTGCTGTTGGAGAGGATTACTGCAAAAGCTGGTGAGCTTCCATGATCTAGACCCCAGCCCAGACTGCTCTTCATTAAATGTCCTTTCCCAACACACACGTGACAGTAAAATTATATGAGTTTAAAAAACTCATACTAGCCAGAAGCAAAGAGGTCACCAAAACACTCCACTGCACACATTTGTCCCTTTGGGGACAGGAAGAGAGAATAAGGGGGCTATGGCAGATGCCAGTCATTCATGCTCTTGAAAGGTACACATGCATGGGATGAACCCAGCTGTGAATCTAAGCAAAAAATGGAATACAGCTCCTTGCAGGCTTTCGAAGTGCTCGTTTAACCTAAATTTGAGGAAAACCCATTGAGTAAAGCACTTTGCATAAGAGTAGCAGCCCATCCTTAACATGAGAGTTCTCTTTATCTTTCATTTCAGAGCCAGTGCTCAGAAGATCCAGTAACAGGCATACCCACTGTGGGCACTTCCCACTGTCTGTGGATAGCATTACCTCCGATCTACTTGCAGGATAGGCATCACAAAGCAGAGATGGGCACTTCTCTTGCCTGAGCTGTGTTTAAGATAATGCTTTCTGTGCTCTACCAGAGAGAGGTTCCCAAGAGCATATAAATATATTAAAAGGTGGCAGAATGCTCAATAATTAATTTTCATGAAGGAGAAGATTTTATCTCAACTAGAATGGCATAAAAAGCCTTTTGGATTCTCACAGTCTGTAAGTGAAGAGCTGAGATGATTCACTCTAAAAACTGTTGTGAAAAAGGCTCAGAGAACATGACCCAATCCCCATACACTGACACCCTGACTCCATTTGGCAGCAAAATGCAATTTTTGGTTCTATTTGTCAGTAATAAAAGTACAGAATACACCAAGCATCAGATCCCTTTTCAGTCCTTTCCTTTTATTTTGCAACTAGGAATGGTCGTCCAGGTCTTTCCAAGTGCTAGAATTGCAGCATCCCAGAGGATCATTTCACTCGTTTCCACTAGCAGTGAGCTCTCTGCTGATATCTGGTGCTGCTCCTTTTTCATCTAGTCAACTGGTAACTGAGAAATTGAGTATTTAAAGTCTACTAAGGCAGGAATGGTTGATACATTATATTGTTAATACTTTGCATGCATTGGGAACAGCTAAATAACTCCTTTGCTTAATTACTCAAATACTAATAGAAGTTCATGAAGGATTCAGTGCCTTGGGACAACTGACTCAAATAACTCTAACTGGGTAAAAATAACTCTTTTCTCCAGCACTTTAGGGGGTAGATGGCAGTGAGGCAATTCTCCTTGTGTCAGGAAGATGCCTACATGCCACAGGTAGTTTAAGAGAACCAATAAAAGACATGAAATTTGCTGAAGACACACAAACCCCTCATGAGCAAGAGAACTGCTACAAAGCTGTTTACTATGAGGACTTCCCTGCATACAAAGGTGTATAGGGTTCTGACTGAATGACTTACAAACCGCTTATAGTAAATTTCACTCCTCATTTATATCTTTATTCATTTCATTGCTCAAAACTCAATAGCAGATAAATTACTAGCTCTATGCAGTACACTAATTTAGTTTCTTTTGTGACTGGCTTTTTTAGTACTTCCACTCTGTTTCTTTGTCTGTCACCCCTGGCACACTCTGCCGAGGCATCAGCTCAGCAGCAGACTGACAGGGGCAGCCCACACAGCAGCCCTTCCTTGCACAAGCAGCAGCTCCTTGCACCACCCTTCCCCAGCTCTGCCCCACCAGACCAGCTGCCAGCAGTATGTTCAAGGGACAGATCCACTTGTCATCTAAAGGCCTGAGAGATGCACAGGAAAGCTAAAATGGCTGTGTAGCCCCCAGATCACAACCTTAAAATACCAGTAAGAGCCAGGTGCACCAGCTTCTGGTGCCACTTTTGAGGTTAAAGCCAGGGACATTTCTCATGAGGTTGGCATTCCCTCACCAATTTATCCAGCAGCTGTGGAAATCAGAGATGGGGAGGTTCTCCTTTTCTGAGAATGCTGTAATTAAAATGTAGTAATAAAGGCCTAACTGCTGTGTGACTCTCATCCAGCAGCTGTGCTGCTGCTTCATAGCAAGGACTGAAGTGTCTGCGGGAACTGGGCGAGCTCGTACCCATCACCCAGCAAACCTACTGGCAGCACCAGGTGTGAGGTGCTCTTGCAGCACTGTCTGCCTCTTACTCCTGTTGTATCTGTGATAGTTATAATAGGGTTTTTTTCCAGCTGCTAATAGCCTGTCAATGTTTCTGGTGGAAAGAAGCCATCTCTATTTCATACCAGCCTCCTGTGAGTTTTTATGGCAGCTATTTTAGAACTCATTTCAGTGAGTTTCTCAAGTCTGAAATGCTATGTGTTCCTGTAATAATGATGCCACTCATAGCCAGGAGGCATTTTTCATACATTATTTATTCAGTCTTCTATGTGATGAATGTAGGATGTGTTATGAATCCATGGTAGGAGATCTGGAGGTAAATTCATTTGCTTTTAGTACTATGTGATTAAAAAGAGACTCTCTGCTTGCGTAGGCAAGGAAGGTATTGAATTTCTTTTATCACCAAGATGGTGAAAAACTTGTTTTCTTTCATTGCCTCCATCAGGGAAGCAGTGACTACCAGCACAAATATACACTGTGGTCTGTTCAGAAGATACAGAGTTGCTAGACCAGATCTGTTCTCATCACCTGCAAAACCAAGAGCCAGGAAGTAGGCATTTAAAGGATAACATCAAATATTTAGGAGATAACATCTGCACAGAGTGTAAAATGAAAGATTTAATCTGAGCCTAACCTTAAAGTGCTGGGTTTATTTTCCTGTCTACTATCTGCTGCTCAATTCAAATGAAATGTTAGAAGACATTACGTTTGGGTACAGGCAATACAGAGTTCAAAAGTTTCCTGGTTCAGCAATGTTGTCACTCAGGGTTTTGTTTCTGTCTGTTACAGTACAGGCCTTAACAACCAGGAGAAATGGCCAGAGCTTTCACACAGGTTTAAAAGGGGATAAATAAAGACACATCTTTTTTGTTTCTTTACAGTCCTTCAGTTTCACTTTATCCTTCCTACAAAAGACCCCAAACCGAAAATGCACAAACTCCAGCCACTTGACAAAAAAGCCAGCCCCTACTGAAGGTGAGCATGAGGATGGCATTCGGGAACCTGCAGGGGGATAGACACACAATAATAGGACTGTTGTTCTTCAGCAAGGAGTACATAGGCATCTACAGACAGTACCAAGACTTTTGCCTGGCCGTGGAATACAAAACAAAATATACGGTGCTGCTTGGAGGACCACTGGGACCTGCACAGTCACTCAAAACCACAGAGATGGGAGGAAAAGTCAGATGGACATGACCCAAATAGCCAGGAGGTGACAACAGTCTTAGGTAGAAGACAGTCCTTTTCCAGATGGCCAATGCACTGAGTCACTCAGCAGTCACTCACAGTGGCCCGTGGAGGCACTGGAGGTGTCTTGGGGCACAAGGCTGTGTGAATGTTCTGCTGGAAGCATGGCTAGAAAATGCCCTTAGTGACTTTACTGCTTGCTCAGCCCTTCTGTGCTCCACCCTGGGCTCTCCCTCTGCTCCACACACCTCTCAGCCTGGGCCCCTCAGCCCTGCCGTCACCTGCCCCAGGCAGAAACATGCTCAAAGGCCCAAGAACTCAGCATTAGTTATTTTTGCCTAGAGCTTTCCTCTGCTTTGCTTGCATGGTTTCACTTCTGACCGTGTTCATAATGTTCCCTTTAATTAATTGTGGCACTTTGTTTCTCAAAATACGACTTGTACAGCTATTTTGTGGAGTGTCTTAGTCCTGAGGAAAGGGCCGGTACATGAAGATCCAGGAGTATAACATCCTTTCCTTTATTCAGTTGTCCCCAGGGGCTAAGAAGGATCCAAGCTTGGTATCCCAAGCTATACAAAAAGACCTGCTTTCAATGGCCTGATGCACTAGAAGCCAATGTTGGCTGCTGGAGTTAGGGACTCTCCTATGTCCCCAAGCCATACACAGGCCAAAGAACCATCAGACACAAAACACTGGGACATGAGCAAACATTAATCCCACCAAGAGTAAAGCACCATGCACACAGCTGTCAGCATTTGGTTTTGGGCTGCTCTCCTGGCTTTTTTCAGGGTGAGGAAGCAGTTCTGATCTCCCACCCTGTGCTTTTGCCTCCAGCCCATCCTGGAACCTGCAGGCACTATGCGGAATGTAACCAGATAACAAATCACTCAGCCAGAGCCTTTTAATAAGGTCCCAGTGACATTCCTCAGGGAGTCCAGCAGTGGCAGCAGCTGAGATAGCCACTCTGTGAAGCCTCAGAAGCCACAGCAGTGAAGAGCAGGTTAGGTCACCAAGGTCATGGAAGGATGATGTCTTCATCCATCTCAGCTGCTTTCAGAGTAGCTTGTGGAAAGCTAAAGCATCACACCCTTGACTGCAGCATCCACAACCACTGGGCACAAAACAGCTTTGTGGTCAGCAATAGACTGAAGGCAGGTGGAGAAACAGCTTTTCCCCTTACGGATTTTAATATGGTAGGGAGGGAGGAGGGAGAGCAGAAACAGTTGGGATATGTGTATCTTTAATCACCCTAGAGTAATTGGGAACTGATGCCTGGGGATCAACTCTATTAAAAGGAGTAAAGTCTCAAACTGAAAAAATGTATTTCTGAGCATATCTTTGCTGGTGCAAATTCCTTCCACTGCTATCAAGTACTAGGAGGGGTTTTTTGTTACTTCAATTGCAGGAATTGAACTCCAAAGATAAATTTTCAGTTGCTACACTTTGAAAGGATGAGAACAAAAGAATTCAACAAGAACAGAAAAGAAAGTGCCAAAAATGCCCATGGTGGAAATACAGAGCTGTACAAGTTTTTGGTATACAAGTTAATATTCTTATCTAGGCAGAGAAGACATAATTTTTCTTTTCAAAAGGTCAAGTAACAGATCAAATGCAAATCCCATGAAATCACTGTTAGCCAAACACCAGCTGGTACTGGCTATGCAATCACTTAATCTGGTTATGGGCTGGAAACATGGCTCTCAAGCAGACAATTTATCATTTGTAGGTAAGTGGTGGGGCTACAGAATGAGAGAAGCAGAGCAGAAAAGACTCATGGGTACCCCAGCTAAACCTGAGTACATCTGTGTCAGCTTCTTCCACTGAAGGAGAGGGGCAAGAGAAAAGGAACAAGGAAGGAAGCAGTTTGGAGAACTAGTCATGTAGCATCAGCTAAATAAAGTCCCTGGCCCAGATATGCCTCAGCAGCTGTGTAGGAGTCCTCAGAGAGACACTTCCTGACAGAAAGAGATGCTGAAACCCTAAATGAAAGTCAAAGTCAACCTGAAGTTGAAAATCCCTTTCTCAGAGAAGACCCCCAGTAACTTTCTGACTAGACATTTTGTACCTTACAAAACCATCTCAGTCAAGTTAAGCAACTTTCTGGTAAAGGCAGAAATGACCATCAGTCATAATTTCCACTTGACCTGAAAATCATAGGGAGTTAACAAGGCCCATTTCCCCAGCAAACACTCAATAGCCACATAACATTTGAGAATTGAGAAAACTCTGGCACAGACCAGGAAAACGTTTACCCACAAATCCATAGCAGTGAATGGAAGAGAGTGATTTCTTGCTGAAACTACTTGGCAAAATGTCCTTTCAGGGCAGAAACTGAGCATGATGGTGCAATTGCCAGGAGGTCATTGGCTGACAGCAAGTTCTATGCCACATGGAAAAGTAAGTCAGTCTTTAAAGAGCAGGAAAAATATTTAAAGATGACACAATAAAATAATTACAAATTACTGCAGCTGGTGCTCAGTGACCTTATGCAAATCTTAGGGTGTGTTGTGCACCATGTGTCCTCCTGTCACAAAATAAATCCTTAGAAATCTTCCTTGTCAGCAGATTTTTGGCAATCCAGGAAAATGAAGTGCACTAAAAGCTGAGCATCTCATTCATAGAATAACTTAAAAGTAGAATACTTTGGTATTTTTGTTTATTTATTTAGCACAGCAAATGCCTGATTATAAAAGCAGCACAGCCGGGCAATGAAGACATCATTTCGTGCTGACTGGGATGGAGTCCCAGGCTGTGTGTGGCATGGAGCAGGCATATCTCCTGAGTAGGAGATGGTGTTTCTGCCCCCAATACCATTCCTGCAGCTTGGGGAGGAGGTGAGCACCTGGAATCTCCCCTCCCAGCTCCTCCTGTATCCCCCAGGTCATCCTCTTCCCACCTTGGCCCCATGTTGGGAGCTGTTGTGGCTACCACCCACCACTAACCAGGGACATCAGTTAGGGACTGAAGCACAGAGGAAAAATCTAGAGTCTAGAAAATTAAAATAAGGCTGGAAGAAATCAGCAGAAATTAATTCTTCTGTCCCAGGGCAAGACCACTCTTGACAGATAGTGGCTAAATTGTTCCCTGAAAGCTTGGGTGACAGGGATCTTGGCCTTTCCCAGGAGCCTGTCCCACTGCTCTGTGGTCTGAACCTTAAAAAATGTTGTCTAAAGTCTAACCCAATTCTGCCCTGCTATGGTTTAATACTAAACATCAATGCAACATTTAGCTTTAGCAAATATGTTGAATTTATGTACATTTTAAAGGAAATATATTGATTAGAGATTTTCCCCCTTGCTTTTCTTGAGCAAGATATTTAGGAAGCCTTTATTTGCAATAATGTCAAGCCTTTTCCCTGAATTGTATTGAGTCACTTGTCAAAGGGATAACACAAGCAAAGATTGACTGATTCAATCAACAAAAACACATACTTGTCCAAAAAAGTTATGGGTTTGAGTCTAACATCCCCTTTCTAAAGTGAAATGAAGGCTGTGGTGTCATATCATACCCTCAACTTTGCAATGGCAATGGACTGCAAAGCAGAAACAGCTGGGTTTGTGCCAAGGTGTGGATGCTGTGGGTTGTTTGGACAGGTTGGTTGGGGGCTCTGGGACTCCAACCAGGTGGGTAGCAGGATGACTGCCATGGGTGAGCAGCCCCCTTGATGAAACCAAGGCATAACTTCTCCCAGCTGCCCAGCCCAGTGCTGCCTGGCACCCCACAAGCACCTCTCTCCCTGTCCCCAATGCCCTGACAGGGAATCCTCCCCCGTTGTCCTGCCCTGACCTCACAGCTGGGTCTGCACAGAAAAATCGAACCACACCTGATACTTGTTGCTGCCAGCAGGGGAAGTTTCGGATGCTTAAGTGTTGCCTCAGTCCTCATGCTTGGCACTGTTTCAGCTCTGTAGCTGGCCACTCCTGCTAGCAAGCATTGGTATCACACTGTACATGAGATGAAACAAGCATACAGGCTGCTGGGAGGAAGAGGGCAAGCTGGAGAGCAACTGTGTCTGAATGCAGCAGCTCTGAATTGGTCTTTGTTGGAAAACTCTTTCTATACATGACATGGAGGAGTAAAACATAGAGTACTTGTGGTGGGGAATGAGTGGGTTGATTCAGTTGAATAACATCATGCATCAGCTGTTGCTGGTAGTTTTCATAAGCAAAGGAAGTACTTTACGTAAGTAAAGGCTTATTAAAACAAGTAATAAAGAAAATTGAAGGCAGGGTGGTTCATATCTTAGCCAGCCCAACATTCAAGGATGTGCAGTGCCCAGCTGCAAGTACTAGAGCACTCCAGCTAAGTGCAGAGAGATGTTGCTATGTGGTATCATTTTCATTATTTGCTGCTTAGAAATGTCTCATTGAGAAAATCAAGGAGGGTCATAAAATAACAGTGAGTTATTTATTTGCATGACTGTCCCAGCAGGAGAATGTTGGTTTGCCTAAGGTTTGAAATCCCAGGAAGGACATGGTATAAACCAAGGAATGCTCACTCAAGATTGCGAAGTATGGTCCAGCAACCCTGGCAGCCCCCAGGGGAGAAAAACTCTCATAAATGGATGTTTTACTTGTCTCAACAGTATCACAGGGAGGTTTTGACACAAACAAAGGCTTTCTGTGCATTATCAGACTGTGGCTGATGTAAAATTTTGTTAAAACTTTTTAAAAGCCATTCCTGCATGGCAATAAGGGATAGGATTCAGAATGACTATGTGGACCTCACTGCTGCTGGCTCACTTCACGAGTGTAAAGCTCACTATTTGTGGGACATGTGAGTAATTATTCTTCACTAGCACGTGGTATGGTGGAACTACTGCTGTCTTACTCAGTATGAATATCTTCTTTAGTCTCTCATTCATTGCAGATCATGCAGTGTTATGCCCCCTTGTTATGGGTCAAAGCACCATCAGCACTCCAGAGCAGCAAGTTCAGCTGCTTCCAAGGTAAGTAAGTTAAGCCCTCTGGTTTTACTGTGTGCTTTTGTCTGTGACCTTAGCACCTCACATTCCTGCCTGCTCCATGGGATGGTCAGAGTTGCTAAATCTCTTCTCCTAAAGCCAGTTTTTCACTGGTTTATCAGTTATAGTCTCTGCCTCCATCTACCTCAACATACTTAAGCAAGTACACTTTGTGCATAGTGCATGGTTTTAGTGTGTGAAGTGTTTCATTAAGCCAAGATACTCTATGGATGTTTTCAAACAGCCATACTAGGTGTGCTTCCTATCTTGTATGTCACTCTCTGAATTTAACTAAGGCAGTGGAAATAAGTCTCTGAGTGTCTGAGTGCAAATGAATGCCCAGGTTACACCTCCTGAGTCTCACCAGGATAAATGTGTCTTCCACTGCTACCCAGTGCTCTGTGCTGCTGCAGGAGCACGAGGGTGCAAGAGCCTGGATTTCCAAGAAAGAGGGCAGAACAGCAAGCAGTTAAGAAAAGATATTTAAATAATTAAAAAAAAATAAATCATTGAATATGTAATAATCCTAAAGTACTCAAAGTTCTTCCCTATTAGGGAAGAAGAACCCCAGGATCAGCATAAAGATTTGGGCTGTTACATGATGTTCTCCATGTTTGAATTAATCTGTGTGTCAGGAGCAAAGGCAGCACAGCTGTGCCAGAGCTGCTGCTGGTGTTTCCAAGCTGTGTGGCACCAAGGAGAGCCATCTTTAGCAGCACAGTTGACAACTGACAGGCGAGTCAGTGTGAAGGGATCTCAAACCATCAACGCCCTTGCTACACATGGCAGGCATTTCAACAACCACTGCAGACCAGCTGCTAAGGGAATTCCCTCAGGACACCCTACTGATACAGAAAGCTTTTAGGAGTTGGGAAAGGACATTTATTACTTGTGTTGTCATTTAGAGACACCAGTCACAACTCAAAACTTCTTCATTTTTATACCCGTGTTAGCTTGGCTGTATTGGAAGAACTTTGCAGCTTTTAGACTTGAAATTTCTAGCAATCTTTAGTAAGATTTAAACTCCAAACTCGCTGAAGTTATAGGGGTCACCTTTATGTGTAACATGTGGAATATTAAATTTAGGCGGGCCAAATTCCAGTAGTTCAAACTGAAGCTACAAAGTCTGTGCCTTTCCTCAAAGTGAGTTCCTGGACAGCCCAGGCAACTTTTTGCTCAGTCTTCACTAAGCAAGAGAGCTCTAGACTGCATGGCCTGTGTTCACAGATCCCAAGTGTAATTGTATGCAATTTTTGACTGTGATAAAGAATCTTTAACAGTAAAATACACTCAGAAAACACAACAGAGATAAGATCAAAATAACTTGAAAATGGAACACTTGAAAACTTGGCAGAGAATTTGCTTTAGGAAGTTTACATGGCAGGGAAGAGTGTGATCCCCCAAATGCTGGGGATTACATTTCCAAAATTACAGTAGGGATATGCAATAACAACTCCATAATATTTTGATTAGGAAGGAAGCAAATAACATACTGCAGGATCCTGCTGTCATAGCACACCCCTTGGCAACACCCTCATTCAAGGAAAAAAAAAAAAAAAGGAAAAAAAAAGGTGGGGAAAAAGGAAATCACCCCACTGCTTAAAGATACACAGGGGTAGAAGTCAATGCTTGGAGAACACACCCCTTACCATCATTTTCTTCCTTGAACCCATCAAACAGCAATCCATGTTTACAAAACCTGGTTGTAGCCAAGCAGAAAAACTCATCTTCCAGCCTGCTGCAGCCAGTGCCGGTTTCTTTGAGATCTAACTAGGCTAACAGTCTTTCCTCCCCTTTCTTATAAACTCTCAGTATTCTTAATTTCTGGTCAATCTCATTAATTTAACACACACCTTTCACTGGTTCCAGGCTCTCACACAGTGACATGCAGAGAGGCCCACTTAGTTTTAATGATCTGGGATTGAGGATATTTGAGGCTGAGGTTTAAGATGCAGCTGTAACAGGAACTTTTTCTTGCTTTGTGGGCTGACTTGTTCTTGAAACCAGGTTGCTAGGTGCTAAATAGCACTATCAGTTCCTCTCTCAAGAGCCCACCACATCACCTAAAATAGAAGAATGTCCCAAAGACCGTGTGTCTGCCCAGAGCACAGCAGGAAGGTGATGTGCTATTCTTTACAACACTGCAATATCAGCACTCCCTGCATCTGGGTTCTGTCTTCATCCTGCAGGCACTTTCTTGATGCATGTTGTGACATACCTTAAACATAAAAAAACCCCTAATGTAGGTCCCCAAAATATTTCCAAATACTAGGCTGGGAAGTGAAATTCATAAATCTACTATTAAAAAATAATACATGCAGCTGAGAAACTGATTTCATAGCAAAAATAATTGTCCCACGTCTTAACCCAATTAATCCCTTAATGTGATAGCTACCTATTTCTTGTTGCCTATATAACTGGGCTTATGCCTTAATCACTCTTTTTCTGCCTAGCATTTCCCATTACTCTACAGTTAAAAGACTGTGCCCTTCTCTTGAGACCTCTAAATGATTAGCATTGTTAGAATAATCTGCAGTATTCTGAAGCTGTTACTCAACTCCCAGTACACATCTTGGTGTTAGTCTGCTGCTTCCAGCCTGAAGAAGAGCTTCTGTGCCCAAACCCATGTTTTGTGCATTTCTGGTTGTTTCTGTAGGCTGACAAGAGAAGGTTCCCTTTTGTCTTGTCTCACTGAAACTATCAGTTTGATACTTTGAACTTCTTAACTAGCATTGTTGCTAGCTCTGAGCAGTTTTAATGTGGCAGGAACTACCTGTCCTTATCTCCTGTGAGGAGTCTTATTTCAGATGGAGCAACTACCTCACAGTGAGAGAACAGACTTTGACGATGCTGAAATTAAGAAGAGCTGGGCTATATTCCTGACACCACCACCACCTCCCCCCACCCCCCACTCCCCGCCCCGCCCCCGCCCCCCACCTCACATTATATAGTTTATATAATTAGACACAGTGACAAAGTTAGTACTTTGTATCTGGCATCCGGTCCTCCCACAGATTTCAGTCACACTATGGCTTCATAGCTTTTCCAGGTTCTCCTCCCTAAGCATTCCTATTTCTAAATACTAGATGTCAGCAGTTAGCATGTAAAACCACTCACAGATAAATGATATTTCCAGTGGGATGGCTTCCAATCCAAACCAAACCTTTGGTCTTATTCTTAACACCTTAAAACTGTCTCTTACCAGTAACTAATCCACTTGTAGTAGGTCACTAGATAATACTGAGATTACCAGTTATACTGTCTTTTTGTCATCCTCCAAAGAGGCTCCAAAGTTAATTTTACCATTCCTGAATCCCTCATGACTATTGCTGCAATGCAAATGAAGTGGCAGAGGGAACACAGAGAAAAGACTATTTTCAGAATTACAAGAGTTGTTACAAACATAAATTTAGACACATTTAAAAAAAAAAAGTGAGTGAAGCGCAATGAAAAGTTATTACAAAGTTCTCAAAAAGTGTTGTCAAATCAGAATTTCACCTGATTTCTCGTGTGGTCTTGTGTGCTTGTGCATAACGGTAAGGCTAAAAAAGCACAACACCAAACACAAACAAAAAAGAACAAAAACTGTTTGACCCACTGTGCAACTCTGGTGGAACCTGAACTCCTCAGTCCACCTGCAGCACTGAGACTCAGGCTAGCCAAAACTCCTCAAGAGTCACAGACATCAAAATTTTCACCAGTAAGTACAGCCGCACAAAGTTTCACTGCTGACTCCCAGAGTCGCTACTGACTACCTCAGCACTTGTCAGATGTGAGACCATTTTCAGTGCAGCAGCCAGGTGTCCCCTGGCAGCAAGAAGAGGCTCCTTCACAGGACAAAGCCATTTATATGGGCTTTGTAGTGGTCCTGTCCACCCTGCTGTTGACATTGGCACTCATCTACTCTCACCACGAGCCTGTTAATGTAGCTCAGTCAGGAAAACCTATGCTACAAAACAATTCCTCACTAACAGCTGGATCTTCTGAGTGGGTCATGGTACTCATAACATATGCACCACCATGTGTTTTGGCACAGCACAAAGCAACTGTGTCACTTTGTTATTCAACGTTTACAATTGTCAGGGATGCCTGTTGCACCGAAATCCTCTTGTAGCTCTGGGCTTTAATTAGCAACATGTCCAAAATACTTTGAGTTCTAGATGACAGCTATAGGTGCCAACAGACAATGCTGGATGCTGCCAGAAGCCCCAGCTTTGTAAGGGGAAATGTAGCTGGGTGTTAATGAGTGTCACTGGTACTTAGCCTCACTCAAGCAAGCTAAAGAATTAATTTCTATCAACACCTCTATTTATAGCATCTCTGGGTATTTAACAAAGGAACACCAGTGGTAAATTAATAACAGAAAAAAACAGGACTTGCGTTAAACTATTGTGGCTAATTAGCATGAAATCAGCAACTGAAGGTAACGAGACCAAGCCAGCTTCCTCCAGATCATGCCAAACCTTGACCACAGTAATAAGGAGGTACAAATCCAACAAACATGAAGGAGCACTAACATGAATAATGCTCCAGCTGCACACCTCAGTGCATTTACTTTTCAAGTGTGCATAAAGCTCTTCCCTGAGCAGGATCAGACCACTGCTGACAGGAGATCAGCGACCCTTCCTCAGTACCTAGTGTTTTTCACTGCTCCAATCAATCTACTTTGCTTCCCTCATGCTTTTTATCCTTTTCTGCCTTCTGAAAATGGGTATTTCTGGGACATGAACTGTCCCTGGGCAGTGGGTAGCTGCCTGGCTTCCTGCATGGGTACAAGGCCAGCACAGAGCACCCACACTGCAGCTATCTGCAGTAGCCATGCTTCTGCTCCCTCAAGGAGCTGTTATCTTACAAAAATCACAACTCTCAGGAAAACATCTCACATGAGATAGGCTTATAGGCTGCCATATTATCTGAATAAAAATATATTAAATTATCCTATTTGATTTTTAATTTTATGTACTGAAGCATCCCAGCTTGGCTTTTTTTTTTTTTTTTTGCTTCAGTTGATAATTGTGTTAATTTTTCCATCTATTTTTAAACTGCCTAATGCTTAAGGACAAAAAGCAGTCACATTATGATGTGTATTAGAGAAATATTGTATAAGTACTATAAGCAAATCCCACTGGGATGATGGTCAGCTGCCTTTCTTACAGCAAGCAAATATAAAGGCATTGGGAATATGGCAGGACTCTTTTCTTTGCAGAGTGAGGAAAGGGAGCTGAAATTGGTCCACCTGGGCACAATATCTTGCAACCTCATTTTTTAAAGGCTGCTGGTGGCTTATCCTCTTGTCTTTTCCAAATGTGTTCCTCTAGATATTAGATATATCTTGGGAAGACCCTCACAGGGACAAACTTGACCCTTTGAGTTAGTGAGCAGGAGGCGTAAGGAGGTGGGCATGAGTTTTGAGCCCAGTGGGGATAAGCCTGTAATGAAAGTGGTCTCCGTAGTAACCAAACTTTGGTGATTCCTCTCAGAGATCTATGGCTGAAAGAAGAGTCTATAGAAGTTTTGAGAAGGATTGTTACCTTGTAATTTCTTACTTCATATAGCTGCCTAGGTGATAGACACCCAACAGAGTCCAGAAACCTCAGCAATAACAGACTGCAGCAGAACTAGCAAGGTTTGGCTTCATCTGAGGGAAGTTTTGGATCTCCTCCTGTCAGTGGGCTTGACACACAAGCTCCTTCAAAGGGGTTGACTGGTTATTGCTGAGGAGGTCACAAGAAGTTTAATGTTTGGCAGGATATTTTAGTCCTTAGTCCTTTTATGGCCTCATCTAAACACAGGATGGGAAAATTACACCACTCTTCCTCAGTTTCACAGGTTGGGTTTTTTTGTTTTGGATTGTTTCACTTTCAAGGACATAAATGCCAGACAAATTGTGCCAATTCTACATCATCTGGGGGTAGCTGAGCACCGGATGTATCACACTGAAAGTCCCAGACTCCAGAGTCCCTTCCCTTCCCCTGCAGAGAGAGAGGAAAACATTCCATTGGGAGACTTGAGGACTTTATGTTGCATTTTTGATGAACTGATTCCAAGTCCATCAGTGGTCCTCACTCTCAGCACCTGGGAGAGGAGAGCTGGGACCTGTATTGCATGGCTGCAGGGTGGGCAGGACAGGCTGCAGGCATTCACTCCATGCCTCATCCTATAGGAAAATAAGCCATCACAGTCTCTGGTGGGACTCACAGGGCCTGGGAGGAAAAGGTGACAAGTTTATCTCACAGGGCAGGCTGTACAGACCACTCAATCCCTTGATTGTATTCTATATCAAAAATGTGCCACTGAAGAGCTGTGACCATTGAATCTGCTCTATATTGTGTTAGTCATTCAAGTGGATTTAGCAGCACATACAGGTTTATCAGGCATGCAATTTATTTGCATTTATTGAGTCTTTTCGTGCCTTCAACTGAGTATTTGCAATACCAAGCTGCATATTTCTGTTCAGACATGTTTCTATGTTACTGAACAATTCTCATTAAGTAACTGAGACAAAAAAATGGCCTCTTATTTTTGGCATTTTCTATGGAGAGCTTGATTAGAGAGGTTTGGCATAAACAACTCGGCATCTCTGCTCCAGCCACATTGTAAGGTTTCCACACAAATGAAATCATAACCTGGACACACATTTTTGCCTTGAAGGAATAAAGGCCCCCAGAATCCCATCTGCTACCACAGCAAGAGGGTTTTAAGCTTCTGCCTTTCAACAACAGTAAGTGCAAAACCTGCAAAAGAAATGAAAAATCAGAGCACGAGCTTTCCACAGGTTCACATGCTGCAGGATGGGCTCTTTTACAGGGCAGAGAGCTGCAGCTCTTCCCTTCCTCTCCTGTGGGGGGTAGAGCAGCCCCTCCCATGGTGTGCCCACCAGAGCACCCTGCCAGCTCTCAGTGCTCACACAGCACCTGCTACCAACACATCCACCTTGATCACATTACTGTCATATGCACACATTGAGCACATGTTGGAAGAAGGTTAAGCTCAAAAGACATGTGAAATCTATTCTTGCCACTGTTTTGGTTTTTTTAAAGTAAATTATATTTAATGAAAATACCTGAGACAAGAAGTACCTTGTTTTCATTTTAATTAGCAATTATGGTTGCTAATTAAAGCAATACCAAAGTAATTGTGTCATAGTACAAAAGTAATGCCCATATTTACCTGTGCCAGAAAAACAAGATTATGATCTCCAGCCACAGCTCCAGAAGAGATAACACTTTACTAATAATTTTTGCAGGGCTTAATTCAACAAGAGAGAGGAAAAAACTGTGTAGTTTTTGATGTATGGGCAGGACACCGTGTCACATAAAGACGGAGGGAGAGATCACAACAGTCCCATGTCTTCGAGTTGAAACACAATCATCCAAAGAATCAGCATCAAGTGATCTCACATTCCTCACTTTATTTTACGTTTCAATTTTTCTTTGTATGTTAAAGTGTATACACTATCTTGTATTTATATTTATATAAAGTATAAGATGGAATTCTGTTGTATGGATTTTCTTTGCCTACTGCTTTCATACAGACACATCTTTGGCCACTTGTCCAGGAAAGCACTAATTGAACAAGACTGATTTCCTGCAACCAACTGAATTTTATTTTTTTTTTTTTAAGAAGAAAAGAAAGGCGTATCCTCTACAAAAGCTAATTCATTCAGCATGACTCTTTGAATATATAGTCTAGCAATACATGTGTTGGAAGTGACACAAAAGATCCTTGAAAACACTTCTAATTGATTAATTCAGCAGGGTTGCACCATGGAAATGATTGATTTTAGTCTAGCAGACCCCCCTCTGACCTTTTCAGATCTTCTGTTGATGAGTACTTGAACTGAAAAAATTTAAATACAAATGGCAATATAACAATAGAACCCAAATTCCCATCATTTTAATGTATCAAATTGACTGGAACAGGTTAAAGATGACACAAAGACCAAAGCATTTTTAAACAAATGTATCATTAAAATAGTGACAACTTTGATGTCAGTGGTAATGACTGATCTCAAATGACTGATCTGATTCACAAATAATATGTGGCTGTGTTCTTCTCAGATAATGATGAGGTGTAACAAACATGGTGATAAGGACTATCAGAAAGGGTGGAAAAAAACACAATAGGACATTTTTTAGGTCATCAAATTAGCTTTCTGTTTTATCTGGGTTTGATGCAGTGTTTGCAAACCAAACCAAGGGCACGTACATTACCAGGGCTTACTTAAACTTCAGCTGCCCTTACTTTGCCAGTCAATGTTAAAAATGGAAGTAGCATGGGCTGATATTTTTACCACTCTTATGGAATTGGGGAGCAGGAGACAGCTGCACTGAAGACATGCAATTATGAAATACCAAAATGAGAAACAAGGACTATTTGTAGGTGTTTGATCTTTCAGACTTGACTCAGGCAAGCTCCAGCTGCATCTCTGGCCCACCTTCAGAAGCCATGCAGACCTGGTACAAAGGGAGGTCTTTTTACTGACCTTCCTTTGGCTGGACAATGCTTGAACATGACTCGTGGCTTCAGAAATAAGCATTTCATTGTGCTTCCAGAGTATCCATGTGAAATATTGATGTGCTGATGACAGGAGGCAGGCAGCAGCTGTGAAGGAGTCCCTCACTCCATGGGAAGTGAGTCACCACTGCCTCCTGTCCTGAAGTAAACGTCTTCTTGATGAACTTACAGCTTTTTGAAAGGTCCTTGGCTTCCGTAGGCCCCTGTCCTGAGCCAGGGCTGAAGGGATGATATGGATTTAATACATGGATGTCTGCTGGGGTAGATGAGCAGTTGAGGGCTCACAACCCAGTCCCCAGTTTGAGACGGAAGGCAACTTTTGTCCTTCTTGACATTCCTAATATGAGGTTAAATACACATCATATGTTTGGTGGGACCTGCCTAGATGAGCAAGTGCTGTAAGAAGGGGAAACATGCAAACTCATGCTCATTAAAGGGTATTTAGGTACCTTCTGCTGGTATTTGCAAAGGGATTTTGGTACTTCCACACCTTTTGAGGGTCTAAATCTGTTAATGTGATTTCTCCTCAAGCTTACAGGGGTGGTTGGCTTTGATCAGATCAGTTGTATTATCAAGCCCAACCTGTGCCTTCAGAACCTGCAACTGTGGAAAATTTCACTAAAGAAGTATTTTTTTCAGATATCATGATTGCAGCTCAGTCAGGCTGGCTGAGACTCAGTTTTATATGCATTTGTTTGTTTCAAAATTTACCAACTTGTTCCCTGCAATCTCAGCTCTAATTTATATATGTATTCAAAATCTCTTACCCTTGTGACTCTAACACAAACTGTGAAAATTATTCACAGAGTGTAGCCAAGCAACATCTGCCCAAGCTAAGATGCTGCTTGAGGAAGTGTCAGTACAGACGTTCCCGGTACTCCCTGAGTCAAGCTCCCAAATTAGTCCCTGTTAGCAGTCAGAGCAGTTCATGAGTTGCACAAAGGGCAATTGGAAATGGCTTAATCAAGCTTACTACCACAAGCACAGTGTTAATGAGCAACAAATAGTTCACTCAAGAGCTGTGGGCTTACCTCACATGCATAAAAACGACCAACACAATGCCAATTTTCATTATAGAGATATCACCAGCTACCACTCAGCATCAAGAAGATGGCAGGGAGAGGGGTGGAACTAGGTTCCTTCCAAGCCAAACCATTCTGTGATTGAAACAGAGGGTGATTGGGCAGTGGAACAGGCTCCTCAGGGAAGTGGTTGCACCACCAAGCCTGACAGAGTTCAAGTATTTGGTCAACACACTCAGGCATATGGTGTGATTCTTTGGGCTGTCTTGTTGGGGTCAGGAGTTTAACTCCATGATCCTTGTGGTTCTCTTCTAACTCAGGATATTCTATGATTTTATGACAAGATTCGTCAGCTTCTCAATTCCTGCTGAAAAACTTGATGCAATGCTTCAGTGTTTCTAAAGAGCATCTGGGTATATTAAAAAGCCCCCATATGCATGTGTAGGTAAAATATTAATTAGCTCTGTTTTAAATGATACTGGATTTATCCAGCACTCTTGCACTAGAAAAGCAAAGGAGATACAAGCAATTATAGGCAAACTGAATTGCTTTGTCTACATTCTTCTTAGAAGTTTATTTTTTCTGCTTCAAGGTGATCTGACATTTTTGGGTTAGACTTTAGGAACTCGGTGCAAGAGCCTGGCTTTGTACTGCCACTCCAAACCAGAAATCAATTATGCATCAGCCCAGCCCTTCTCCAAAACTAAACCCTCTCAGATACTGAACTCCCTTCAGTATAGATTTTAAATAGAAAGGGTAAGTAGGGTAAAGCTGGTTGTGGGAGTTAGTTTATCTTCCATATTTTCCATAAGATGATTCCTCTGACCTGGCTAGACTCTCAGGACCCTGGCTGTGTTTTCAACTGCTGGGAGATTTCAATCTTCTTGTGCTCTGTGGATGGTCAGGAGTGGGAAACAGAGACACTTCTGCACTGCAGAGCTTTCCTCCATAACTGTGGACCTATCTTCTCCCCTGTTGAGATTTGGTGAATTGTTTTAATATAAGGGTTCAAGTTCTATCTCAGATTTTATATTAAATAAAAAGGGCTAGCTTCACTGAAGCACGGTTGAGTGAAAACATTACAAGACTGTTCATCTTATCCAAAAACATATAAAGGAAACTCCTACTAAGCAATTTTGTAAACTTGTTGACAGGATTATTGCTATTATTTTACTGCAGACTGTTTCCTTGATACTTGGAATATGTTCATCTTTTTTTCATTTTTGTCCTGGTGTTCTAAAATCTGTGCGTTAAAAACAAAACTGGAAATTTGAGCTTCATTACTGTATATTTTTCAAATAGTTTGCATCCAGAGAATTTACCCCAGCAATTTGACTTCTGCATCAGAGCACCCAGTGTAACATTTTTGAAAGTGGAGAGCTTTGCTTGTCACAAACAGGAGAACACCTTTCAGTTGGATATGTTGGAAAACAGTTGATATGAAAATTAGAAGTGAAGCACTCACTTCAAAAAATTTGGCAACTCTAAATAAAACAAAAAGTATTTTACAATTTTAATACTGTGATGGTAATATTCCACTGAAGGTCTGTATTTCTTACAGAAATTTTTTGATGTATACATATATTCCCTATAGCTGTCCATCACTTAGGAAGTAGCTGCTTTCCATTATTTAATACATGCTTTAGGAATACTTCTGTAATTCAGAAATTCCTCAGGAGAAATATTCCATTCTTGCAGAGGTGGTAGAGCTCAGCTGTGCGCGACTGCAGCCCACGCTGGCTTTTGAAGGTGACTTGCAAAGAGGACTTCAGGATCTGGTGGCTTTTTTGGAAGGCTGCCACCAGCACTCAGAAGCTTTGAAAAATGCACCTGCTGCCTATGGTACATGATCATAATCTGCAAGGTATTAAAAACCATTTCAGCATAAACACCTGTGATGGACTGAAATGTTGGTAATGTCTTAAACACTGTCAAAATCAGAAAGACTTTTTGTCAAACTGCAAGGAAGCAACTGTCTGTCTGTGACCACCAAAGTACCCCTCTCCCAGTGCCTCACAAGGCTCAGGGAAGAATGTCTCTGTGTTAAGAATCCATCCAAGCAGAGCTCAGTGGGTGGTGGAGGTGAAGGGTTTTGGGTGTGCGATGGCGAAATCTCTCCACACCAAACTGAAAGAGTAGACCCCCACAGCCCTCCTTGAAGATCACATACACACAGGGCATTCACATGAGGGGCAGCTGAGAAGGGGTCATAAACCACCAAAGACCCCCAAAGTGCCCCCCTGACTCATTCCTGAGGCACTCCAGCACCGGAGGACTGCACACGATCTGAGTGAGGTAACAAATAGAGACTGTCACAAGAGACAGCAAAGCTTCCCTGCCCCCAGGGGAGGTGCCTGGCATCTCCTGAACCTATATTAATCCATTGAATTCTGTGTTTTGTGGGACCCTCCCCACCAAGAAGACCAGAAGAACCAGACAGACGGGATGACAGCAGGTTACACAGAGTGCTGATACATTTTCTATTTTAATCTCTCTCTGCCACTTTCTTTCCTCCCTCCAACTCCCCTTTTCCTATTTCCTTCTATCTCTCTTCCTCTGTTTAACATTTACCATTAAACAAAACCCATACTATTGACTTTGGCATCTGGTCTCACTTGTACCTTAGTTTGGGCAGAAGCATTTCCAATAATTTTAATAACTGGATCATAACCATACCATGCCACAGCACCTACCCCAATGATTAATTTATGCTGCTTAAGTTTAACTCTTCATGTGACAAGTGTTAAGTCTGGTTCTTTCTCATATTTCAACACATAAGCTACATGCTTTTATTTGGACTTCTGAAACCAGATGCTAAGTATAGTGACAACCCCATGCCTGCTGACAGTACTAATGCTTTTAAGGCTCTCAGGCGTCTTTTGCATTTCTTTTGCCCTGATGTCCTCCACTCTGTGCAGGCATAGTTTGTTGTTCTTTTTCATCATTTCTGTTTGCTTTCCAGTTTAGTTTTCCAATATGCTGCTCCTACTCAGATCAAAAGGATTAAAAGAGCTAAAAGGCTTACCTAAAGTAGTCATTTTATTTGGCACGAGGTAGCTAGTGCCCATGCTGTGAACACTGTAGCCACTCTGCCTAAATGACCAGCTTTGGAACAGCTTACTATTATTTTAAGCTGACTGCTAAATCCTTACCTATTTTGTAAAAGAGCTAGGGTTGAACCCCTCTTTAGAAGATCACTGCAAGAAGGATTTATGTTAACTAAAAATTTTAGTAATCTAAAAGTTTGAGGACTAAATTAAGGCCATACAGTTCTCAGGGAGGAGAGGGGAAGAACTAAGGCTTGTCAGTGGGGTAATTCAGCAGCAGACAGTGATATGGCAATAAAAAATGTCCAGACTGCTGCATTCCCTTTGTCGTCAGAGCAGGAGCTGAAGGTGTTAACACTCAGACCTGGAGGTCATGCTGTGCCTACTGCTTGGGAGAAGATGCTGTGGGGCAGTTTGCATCTCCCCCATGTAGTGCAAGCTCACACACCAACTCTAAGTACATTTTAAATGGAATTTAAGTGACATTGGCCCTAGGCCCACTCAGGGATTTAATTGCTTTGAATTTATGTATGGATTTCATTTTGCCAGAGCTATTTGGCACAAAGCATTAGACAATGCAAGCTGCTCTACAAATGTAGGACTTTTGGGTTTTACAAATGTTCAGCAGAACAGTGAAGTTCTCTCTTTATAAACAGAACAGTTTAAATGCAAAGGAAAAGGGAAATGTTTGGCTGTTGGGCAGAGTTATTTCCTTGCACTGCCCCTAGTGTTTGGCAAGTGTTCTATGTGCTGAGAGAAGTTTAGTGACTGAACACCTTCCTTGCATTCAGCAGTTGTCTCCTAAGGTCAAGGCATCCCTGACAAGGCTTCACAGGACATCTGTAAGCTTGTGTCGTATGAGAGTGAGGAACAGTAGTGCCATCCCAGTAAGAACATCAGCACAATACTTCTTAACTGATGCTGAGTATGAGACCTCTATTGCTGTGCATGAGAGTTACCAGATTTGCTGATAATTTAGCTGAGAAGCACTAAAGTTCTGTTGTATACAGAAGGATGAAATGGAGAATGGTATAGCCCTTCAAATAAAGAGGTAAAACACAACAAAATAACTATTGCTACTGATTTAAGTTACAAAAGTTGTCATCTGTCTCCCTCTGGAAATTGCAATTATCATCAATTTCCTCAGATATTCTTAATATTGGTATCTGTGAATTATTGCATGTTATACAAACTTATCTACTACATTTTCAACACCAACTGCCCTTGCCAGGGGTCTGCTACAGTAACAACACTAAGCTGTCAGGTTCTCTGGTTGTAATGAATAATGACAAAGCAGTTCCAGCTTTTCTGAAATGCATCAAAAAAATTGATGGTCAAGGGATGACATTAAGACAAACAAACTAAAGCATGCAGAAGTTCTTGAGGTTGTTTTGAAAGACTCATTGATGTGAAATTCTCAGTACTTTAATTCTTATTCAAAACATACCTAGAAATCCCTTATGATTTTCCAGTCACTGAAGGATCGAGTCTAAGCATTGTAGGGGTACAGAACTAACAAAAGCTCTGTGAGAAGAGGTTTTGCACAGCAATGGGTGAATATTAGTCATACTTGCACATTCTTCTTTCTTTCCACACATCAAAGGTCTGAGGAGACAAAAAGCTGTGCCTTGGATGGTTTTGAAATCCATCAATCTCCACTAGTCCTGAATGGACCCCTGTGAGTGGAAAGGTTTTTTGCCCACGCAAGTATCACAGCACTGCACGGGGCACATGCCTTCAGGTACGTTAGCATGTTTTCCAAAGAACATTTCTCTGAGGTAAGAAGTATAGCCCTTATATTCAGTATTACATACAGTCTACTTCTTTTCAGGAAAACAATCTCTTCCTCTCCTTCCAAAACAAAAACATAATTTAAAACTACATTATTTCCAAGAATGAGTAGGACAAACGATACACTTTCCTTATTGCCATTTAAGTGTAGTTTAACTCCAGACTCACCTATTAGCTTAGAGATTATTTCCATTTATGAATATAAACAATATTTCTGGACTGCTTTCCCTAGTGACCTGTATAGTGTTTTTTCTCCTGTGAACCAATTACACATACCACAAAATAAAGTAGGTTTTCATATTGTGAGGCTATGAAGTTCATGTACAAATTGTGCTTTTGCCTTTTTTTTTTTTTTCCAGATTACATTTTTGCTCTGGTTTCTCGCTTTTTTCTGATTTCTTGTGGCAATTGATTTTATTTTTTTTCACTTGGAAACAAATTTAAGTACACAGCAGACCTTTTCCTGTCTAAATTGCACAGGCACTTTGGATCAGAAATAATAAGGGGTTGTTCACAATATTACTCTAGTTGGCTTTTCTCATGAGGAGAAAATGCACTTAACGATGAATACGTAATGAGATTTGATTGAAGCTGGCCATCGATTCCCTGCCCTAAATGTTGCAGTTTATGAAAGCTTCATTAGCACCAGAAGATATAGATTTTTAGGCCCACCCTTGCAGGGTGAATGCTCTGGCGGGATCCCCGATATCTGGCAGTGCTCCAGGATGAGTTTGTGCAGGTGACAGTGCTGGCAAGGGCTGGACCCAGACACAGACTTGGTGATGACCCAGACTCAGACTCAGCACAGTGCCACGGGTGGCCAGTGCCTGTGGGGATGAGCGTGTGGACAGACACCCTTGAGTCTTGGCCCCCAGCCCCAGTGGGATTACGGGTCTAAACAAGTCACTAAATATTTCTGCTGTGGCTTCCTCAGCTCTTCCCTTTTACCAAATGCTTTCAGTGATATGTGAAGTGGTATGATGGGTCCAACCTGGCAGAATTGCAGAGACCACTCAAGACCAGGGACACATCAGGCTGGCATGGTGAGCCAACAAAAGCAATTCAAAACGCCCTCAGCACACAGCCAGCTGAATTTCCCTATTTGCTACCCTGCATCAGAGACATACAATCCTTCCTCTCAAAGTTTTCTGTGTAAATTCCATCTGTTAAGTTTCAGGAAAACCCAGAGAAACATTCTTCTCACAGATCCCCAGGGCTTTAACATGCATTGGTGGCCAGAAGCCAAGTACATTTTGGGGAGTAGCAACAAACAGCTGCTTTTCAGACTCTTTCCAAAACAGTGTTAAGACTTGTCCATGCAGTTATTACTAGCATGATCCAAATTCAGCTTCCAGCCTTGTCATGAGCAGGACCTTTTAGCCTGTTTTCCTAAGGAAACATTGTACATATGATGACACTGTGATCATTAACATTTTTTAACCCACTGGCCAGTTTCAACCAAACCTAGCAGCTGGGCAGCTGTCCTGGAGACTCTAAGTTCAGGAACCATATATGCACATGGGCCAAGGGAAATAAAAGCAAAAGCAGGTCAACATGTATGAGACCTGAGAGGGCCCAGGGAGACTAGATGTCCTGCTCCAGGAAAGCTTTACAGCATTTTCCATCTGCATGGATGCAGGAGCGTCCAGCAGTAAAGCAGATTTCAGTAGATCCAGGACAGGTTTTTTACAGCAGTAACATGAACTTACCATTGCCTGTCCAATGTTTCACACAGGATTGGAACCAGCCCTTGCTGCGAGATGAAAATGGAGAATCAATTTTGTGAATGTCAGAAGGCTCTCAGAGGGCTTCTCTGGCACCAGCTGCAGTTGCTTCCTCTTGGTTGGAGGGAGAGCCACATTCAACCAGGCAGCGAGGAAAATGAGGAAAGTATTGCTCCCCATTGGAAAACGTGCCTTTGTTCAAAGTACTGTTTTTGCCATGAGCACACGTGCCTGCAGGGAGCTTTCTTCAGGGACTCAGCGGTAAAATGAGGCCACAAGGGCAGGCACAGAAGGACTGCAAAGTCCTCTGGCTGTTTGTTTGAATGACTGCCTTAAAAAGAAGGTACAGTGACAGCCTGTGCTTGCAGGGGCCTTGGAAACCAGCCAGTAGCAGTTTCCTTACTAGAATATTTAATTTTTTTATTTTAAGCTGCACATTTTTAAACAGAAGAATAGCATGTCTCCTGCAATAGCAGCAGCTTTGCTGCAGTGCCTCAGTAGAAAGCAGTCAACATGGGCAAGCTGAGTCCAGGCATGAGGAACTTGCAAGGAGCAGGCCCTCACAACTGGCCTCAGCACAGACCACAGAAAGCTGTGCTTTTTCACTGATGTAGGCTAAAGCAATCTAATTAAAGATGCCAAAAGTTATTTCTAGTAACAAAGCCCACAAACACTCTTCTGGATGATTAGCATTTTTCAGACTCATTAAGAAATAAAAATTTGTATCCCTCTCTTTTTCACTGCTGCAATGTTTCCCTAAGGCAGAGACCAGCTGAAAAGAGGGGCTATGAGAGATGTGCAAAGATAGCACCATTGTCAACTAAAGAAACCTCCTTCAATTATTCAGAGCATCTGCCATTCTCGAATTTCCCATTCTTAGAGCTCCAGCTAAGTGCTGCTGCATGCATTTGGCAGTAGTTCTTATTAACTCAGAGGACAGCACAAGTAAGGAACAGATGTATTCACAAGATAATTAATGTTTAAAAGTGGATGTTGTGGTAAGAAGTTTCCATATATATTCACAAACTATCTGCCAAATACATATTTTTGAAGAGTAGGGAACTTCATATGGAAAAGGAGAACATAATTCTAAGTAGACAGGAAACAAAATTGCTTCTATTTTTCTGTTTCATTAGCAACCAGAAGACTACCCATAAAGCTGTGGCACACCAAAATAGTCACAAAGTTACAAGCATTTAAACCCAGTGAACTCTGAGTACAGTTAACTGACAACAGGGAAAATCAGTCCTTCTGACATCTACCAGCAATATTTTGCAAACAGAGAAGCAAAGTGGAGTTGAACTCTTGACAAAGCAATATTTGAGAAGGTAGTTGTGAGAGTTACACATCTATGCTGCGACATTTTGAGTTAGAAAAATTCAAACAGACCTTGAAATCTCCATGCCTAAACTAGGATAGTGTAATGATATGAATTCAAGGCAGAGATGTTGGCAGACAGCATGCTCATTTTATCATATTCATCCTCTTGTATTTTGTTCTGAATAGTATTCTCATTCCAAGATCCCTTTTGCAGTATGTCACCTGCTTGATGGGAGAGAGTGTACGTCGTTTGGCCAGCCAAGCCAGCACATCTTCCCGAGCCATTGCATTGCAGCTTCTCAGGAATCATTAGGCACTACAGTTGACCAAACAAAAGAAATCCCCTCTGTTTCCCCAGTTCATCACAGATGCATTACCCTTCCAGAGTCTTTGAAGAACAGCATTTCTCTCCCAGGTGCCATCTGAAAGGGTTCCTGAATAAATCAACTAGAAGTGTCTGGATCTCTGTATATGTGGTCTGTCGAGGAAGGCAAGCAAACTACCTCCAGTAAAACCGTGGTGGAATAGTGCATAACATACTCCAGCAACTTGCTATATATGCATATATACACACACAAGTGTGTGTGTGTGTGTGTGTGTATTTATATATGTACACATATATACATCAGTGATGTGTATGGTTTCTACCAGCCAAAGAAGTGGGAAGGTTCAGGACATCATCTGCACTGTGGTATTTCACAAGTCACTGATCCACTTTTGTTCCTTTCAATCAAATTTTGATTCCTGCAGCTGGTCAAAAAATGAGGGGTGGGTATTACTCTGCATTTTTCCACACTCCCGTTCCAATGCCCAAACCCTTCAAACACTCTTACAAATGTGAGGAAATGCTTTAGCCTGTTAGGACGGGCCCCTTCCAAACCAAGTCCCCGAGCCGTAGCTGGGCTCCTCCTGATGGGGACAGACAGCCCCTCCCGCTGCGTCCTCACCGAGCCCTGTCCCCGGGGAGGGAAGGTGGGCTCGGCCACGCCGCGGGGTCTCGCTCCGTGCTGGCCCACCCGCTAGTGGGATGGGCGAAAGGCAGGGAGGGCAGAGGGATGGAGAAGGGGGAAGGAGCGCGGGGAGCTGGGGCGCGACACTTACTGCAGAACCGGCGCCGCCGGACCCTGCACCGCCAGAGCCGCGTTCGCATCCAGTGCAGGCACGGGGACAGGTCCATGGCGTGCGGGGCCGCCCGTCCCCGCGGCCACCGGGCACGTCCCGCGCCCCGCTGGGCCAACCTGCGGCAGCCCCGGGCCAAGCCCCGCGCCGCCGGGAGGATGCGGCGGGCGGCCACCGAGGCCCTGCCGTCCCGCTGTCGCCATGCCATGTTTTATGCATGAAGGTGATGGCACGTAATTTCATCCCGATTCCCCGCGCCTGGTGTCTACGTGAGCTCCCGCGACGCGGCGGAGACGCGGCTTCAGTCCCTGGGGAGTGCGAGCTCAGGGGCAGGCGAGGGGCGCGCAGCCCTCCCGGGGTGGGAGAAGGTGCCCGTCGGAAAAACGGTGCCTTTTCCAGCCTCTACAGGATGGGCTGAAGTTCACCCATGTGCAGGTCTGCAGGTGCTGCGCTGTGTGGACTCCTGGTCACAAAATCATGTGCCGTGTCTGAAACCTCAGCCCCCCTGCAGCCTTCTGAGGAAACAGAGGCACCGAGAGCGTTTGAGGGCAATATAGCTTGAGCATGTCCGTGTCAGTGCTGCACAGGTAGGGGTGGTCAACATTTCTCAGTTACATTCTAATTTCACTTTTGCTGTTATAGGAATATGTGAAGTGCCACTTGCAACCCTGTCACTGGCCTCTTCTCGAATGACTTGACAATTTGAGCCCCTGCTTTCATACCTACAGGGTTTACCTCAGCAAACATATTTGTGGGTTTTACCTTAAATATTCCTTATACCATAAGAAAGAGGTTCACACACACACACACACACACACACACACACACACACACACACACACACACACACACACACAC
>JAWWEU010000081.1:92384974-92459309 GCA_035583155.1 Acropternis orthonyx | reverse complement strand
GGGGTTGACAATCACCATTTTGTTTGTACCCCAGGGGTGCTGGGTTACACACTTGTTTTTGTGGGTTAAACGGACCTATTCCTCTGTACCCTTGTACTTATTGTGATCTTTTTACTAAACTGTAATTCTGACTTGAAATCTATTTGTGAGTTAGACTCATTCCTCCTGCTGGTTTACCATTAAACCAGCACAACTAGATTGAGTAAATTTATTAATTTTATATTATTTCAGTTCTCGTGTGGGCATACAGGGTAAAACAGAAGCTAGAATTCTACCCATGCGTATCTCATATAGGAATGGGCAAGATGAAGTTAACTTTTGTGTACTTTGGGCAGGTGCCACCTCTCTTCACATAGGACTTTATAAAATAATGAACCTTTACTAATATGTAACTATAACTTAAAAAGGCAAATTGAGAATGTGCATTTTTGAGTTTTTGGTAATGAATAAAGAAATGAATAAATGAAGAAAGGGCAGATACTGAAGGATGGAAAATAATCAGTGAGAAGCTCCAGAAGGTACTAGAAACTTACTGTACGTTATTGGAAAGAACTGCTGAAGACATCACTAAATTTATGCAGCACATCGTGTGTTTGATCCTACTGACATTAATAAACAGGCTAAAAAATTTATTATATGTCATGTACTTCAGAAATACACAGTGCTGAGCTGGCTAACTGAAGTTTTATGGACTCTTTCTACAGATATTCTCTGTATCTCTAGGGTCCAGCTCCTTATTAGATAGGGAAGTCAGTAAAGAAGAGATTTGGGGAATTTCTGTATCTATGAAAAGGGTTTTAAACTTGAGCATTGGCTTGATTTTAAGTTCTCAGAAGTTTAATTTAAAAATGAAACAGAACATGCTTATTGTTTATATCTGGTGTTTTTCATTGTCAATTATATGTATAATTATATATATAATTACACTATTAGGATACATTATATGTATATTATTACATTATATGTATATGTATATACAGATATATTAGGATATTATGTGATCAGAATTTTAATAATTATTTTCATTTAAATTATTTTTTGAAAAGCAGGATATTGCAGGATATTTAGTTTGCTACATGGAGATTCTACTGCTTATTAACTTCTCTACAGCTCAGAGATAATTAATAGCATATATGAAATGTGCCTAGAGTGCTTTGATATTATTTCAATAGAATAAGAAAAGCAGGAAAAGGTAGTTTTGACAAAATTCAAATTAAACACTGAAGAAGCAAAAAACTGTATAAGACATTTTAAAATTTATATGAACTCATCTGTAGGATTACTGCTACTGTGTGAAAGAAAACTGACTAATTAATTTCTGTAAAACTAGCCCCTAACGGAATTATCTGACTTTGAACTACTGCTGTTTTGAACACTCAGCTGGAAGGACAAACACAAGACAGACATCAATAGAATTAATGATAGTGGCAAAGTGGCTTCACAGAGATGAAACTGTAATGCTGATAAAGTCCATAGGGAGAAACAGTAGGAGAGACTTAGATTTTTAAAAACTGGAAAATGATAATAATCTATTTTATATGTAGTACATAAGTATAAAAATTGCATCTAACATGGCTAGTAGAGCTGTTATAAATATTCATAACAATTTTATCACTCCAACCAACTGCTTTAATATATACTATGCCAGATATATTAAATATTGGTTTCCTTATGATTTTTTTATGCTCAGAAAACACATGGTGATTGATACAGTGCAGAGTACTTTAAAAAAGCCCTACTGTGTTTTTTGGTTGTGTTGTTTTTTTTTTTTTTTAAAGAACTAAATTTGTTAAACAAGTTGATGTTTTCTCTCAACTGTTTTCTCTCAGCTATACTTCCTTTGAGTTCTGGATATGTGATCTAGAACTCGTTTCTCCTCTAATGCAATAAATACAAAAGGCTTCTCTAAGAATAAGTTGGAGGCCTTCTTAGGGCTCAAAGATCTAAGCAGTATGATGTAGTTCCATTTTGGAGATTATTGTTAATTCTGCATAAAGGTGCTTTAGTTCTGGGTTATAAATTTAGACAGACTTCTGGGGATAAAGTCTTATCAAAAACTATTAGGACTGGGAGTGATTCCTCAGGGAAGAGCTTACAAAGGGTAGCAGGGGCAGCAGACTTTCTGCAAAGGTTGGCATAGGCTGTACCGCAGGCCTGTGGGGCTTGGCACTGCTCAACACTCTTCTGGAAAGTAGCAGATTGATTGCCAGCCTGGCAGCTGGCTGATGAGTCTGGTTCTGCACCCATAAGGGCAAACTTTCATCTGGTAGGGATGAAACTTGGAGCTCTGTCTGCCTGATTGCAATTTCTGCACAAAATCTGTTGAATAGGGACCACATACCAGCCTGACACAGGTTAAAAACACAGGAGAAAGAGGGGGTCCCTCCTCTCTCTTCCTTCTCTCATCCATCCAGAAGGAATATATTAGCTTTGGTGAAGATAATTTTTTATGCTGATACACAAGTCTCTTCTGCTTTGCTTAGAGAACACAGTAGTCTTTGGACAGAACATATTTGTTGAGGTTTTTTAACTTAAACTATAACAGTGTGACCCATGGTGGTTTTGATCATTCATTTATATTCATAATTTTACTTTATGAACCATATATCTTCTTGATGCACATCTTGTTGGTGAAACATTTCAGATGACCATAAAACTCCAAATATAAAAGCTATGGCTTTGATCTGGATGTGAGGAAGATCAAAAGAGTACAACATGAACAGCCACAGAGCCATCTGCAGGGCAAGACTTTAGATACCAATCTTTTCTATTATACTAATGTTTTAATCCTCTTATAGTTAATCATAATATTTGACAAAGACTCTTAAATGTATGTCCATATAAGAAAGCAAAATATTTGGTGACCAGGGAACAATTTTCTGAAGGGAATGCATCTGGGTGCCTGTTCTCATTAATCAGTGTACCCCAGACAAATTACTTGTAGAATTTGAAACCATTACTTCTTTTTGATTAGCTTCACTCTCCCTTAACAGCACAGTCTACTTCCACTGCACTGTATGAACACTATCCATAAATCAGCAGCAATTCCTCCTGCTCATTTGGAAGGCACCAGGGCATCCATTGACAATGATTTCAACAAAAAATTTCACATTCAGGTGTCACTACAGCCTCTCAAATAAATTTCAAATATTTCTTTTGAATGGCCAAGAGTAGGTGTAATGGCAAAATCCAGAATGTTAACACAGATTATTTTCTCTTTCTTTAATGATGCTCTAGTGTGTATTTGCTTGCCAATACAGCTCTGCAATTCAGGCAATAGGTATAATTTGTTTAGACCTTGTCTCAAGTGTACTGCTGGCAAATGGAAATGGACCTTACAATGGCATTGCTTTCACTTCATCCTTCAGCTTCTGTTTTTGTGTCTATATAACTCAATTCTTTTGTTAGCTGTAAGCACATAGCCTTGCACAAATCAGTGGTTTGTCAGGATGATGGGAGAAAAGCATATTGACAAAACAGACTTGGATACACTATGCAGACCATGTTGAAATATAGTTGCTTGTTACACAGTAAGGAGCTGATAGGTAAAAGAATTTCATGAATGAGCATTTTTACACCCTGCAAGAAGTGGAAGGCATTTTTACTCTGCATACCCTTCCATAAGAAGTGTATGGCAGAACAGAAGAGTGTGTAGCAACCACTGTAGGGCTGCACTTTCTTCTCCCTCAAATGCACTTCTGTAGGTAATAATAACTGGTCTGTGAATTCTGTAAATTTTATCCAATTACTCTAGAAAATAAAGATAGCTAGTATGCCAAAAACTTGACAATCTGTATTTTCTCAGCTTTACCGCTATTGTGTTTTATGTACTGTATCCTTTTCCAGGCTTCCAAAATTGATTAAATGCCAGGTTTTTTATCTGCAGAATTTACACTAAATTAGTATAATATATTTTTTAAGTATCTTTATTTTTGTTGGTTGATTTTGGGTTTAGTGGCTTTGTTTGTTTGTCTATTTGCTCATTTTGTGGGGGTTTGTTTTGTTTTTTTTACTTTAATACTAATGTTGCAGGAAAAAAATCAAACAAATGGGATCTTAAGCAGAGATAATTCTTCTTGACATGATCTAAGCTACTTGCTCTCAATAAATAGACAGTTAAATTCTTGATCCACCCTTGGGACCTAGAGGAAACCTTACCATCCCGAAGTGATTTCTTGTTTGCATACCCTCTTTATCAGCTTTTACTGCCCAGTTTCATGACAGAGGCTTTGCTGGAGCCATTCTAAATCACTGGGAGAAACTCTATTCAAACCATTCCCCCAGGTGGTTAGCATGTGGCAGCAATATGATTAGCATGAAGCAAACAATAGCTTTCTTCCCTGTTGCTTGTCTTTAGGAATTGTTCATCTTTTCCCTGTCTTCAGGTAAAGATAATGGTAACAGATTCCTATAGCTGTAAATTGCTTTAGACAAGTGGATTAAAAGCACTGAGAAAATAGTATCAACTGCAAAATAAGAACATTGATTTTTCAATTATAAGATATATTTAAGAAAAAAATGTCCATGAGAATAGAAATGTCTATTGAAAAGTGTATCTGTGAGCAGATTTGTTAAAATATTTTTAAGAAGTAGGTTATCATATTATCAGAAGAACGTAGATTAATATTTTTAATGAATAAACTGCTGAAAACTGAAATTGGTTCACACTTCAGTAATTGTGTAAATATGGTTTATGTTAGACCTTTTTTAATTTTATTTTTTTTCTTGAAAACAATGGCCTTTGTCTTCTAATACTGAGTAGGTGGAGTTGTTTATTATAAAGTTGACAAACCAGTATAGCATTAATTAAAAGCTTTCATATGGTATGAATATATAAAAAAAGAAAGCACTATGTTATATTTTCTTCAGAATTTTAACAGTGAATATATAAATTTTTAAAAGTGATTCCAATATTGCAGATGCAAAACAGGAGAAATTCAATAGCAGAGTCCTTGCAGTAATTGATAAATCCATAGTACATAATAGAATTTTACATAGCAGTATTTTTGACAGCGGAAAATCCATTATGTTCAAATATTGTGTTTGCCACCTGTTGAAATTATATGCCCAAATTGCATATCCATATCCAGATTTCTTAAACTGAGTCAAAGCTGCAATCTTTTCTTTCTGTGCTTTAGAAACTAACAAAGTAACTGTCATATCTTTGACTTTCTACAGAGCCCAAATAAAGTGGAGGGGATTTTATATTTTCACTATTCATGGCAATTCTGGGAAATATAATCCCTTTCCTAACCTTTTAATGTCAGTCTGCTGCACTGACTACTAGAAGAAATCCACAAAAAGGCCTTCAGCCTTCTGTGGGAATTATGGGGCTTGGATTCCACAGTTGCAGATCCTCATGAAATTTAATGTCTGGTGAAGTTATTCACTAAGACAGGACAGATGTGACCTGGCATTGATCTGATGGGAAACTGCTGATACACAGCATTACACCACATTACCTCAAAAATTTTTGAAAATGCTCCTGGTATAATCAATAGTGCATAGAAGAAGCAGCTGCTCAGAACCATGCACAGTACAGATGCCTATGATGACAGTCACAGAAGTATGGCTACATAAAAATGCTACAGGGATTGTCTTTCTGTCTTCTTTAATGGTGTGGAGTCAAGTTTTAATATCCACTGTGAGCTAAAAGTTGTCTTCTTTATCACTGATTATCAGGAACAGTCCCTACTGCGTAACTCATATCCTTTTTCCTATGCAGACAGCATTGCATTTGCCTCTCCTAGAACACATTTTTTTCTAAGTAGTGCAGCCTACCAAGAAATACTGATAATATTAATATATTATTAACTACACTACTATTTTCTATGGTCATCTGCATACACAGAAGAAGGAGCACCCTGGAAATTAAAGACCTGTCAGTCTCACTTCAGTGCCAGGTAAAATGATGTAAAAGATTAGTCTGGGAAATGTTGAAAAACACCTGGAGGATAACATAGTCATTGGTCACAACCAGCACAGCTTCATGAGGGGGAAGTCCTGCTTGTCAAACCTGATTTCCTTCTGTGACAGTGTAACCACCCACCTAGTTGGTCTAGGAAAGACAGTATGTGTAATCTGTTTGGACTTCTGCACAGCTTTTGATACTGTCTCTGAAAGTATACTTCTGGACAAAACATCCAGTGTACAGTTGAATAACCGTGTTACACAATGGGTGAGCAATTGGCACATCTAGCTACACAAACTGTTATATCTTCTGCTTCATACAAGAAATATTCAGAGAAACTGTCAGGGCCTTGAATACATCCATAGACCCTGATTAGCCTTACCAGCCTATAATTATCTTTCTTTGCATGCTTCCTTGGTGACCTCTTTCTCTCCTCTCGTGTTTAACTGCTGATGTTCGTGGTGAGCTCTGATGCTCACTGATCCAGGAGTACCATCTTGGATCATCCTACTGTGAAAACAGAATTAATCTCTGAGATGTTCACAATTTCATTCATTTACTCATGAGCTGCATTTAAGCTCAGGCCTTTGAACTAGTCCCTTTCCAGAGCTGATTTTTTTTAAGTATGCCTGGATCCAACTTTGTATCTTGATGATTCTGATATGTTGAACCAGCTGCCTAGCTTGACCACAAACCTGCTTCATCACTACATCCTTGTCAGGTGATCACCGGACTTCTGGCTGAATCTGTGGATATGTGGGTGTTGAGGGATTGTGCCCTTTGCTGTTGAGGTCACTGTCACTGTTGGCCTTGCTGTCGCCTTCAGTTCCAGCTCTCCTTCCCTTACAGAAAGGATCACTCTTCCTACTCCCTGATGTAAGGAATGACAGTAATCCCAATACATTTTGTGTGGACACTCAAACAGATAAGAGGACTAGGACTAGATAAATGGCTATAAGAGACTCTGCTTGTTCAGGGTGATGGGCAAGGTGACCTCCAGAGGTCCTTTCAAACCTCAGCCATTCTCTGATACTGTGATCATCAACTGTTATTTGCAGAACAAGCAGTTGTTCAGAGTGACCTTTAAGTTGATCCCAAATACAGCTGCTGGAGAAACTATTTCCTCTCATTACATCCAAAAGATTCTTGCTACATGATGGCTCTTGATTAACATTTTCAGGAGCTATTTTGAGAGTTAAGTAGAATTTATTTTTTTTTTCCAAATTCTCGTTGGAATGAACCTTCCCACACTACAGTTTTATCATCAAACTTTTAAGTTTGTATTAAATGTGTTTTTGTTGAGATAAGTAACTTGATTCTGGATAAAACAATGGCAACAGATGTTCTTAATTCAAGCAATGTATTTTTAAAGGCTGAAATACAGCTGTGATTATCATCTTTGTGGGTAATGGAACTTGACCATAATTGGTTATATATCCTTCTTATTATAAAAATACCCTTCAGTTATTTTACTTGATATAGTACTAAACACAGTCTCAGTAGAAAAATAATAAGAAAAATCTATATTACCCAAGTGAATTGTCCTTGTGTTATTGATTTATATAAATAAAACCTATAAGAATATGCCCCTCTTGTCTCTTAGAGTAATGAATGCATTTCAAGTTCTGCTTGTTTGAAGCTTTTATACTTTGGAACACTGAATTAGTTTAACATGTATTAAATTACTTACAGTGAATCCTCCAATTATATTAAGACACAATCCTTCATTCAGACAGTTGATGCTGAGCAGCCTGCAGTAGTCAATTACTTCCTCACAGTTTTTTCCAGTGAATCCTGGCATGCAGCTGCAAATACACCAGTGTATTTTAGAGGACTTGCATTTTAAATGTTAATTGTATTTAATTATGTTCCATAATTCTATTAAATAATGTTCTTGCAGTAACAAAATGGATCTCATATGTTATTTAAAATACAGGAAATATGTTTTCAAGCAATTAAAAATCAGTTGCATAATGCTGGATAATTTTGCTTTTCCATAAAATAATTAATTTAATTGATTAAAACATTTTCATACCAATATAATCTTCCAGAAAAAAAATCTAGAATGAGGTAATATTTGATAAACAGCTATAAACAAGGTAAAAAGGTTTTGGAAAACTATTAGAAAGAATGGGTCAATTAAAGCATCAGAGAGAAAAAATTAGAAATATGATGATGTGAGGTTTAAACTAATTAATATCAATCATTGTTAATGACTAAATGGTAGTAAATAATGACATGCTTACTTATGTAAGGAACATTGTAGGGAGAGAAATACATAGTTATTCTTGATTTTGCTCATTTTTAATTCAGTATTTTCTTTAAAGAAGAAAATTAATATTCTATTTTTGTGATTGTTTGTTAGTTCCCAGGGATGCCAATGGGTCTGTGGGTAACTCTTCTATGGTAAAAGGAACTACAGAAATTTCTTCTGCTTCATGTCCTTATCATTAGTAGGAGAAAATCTTATGTAGCCCTCCAGTGTTTAAAACAATCCTGTATATGCAAATTAAAAAGATGATATTTAAATAGATAGTAAGATAGTCTTATTCATAAGTAACAATGGAACAAGGTAGAAAAATATTTGAATATTTGTATCTTGATAGATGCATAATCCCTGTCAAACTCAGTATGTTCTTAGAGACATACTTAGCATGTTCCTCTGTCTAAAGGCTCTTTCTAGTATCACAAAAAGAAAAGATTTAAGAAGAGAAAGGAAATGGCCACCTAGATGAAAATCTGCTTCTGTAAAGAAATCCAAAAGTAATAGATGGGATGTTTTCTAAAGGACTGTGAGAGACCAGATTTGTATCTCACTGGGCAGGGGAAGGGGTTCAGGCCTCAGAAGGCTCATGTCCTGCAGCCCCAAGGACCATGAGCCATGTGGTAGGGCAGCTGTCAGTCAAAGGGACCTCCCTGTAGCCCGCCCACTACCTGGAGCCTCTGACTGGCTGCACCACCCCTCACCTGGCCTGGAGGCACTGAGTGGTCAGTGAGCTGGATGTCCCACCTGGAATGGGTGGCCACAGTGGCCGGGGCACATAAATAGATGTGCATGGAACCTCCCTCTTCTCCTGTCTGCTTACCTGGGACCTGCTGTCATATGGCTCTCAAGTGATAGCTATACAATTTTCTTATTTTAAACTCTTTACTCCTTCTTTCTTCTCTTACTCTCTTTCCTTTCTTTACTCTTTCCTTAATTTCTTTTGGGTAACTTAAAACTGAGGATTTGTATTTCACTAAGTTGTGGGTTGGGGTTTGCTGGGTGCTTTGTGGGATCTAATCATTTGCTGTATGTTACTCCTGTAAACCTTTTGCCAAAATGCCTTTTTTTCTCACTAAATTAAAATAAATCTTTTGGGAGATGTGTGTAGTGAGTTCTCTTTACACAAGTTCAAGGTATTAAAGAACTTAGAGGCTCCACAAAAGTTTTGTGTGGAAACTCTTGAGAGTCTTAAATATAAGTGAACCTCTTGGGCAGTGTGTAGTTTGGAGCCAGGGCTTTACAGGGATACTTTGTCAAATGACTCACTCCAGAAGTTGGAAATCATGAAGACAATACAGAATTTCTTGTTTCTCTCTATGTTCTTGCTCCTAATAGATATGAAACTCAGGTGTGTTGTTTATGTTTTCCCACTTAAAAAAAAAACAATCCCATCCCTGGTTTCAAAATGTATCAAACCCCTCACAGTTATGCAGCATGGATAAGTAAAGTATATATTTTCAATAGCAATTAGCTAGGCAGCAACCTTGTCTAGTTGACATGACAATGACACATGAAAGTGTCTGAGTTAACCATACTTTCTAAATCACTTAAAGAGATCTATCAGTGGGTATGGCTCTGCTTCTGAGGAACGCACAGACACATCTACCCTATTCAGAGGCTTATGTCACTTATTAACCTTAGTTAAATATTAAACAAGTTAGATTTAATCAGAAATCTCTGGAGACCACCCACACAATTCACAAGTAGGACCACTTGGACAGAGGTAGATGAATATGGGAAAACCTCTAAACAGTTACATGCTTTGAGAGTAGTAGAGACAGAGCCACAGAAGGACAATATACAAGTAGCAACGGATTACATAATCCTCACCCTCCTCTTGAAAAAGTTTATTTGTAATTATGTTGCTGCAATTTCAAGTACTTGGCTTCAAAATTCTTGCAAAGTCTATTCTTAACAAATTACCGGTTCATGTATTATAACTAAAAGGAGTTTTTCGTAATACTTAGCTGCTTTTAGTTCAGCATGTTCAGAGATATCAAATAGTTATATCCTGATTTTCCCTCTAAAAACAAGTCATGTCAACAGCTAGCATATCTGTTGTCCTTTACATTATAGCATCATTTATCCCTTCAATTTACATATAAAACTAATGTAAAATAATAACTAAAAAGGTTTTGTATATTTTGTTATAATTTCATTCCTAAATAACATCTAAAACCAAATCAGAACAATTAAGTTACAGCATTTGTTTTAGTGATTTGGTTTTACCTGTGATCTGAATAGAGGTGAAAGAGTTCCTATCTTTTTTGCTTTGATCTATTTAGCTAGATTATGATTGTTTCAAAAACAGAAAATCTAGTAAGCAAATTTTAGAAGCTGCTTTTTCTAATTTTTTATATTTGTTCATTATTTTTTCTTTCTATTGTTTTTTGCAATAAATATACCAATGTTAGGGAAGGTAAGAGTAAACTAACAGCAATAAAGTTGACAGTAGAGTTCCAGAGATGACACTAGAACAAATTTTCTCAGAACACCCTTCCACATTTTTTTGTGACTTTTTTTTTTGTCCTAAAGAACATGGAAAACAGAAGATACAAAAAAAAAAAAAAAAAAAATCACAGTTTATTGTGATGGATATGCTTGCTCACTGGTTATTTGAATTCACCCTAAATTTTGACATTTAAGAAAAAATTCTATTGGATTCTTAACACAAAGTCGTGTATGATACCAAGACTGAAAGGATGGAATTATGATGCAAGATCGTCATACATCATAACTGAAGTGGAGAAAATTAAATTGACCCATTTGGTTATATGTTTAGAGTGGAAAACAACTGCTTTGCCAAAAAAGGAAAGATGCATAGATGGAAGCTGAGATTGTGATGGATATAAGAAGAATATAGCTTGGGCATAAAGAAAACCACATAAGACAGGGGAAAGGAAAAAAAAAAAAAAAACAAACCATAATGAAGTAAAAAGGTCAATTCAGCTGTTATTTCAACTTGTATGTGCACGTGAGCTAAATGTCATGACAATTATTTATAATGTTAGAATGCTATAAAAGTGGATCATGTAGTAGTATTACATGTAGCATTAAACTGAATGTAGTAGTAGTAGTATTACACTGAATAAAACATGATTTATCGTGGAGTAAATAGAAATAGACATAACATACAGTATTATACAATGATTACCAAAAATGAAACAAATCTTCACTTAAAATTTTGAATGAGCAGCTCCAAGCCTCCCAAATAAGGCAACATAGTTAATGCCAGGTTTCCTTTGGGTAAAGTGAGTTAAAACATGACTCACAGGCCAACATCATCCAGGTGTGTGAGTTTACAAAACTGAAACTATTTAACCACTGTTCTGTATAGGTCTTCAGAAATTCTCTGTTGGTCAACTAACTAAAGCAAGACATAAATTAAAAAAGACAATTTTGAATCCTAAAAATAGTAACATCTGCTGACTGTTGGCCCTCTCTAGCAGTTGGCACCTTAATACATTTCAGCACTCTGACTTTGGCAAGACTGCAACTCTCACAAACACAATTACTGAATGTGGTCTCCTTGTGAAAAATATGTAATTCATACTCCCTCAAAATGCTTTCTCTCACCTAAATGCCTCCTTCCAAGTATACATTTATTAAACATTTCAGATTAAGTAGCAGAAAACTGATTTTAACTTCACAAAAACAGAGGAAATTATTTTCAGTTTATTAAAAATACTCACTAAAAATTATTGCAACCCCTAGCTGGAGCCTTTGGGGACTGAATGGCAAAACTAAGGCTGAATACCAAAGATCTTCGATATGTGATTGACAGGGTAACTAGATATTCTCATCTCTTTTCCCTTTCCCATGAACAGCTGGACCAGAGGATCTATCGAGGTCTCTTCCAACTTGGGCTGTTCTATGATCCTGTGATTGTACTGAATATTCATTGTGTTCTAGTATTCTATGACTGTATTGTGTCCCTGTACAAAGAAAACTGGGAACTTCCATAAGACGCTTTGTCTCACCTGTCCTGGATATTTCTCTCTGGAAGAGATGAATCACTTTCTGGAGTTCTCTTCTTTCATCAAAAATGTCTGGTGTGCAAATTGGATGCTAGCGAAAACTATGTGAATTGAACACTATTCACAGTGTTCTCTCTAGGTTGTTACTTCCCTTTTTTAGAGAATTCTTAGGATTATTATGCTTATAACCTATCCAAATGTAAAATGGGTTCTTAATTGCCCATTATTACATTCTGTTGTACTGATCTAAATAATGACTTCTATGCTTTTTCTCACATAAAATTATCACTGGAAAGATTGTTAAATCACAATGCCTTTCCATAGCTATTTTTATTAAACCATTTCTATGGTACAATGAAGTTCATGGCACAGACCATTACTACCAGTGCTTTGTGGAATTGTAAATTATTCAATTTGCAATGTACACAGGGCAAGAATAATGTTTTTACTACTTTTGTTTTGTTTTGGTTTTTTTTTTTCCCAAAAAAGGAAATCTACATCTTGATATTAATTGTTCGTGTTCTGCATATTTTTAAATGCAAACGTCAAAGCATCATTTCATACTGCCTGAAAGACTGGCTTTATAATAGAAAATTATTGACTTATATCTTAGTTTAAAGAATTTGAAAATAAATAAGGTTCTGTGCTATACATATCTATATAGGAAGATCTAACAACATTTGCTTGTGTCTGTTTTTATGTATTTCTGTACTTGGGAGTAAGTATAAATAAAATTGTGAGTATTTTCTTCTTTGGAAAAATTGTAAACATAATTTTACTTATTTTTATATCCAGACTTCTCAATTGAATCTTGGCTGGTGGACTTTAACTTTGAGTTCTATAATTCTATTTTTGCAGTTTCTACATTCATTCATAATAAGTCAGGCTTTTGTGTATCACAGCTTTCAGTTATCCACTTTTGTGAATATACCAAAATTCGAGAGTTGTTTATTGCATTTCTGTAATGCTTAGCAGAACTCAGGCAGCCAGATAAAAGCCAGGCAAGTGGAAAGAGAACAAATTGTACTCCTTAGTGACATTAAAAAAAAACCCCATAAGTAAAAACTTTAAGATGAAATTAAATTATATGCTGTGTTACTTCTGTTATTTTCTAATGGATAACTTTTAGCGTGGTCTTTCTGATTAAAACAGTTTTTAATATGCTACTTGAAGGATCAGCCTAAGGTCTACTAAGGCATGTCTGTGAACTAGAAATTAAATAGGTGGTCTTATCTTTTCAGAAAAAACATAAACATCATACCCCCTAAAAGGGAGTGAGTGTCACCTGTAGTATAACTGTCTCATTTTTTATCAATGTGTCGGGATTTATATATTTTATCTTACAGTATTAATAATGGAACAATTTATAGCCCCTTAAATGCTTTAAATCTTTTGGTATGGCTTCAAGGGTTTTCAAGCAGACTAATACAGTAAAGCAACAACAATAAATTAAAAATTTTAAAAGAAAAGCCTATAGTTTTCTGTGTGCTCTGTGAAAGACACTGCTTATTCTTCCTTCAATCTGTAGGATATCATCAAGTGAGCCAATGAAGTACTGACATAACTTAATTTCCAGTCTTACCGGCAGTTGTAGTTCTGCTGTTGAGCTATGCATGTTGCATTATTTAAGCAAGGCAGCAATTCACACGGATTCAGTATTCTCTCACAGAACTTGCCAGTAAATATTGGCAGACAGATACATGCCACTTCCTGTAGAAGACAAGGAAATTAGAAATAATTATTTGTGATACCCAAGGCATTATGAAAATTAGTGTTTACTTCCATTACTATAGAGACCCTAACAAGGACAGGGTTTCATCATATTAAACAGTCTAGAAAGACAGAACAAAAAGCAGGTCTAGCCTCAGATAGGTTACAAACTTTATTTAGAACAAGAGGAATAGGCCTTCCAGCACAGATTATACAAGATTTTGGTTTGCTAGCTGGAAATATACCAGCTCTAAAGTTGGCTGATTTTGTGATTTTATAACTGAATCAAAAAGGAGTTTTATAATTAATTTAGGTTTTTATTAATTTCTGAATTTTTTCCAATGTAATGCTTACATCTATCAAACAGTAATGGTACACAAGGTACTTCAGATACCAAATAGTACTCACTAACTAGAGGAGGAAAGAAAATTGTATGTGTCCTTTTTCCCCTTCTATATGAAGGACAGAGACTATACTTCTCTATAATGGTGAGAGAAAACTGTCAGTTACTGCAATTTCTAATTTGCACAGTAAGAAAAGGAAGTTATTTTACAAAACAAAATATTTCTTAGAGCTGTAACTCTCACCCTTATTTTTCTAGAAAATGTTATGTTCTTTATTGGTCTTTTGAAGTCAGAGAGTAAAGGAAAAAAATAAAGGGGTTTGTTCCCCTAGAGAAATTGGAAGTCCTCAGGTGTTTCTTTAGAACTGGTCTTAAAGGTATAATCAGGAAACTTCAACACCTATTGAGAAATTTCTATATATGTGAAACAAACTACTGCATCTGTTTGTCTATTGCACAAAATAGTATGTGCTAGTATAATATAAATATTTAAACAGGTTTCATGACTTAGGAAATTAACCAATTTGTTCAGCAATTTAGATGTCTCTTTTTTTTTCTGTGCATGAGTATGTATCACTGGTATGTGATAACTGAGCTTTTGACCTCTACTTTCACTATTTTGGTTCTGTATAGTCACTGTTGTTTGCAATAATCATGCTAATAAAAGAACATCAACAATGCATTTTGACATACAACCAGGTATAAGTTTATTATCAACATTTTCTAACTCTGCATGACTTTGTTATATTTTATGAAAAAAAAAAAAAAGAAAGAAAAAGGGGAATTGAAAATGTACATTGCAAGAAAAACAAGAATAAGAGACAAACACTAGTTAACAAAGATCACTGATGCATCCTGTTTTATGTCAGAAGATTTTATTAGAAAGAGGAAAAAAAGAAATGAAACAACATTGGTAGTTTCTTAAGTGATCACCAAGCAACTGAACCAAAATAAGGAATTTGGGCTTTTTATCATATAAATATTATAAGCAGTATACATTCAGACAAGGCTGTGTTTCTTCAAGAAGCATGCAAAGATAATTAAAAAAATTGCATTAGAATTAAATGTTTTGACAGTGTCATGGAATAGATCCTCCTAGAAAGTATGTCAAGGCATATGGATGACAGGGAGGTGATTAGAAACAGCCAGCATGGCTTCATGGGTAAATGATGTCTGATTAATGGCGACTTTCTATGATATAGTGACTGCACTGATGGGTAGGGGAAGAGCAACTGATACCATTTACCTTGACTTCTCTAAGGCCTTTAATATCATCCCACACACGGTCATTTTTGTTAAATTGGTGAGATAGGAGAAAAGCTGTAAGTGTCCTATCCCTGGATGTTTGATGGAACTTTCAGCAACCTATTCTAGTATTAGGGGTCTCTGCCCACTGCAGAAAAGTTGGAAATAGATGATACTTAAAGGTGCCTTCCAACCTAAATAATTTTAAGATTCTGTGATTCTATGATTCTGTGTTCTAAGAGGGATCTCTAAAGTTTATACTTACATTTGGCAAATCAATACATGTACCTCCGTTCTGACATGGCCTTGAAGAACATTCATTGATATCAATTTCACAGTTGTGACCAAGAAATCCAGAAGGGCAAGAACAAACATATCCAGATGGATTATACTGGCATATGCCTTCATTTAGGCATGGCTGAGATTCACAAGGATCACCAGGTTTCTCACAAAATGGACCTAAAAGAAATTAAAAATATCAGTGTTTGAGTGTATGGTTCCTCTTGACATGCTGCATGTAAAGAGAACGGACTTACTTTTTTATAATGGTGTGTTATTGTGTTTCTGCCTTTTTAAAAAATTATTTCCCTTTAATATTTTGAGGGCTTGAGAGGCTTTTCTTTATTGTGTTTTTAAAAATTTTTTACACTGAGAAGCTCCAATTACTGACTGAAACTGGGTAATTTATCACCATTTAGAAAGCAAAGAATTTAATATATTCCTGTATGTTTTACTTGTTTTGGTGAATAAACATGGTAGAAATCTGTGAAAATGACTAACCTCATCTGTGACAAAGGAAGGAAATGAACTAAAACCTTAGTCCCAGGAGACACTGAACAGTTGCTGGACATCTCTCACATGGCAGTTGAGGGAAGCTGAATCCAGCAGACTCAGACCAAGGGGGTTGTTCCTATTCCTATTTATAGATCCAGCCAGTAGTGCAACTGAATGTGCTTACAGTGAGCAAACACACAATCTCACACACACACACACACACACACACACACACACACACACACACACACACACACACACACACACACACACACAGAACACATCCTTTACCAGGCAAGAGCAAAGCTAAGAAGTGGGTCTGGAGCACATGAGCTGTGTTGCAAATGCATGAGGTGTGTTGCAAATACATAAGCTGTGTCTTCCCTGGCAGGAGTCCTGAAGCTTTTCTTATGGCAGGTCTTGCCACATGGCAGCTGAGACCATTGAAGGCTGGACTCAGGACAGCAAGACCTGCCACATGCACCATTGTAATCGGAGAGAAGGATGGCAGGGTTTCAGGTTTCCTTGCCATTTGAATCTCATAGTAGGGTCATCCAAAGAGCCATCATGGATTTTTTGCTTCTGATGTAGGCAGGTAAATCTTGTGCTCTCATTGTAATGATAGATAAAACCCTGCAGATGTATTTGAGCTTAATTTTAAAGCTCTTTGATTCATCCTTATCCAGACTAAATGTAGTATTTTGAGTCCCTATTGGGAATATGAAAAACCTCAGTGTTCTTTGCCCCTGGAGGTTGTGTTAATGCTCATGTGTAACTCATCCGCACTGGGAATTCACACTGGATTCTGTATGACAACCCCAAACAGTCTAGAGATTTAAAACCAAGACCACAAATCACTGTCAAGTCTAGATATGAAATTCCACATTCACCCATTACATTTTGCCAGGCAACAGTCAGATCAGATTATTCATTTGGAGCTGATCAGAAATGAAAATAAAGGGTGGTACAGCAACTGAAAAAATATGAGGAATTCACTTTGAGTCTTGTGTCCCTGAGTGTTCAGAGACTGGTCAGAGTGAATTGGCCATACACTGTGGTGGACAACACTGCTGGCATAACAGGGTCACTGTGTCCAGCCTCACCTATTTTGGCAATCCCAGCATACTTTCAGTCTTCAATAAATTATATCTAAGAATTAGGCTTCCTGTCCTCTTCTACTTGAGGAAGGTTGAGGAAGTTTTAAGTGGTGAAAAATCATTTTTCGATTAGAATCCAGCTCAGCTGTGATCTCAGTGTCATCAGTTACTTGCACTGATGCTGATGCACATAATTTACAGCAATAAATGAGATATAACAGCAGGTATGTGTGGGCTGGAAATAGAAATTAGATGTGAAGTGAGAAAAGTATGATGTTTTTGGTGTATTTTATGCTTAAATAGTGCTTATAATTGTCTTTTTAGAATCATACAGACAAATAGAATAATGTAGGAGATGGGCTATATAGCATTCAATTTTGCTTGTTTAAGGAAAATACATTACAGTGACAAGTATATTTCTGATGATGATAACTTGTTTTCTTCAGTATTTGATGTTTGTCCTCCTTTTTTCTTTCTTTTTTAAACACAAACCCACCTAAGCTTAGAATAAACTCTAGATGTATTTTTACCTTAGAGTAGGCAGAAGTCATAATTTTACACTTGATTGGTTACAATTAAATATTATTTTCTTCATAACATTCTGGATGATTTGTGTGCAGTCCTCTGGCACCAAAGTACAAAGGAAACATTCAGAAAAGCTTAATTATGCATGTCATTTTCGACACCACCACCACCACCCCTTCAATTTTGCTCTAGCTCATTTTCTGTAAATGAATGATGACATGTCAGAGTCACACGGCAGGGCACCCGATACATGTGTCTTTCTGCATTTTACTTTAAAATCTTGGTGGAGAGGAAGACATGTGCAGTTGCACAGAAGAAAGAGGAACTGCTGAGCCGGTTCACACCTAGTCATGCTGCTCCTGTAACTCCAATCAGCAAGAGAAACCTTGGCAACAGTCATTGAAGGCATCAGCCAACAAAGGCAACATCTTTTAGTCATCACAGCGCTTCTAAGGTTAAATATAATTGCTCAATCTGATGCTCACCATTGATTTCCCAGTGCAGCGTGGTTTTCTGGTGGCTACTGTTATTCCTTTAGGAAGACAGACCTCCTGCAGATCATGATGGCCTCAAATTGGTGCCTCAAGCCCTGACAAGTGGGTCTACTAGTTGCTTTCTTAACATGCTGCTGATAAACAAACGCAGTTAATGAACCTTTTTCCTTAGCAGAAGGGCTCTCTTGCAGGACTATGGTTCCCCCACCACTTTAAAAGCCTTTGAGATGCTTTGATTGCAATATAATCAACCACTTTTCAAGTTAGCAAACCCCAAACTTGCTAAATGCCAGAGCATTGTACTTTGGTTTGTCAGATGTCTATTGCGATGCACACTGGCATTCAATCTTATTTAATGCTTTAAAGCAGTTGATGTAGTGATGTTAGCGGAAATCAAGAATACACAATGCACTCAGGGGTGGACTAAGTAGCATTTCAGGGAAAGCTTCCACTTTCGCCCTTCACTCAGTGTACTTCAGTGCAGTGACTCGGTTAGTTAAATCACTGGCTAACAGGGTTTATAAATGCTGTAGGGTGAGGAAGCGGGAGTGGGGGAGGAAGGGGAAGGCAACATTTCTGGCTCAGGGTACAACCCGGCCACTCGGCTCTCTTACTGCAGTTCAGACCTGTGCTCTTCTTGTGCCACCTACTGACCAGTTCCCTCTGGCTTTCGATTCAGAAAACGATTTTTTTCCAGTTTATTTTTAAATGCAACTATATGATGTTGGATTTTGTCCAAGAAATTAATAGCTAGTGAATACAATCCGTCTTCATTCCTTTATAACAAGCTCTATTTTAGAGCTGAAACGCCCTATCCTGCATTAGTTGGCTCAGAATAAGGGGATGGGATGGGATGGGATGGGATGGGATGGGATGGGATGGGATGGGATGGGATGGGATAGTCTTTGTTACTCAGTATGTCAGGTTCAACAATGCTTTCTCTCCTTAAATGTGTAATTCCTTGCTGAAATCATTACAATTGCACCAATGCTCAAAATCAGAAGTTACCTGAAGAGTTTGCTCTCTGTCTGTAGGTGCTTTTAATGACACAGCTGAGCTATGGCAGGGGTTTGACTTCTTGTTCCCATACCAGGGAGAGGTATTGAAAGGCAGGTTTCAGGTCCTTACCCGCCCTGTGTGTTAACAGAGAAGCGCTTTTCTTTTGCCTTTCCAATCCACTGAAATTAGGAACTACCCCGCAGAATTAAGAAAATATGTTCAATTTTTTTATCAGAAGTCAAGGCAGTGGCTAAATGGATGTGTGTCTCCCATTTGGGACGTTTCTGAAGTGCTTAAAAGTGGAAAACACATACCCTGTGTATGTTTATCTTTAAAGCTACCTGTTTGCATCTATCTTGGGTAAATAAACCCCATGTTAACCTAACACTGTGAGTTGCTCTGCCAGTGGTGAAATCGTGCCTTCAACACTTGTCATAGGCTCAATATTACTATTGCTCTGCAAATGTTTGTGACAGCCATTGTCTTCCTTATTCTGCCTGTGGCACTTAACCTTCTGAAAGGGTTCAGGTTAAAAAGAGTTAATCAAGTCCTCATCAAGAACTGACTGAAACCTGTAAAGAGTAGCAAATTGATAGGACAAGGTTAGAATTGGGAATCTTTTATGACTGTGGCACTGATAAATAATTTCTCCACAATAATGTCATTAGTGGACTGTGCAGTCTGTAGTAGGTATCCAATCAGAGCAGGTGATTGTAGTTCTAGAGCTTCTCACAAGGAAAAGGGTGGCCACAATGGCACCCTTTACTACATACAATTTTACATGGCCACTTTGCTTCAGGTCCAAAGCAGCCTTGGCCAGGCCAGGGCCTGACACTGGAGAAATTGCTTCCAGCTGCAATTTCTACCTCCCACTTGTGCTCCCTTCCATCTGCACATTTCAGTGGGGCCATGACCTCAGTGTGTATCTTTAAAAATATGTGAAAAATAAACTTTCAATTTTCATCATTGTTAAATGGACTGCCTCTGGCAACCCTTTATTCAGTGGAAAGGTAAAAATGGGAAGATGGGATGACAGGCTTATTCACCCTAACTTAAAGTATGATGAAAATTTCATATACTCTTTAAAAGGGATGATGAAGAGACTATGTATAAATTTTGTGTTTGGGGACACAGTATTTACTTTTTAATTATTCAAAGTTCACTATGTGATCTTAATTAATAGTTCTTTAATTGCATTTTACTTGTTGGCCTTTGGGAAATTTCTTCTAAAATTAATTGGATTAATCATCCCAGAAATCTCAACTGGATGATCCTGCATATACAAAATATTTTTAGAAACAATGTCAGAGATTGGCAAGCATTTTGATTGTTTTGCAAATAAACTTGGCACACAATTTTACAGAAAGGTTTTTTAGGTACCTATGAGAGATTTCTTGTTCTATGCTAAACTGTCCTACAGGACCTGACACAAAGCATCAAGCATTTAGGATTTAGAAATAACCCCATGCTTCCCACTTGTGTACATAAATTTGAGTCAGAAACACTGCAGGAAGCTCACCTCTGACAAAACGAAAATCTTTCAAAATAAGTTGCTGACCCAGAATAACAGCAGGAAACATGGCAGTCATACCTCTTGAAATATTTATCTTAGCATTTTCTCATCAAACATTGAAAATACAGCTGCACCTCTTATGGGTCAATAAATAAATATTGTACTTAAGGCAAAAATCTGTTGTTTTCTTGGTCTTTTCCTAAACTTCCTTTTTTTTTTTTTTTTTCCACCTGCGTGCAGCTATCCAGTGAAGCCAGTCCATTAAGCCAGGCTTTCAGGCTATTCAGACTTTCATAGGTGTGAGAACTAAGCTGCTAAACCCTTTCAGATGGATAAACTCCGAGAGGATAGGATTGAGTTTCTTCAAAGGAGGATGCCTAAAAATAAAAGTGGAACTCATATGGAAGCTCCCAGTATGACTTTACTGTAGTCTTCCTCCTTGAAAAGATGCACTTAAGCAGAACACCAGAAAGTGTACAGCAAATTTCTATCTGTTAAGAACCTTTGGAACATTTTATTACTATGATATTGTAGCTATGCTTTTATTAGATAAGTGGGTTTCACTCTAAAAGCCTCTTAATCAAGAAGAAGTATTCTTTTAAAGTGACATCCATTCCCAAATTTACTGAGCTGATTTCTGTCTTTTCCCTTGAAGTCTTACTTAGCTATTTAAAGGATAATTTCTGATAGTCTTGTTAATGACCTGTTCTATTAATTTAGTTTCAAGTTTCCTGGTTTTAGCTGTACTCCATATTCATCTAACTACTTTTTCTCTGTTTATTCTTGTGAAATACGTGATGATTGTTAACACATCACTGTTTTCTCCAGAAATCATGATTTTTACACTTGATTGGTTAAATTAAATATTATTTTCTTCATAACATTCTGGATGATTTGTGTGCAGACCTCTGGTACCAAAGTAAAAAGGAAACATTCAGAAAAGCTTAATTATGCACTTCATTTTTAACACCACCATCCCTTCAATTTTGCTCTAGCTCATTTTCTGTAAATGAATGATGACATGTCAGAGTCACAAGGCAGGGCACCCGGTACATGTGTCTTTCTGCATTTTACTTAAAAATCTGACTGTATTTTTATTATTCTGTATTTTTCTCTTGAAAGTTACTTTTTGGCAATGGTGACTCCACACACAAACACATCATTACAGGAAATTTAAAGGCCAGAAATTTGTGTCTTTCTTTTGTACAGTTATGCTTTTGTAAGCACGGTGGTATATAGTGCCATATCACAAAGGAAGCTCACACACCGTTTGCATTTCGGTCTTCACAATTGACTTTCTATAAGTAAATTTATCTCCTTGGACTCTGATTTTATATTTATATAACAGTGCTTATTACTATACTTCAAGAATTTTTAATAATATTCCATAGAATAAGGAATGGTTAATTATCAGCTATAACTATAACATACCTGGTTACCTTAAACCAGAGAAAGAGGTAGAACTTATAATAAGATTTTTAAGGATGAGTTATTATTAACCTTCCAACTACCTCTTAAGATAAATTATTTGTATTAATAATCCTGTTAGAAGGTACAGCTCACCTCTTGGAATGGACATAAACAGAGTCCGCACCTATCGCAGCTAATGTTATATGGAGTTCCAGTGCAGTCATTTGCCTTCATGATTTCTGACTTTAAAAATCTGGTGGAGACCCTAATGGCATGACTCAAAGCCAAAGAGAAGTCTAAACCTGTATTCTAACTTGTCGTGTTCTCAAGCTGAGGTTGCACAAGAGACTTGGTAGAAGATAAATGGGTTCAAATGACTCTATAGTTTGACAGAAAATTTTCCTTCCGCTGTCTCATGACTCAGATTGGTTTTGTTCACTGACTGCCTTAGAAAAGCATGCCTGACGAAGCATTTCTGGGCATTGTTTCTGCTCCCTGTCCCGCCCTTCTCTGAAACAAATTACTGTATAAAAATAATCTTTTAGGCTTATTACAGAGAATCAAAGACTTCAACTCAGTGCACTGCTGTGAAGGCACATCAGTGGTCATCCAGAAAATACAAACAAATCATTAAGTCTGCAAAGTCAAGTTTCAAAAATAGTTTGCCTCAATCTCATAGGCACATTCTTTTCCTCCTGAAATTCTGAAACTTAGAGGCTTCAAAAGCTGAAACTTGAAAATTACATTCCAAATATTTGTAATAAAATGGCAAAAAGAGGCATCCTGTGTGTCCAGCAGAGTGAAAGCAATATGATATAAATAAACTGTGAGTTAAGCATGAGTTTCTCTTCAAAGTGAAGACACTGACTGTGACTATTGAAAGCTTTCTGTTCTGAGGCTTGTTTTGACATGTCACAGCTTGCTCAGAGAATGATAGAAAAATCGAGGTTGGAAGGGGCTTCTGGAGGTCACCTGGTCTAACTCCATGTTCAATTCACAGTCAAATGATGTTCCTCAGAGCCTTCTCCAGCTGTGCTTCGTAAGGTTTCCAATGAGTAAGATATGAAAGCAGTGCCAAGTACCTAAGGCCCTTTCAGTCCTATAAATTAACAACTCCTGGTTCTTGCCTTAGACCCATTTTCTGAAATGCTAAGGCTCGTCTCCCTTCAGGTTTGGTCATAACCAAAACTGTGCACAAACCCCACATCAGTACATTTTCCCCTGGGCTGGTCATCAAGAGGTGTTTCATCCTTTGTCCTCCTTTAGGAGCATAACCACACGTGTGCGGAGGCAGAGCCTTGAGTGCCTCCTGCTGCTGCCAGCTGGTCTGGCACAGAATCAATCCATCTGACACCCTCTGGGCAGACTGACAGACATACAGTTGTGTGTGCAAGCCCCAGAGCTTTACACTGACATAGGATTCAGCATATGTGAAAGCATTGCACAGTGTTGGAAACATCCAGTTCATTGCAGCTGAATAGCCTAGTGCTGGGATCAGCCTTTTTCAGGGGCTCCAAAATGTTAAATGGATACTGACCACAGCTGGCCTCAGTCAGGAGAACTGACTTGGTTGATGCAATACATGAGTGGAGAGAGAGCTGTCATCACCTAACAGAGAGAAAATAAAGATAATGACATGCAAAGTGTGATGCACATGAGACCTACAAACAGAGATATTACTGTTACAGACCTGAAATGTAGTTGGTGTATCTTGGAAAATATGTGATGTCCAGAAGGGCTCCTGCAGAAGCTAAATGTTCATGTAATGCAAATTCTTCTAAAGTGGGAAGGTCAGAACAAACATTGTCCTTCACTTGGGAAGGAGGTTTGGTTGAGTCTTTCAGCTCTTAGGTTCATAAGTGTTCACTCTAAAGTGATCTTAAAGCCCAAAAAGCAACAGAGTTGGGAAATCTGTGTCAGTCTGACTTCATTTGTTGCACTGGTTAAAATGCCTGGCATTATCACTGTGGACAAACAGTCATTTGTATCATTATAATTGTCACCCATGAAAAAGTCAGGTTTTTTTGTCCTGGGCATCTTCAAGAGATGGCTGTTGTACTTAGGGAGAGGTTGTGCACTCTGCACAGGCAAAACAGGCTGACCATGAGTCAGGTAACACTTTAATTGTCAGCCTCTGGACTAACCCAGTGAACTTTTCAAGAGCAGGAAGATGCTTTGCATTGTCTTCTTCACTACCCTTTTTTTCTTGGGAAAAGCTTTCAGCCAATACCTGCAGAAATTAGACACACACTCTCTGGCATCTCTGCCATCACCTTTCCCACACTGCACAAATCATCCTCATCTGACATCACCTGAACTCAATGGATGAGCAGGAATGTCTGTTTTCCCCCTGTCACTCTTACTGTTTTGTTTTCCCAGCTCATATCACTGACTTTAACCCATCCTGCCTAGCTGACATTTCTTGTCCGGTATGCAGACACACAGGACATGAGGTGATGTCTAATTACCCTTGAATACTTTGTTAGTACAAAGCCCAACACACTGAGTTCCTAGGAGTTAGTGCAATTTAAACAATAGAAGTAAGTCACCACACAGGAAAAGCTGGGTAGGAGCTAGGAGAGTTTCAAGCCTATTACACTTCCACTTAATTGAGATAAAAAGATTTTGGGTCCTGTTTTTTGCTAATACAACAGTTGAGAAACCAAAGATTTAAGGAGAAGCTCGAAGTTTATGCGTAAATTTTAAAGCTGAAGAGAAAACATCCTGAAGTAGCCAGAAGTCATCCTGTCCCAGATAATGATGGCTCCCTCACACATTTCTTCTGCTCTCTCATCTGAGGTCTGTTCTGGAAGGGTCTGACAACGGGTTGGGGACCCAGGGCTAATAGTCTCAGTGAAGTCCGCTGTGAGACTGTGCTAGTCCTACTCACTCAGCTCTTGCAAATGCTTTCATGGGGGAAAATTATTTGTCAAAACTCTGCCAAAGGACTGGGAGTGAAGTCCCCCAGCGAGATGATCCTTGAGCTATCTTTTCCCTGAAGGACAGTCTGGCTGGAGTAGCAAACCCCTATCTGGCTGCTAGAGGAGCAAAGCCTCAAAAGGTATTTTCTCTCCCTGGGAGACAGGAAGTTTAATCATTCTTAACCACATAAAAACGTAAGCAAAAGAGCACAAACCCATATTTATACTGGTCTTTCTTTGGATCCTTAAATAGCTAAATAAATGATGGTTAAAGAAAATTTTGCCCTATAAGGAACAGCCAGATGTTTCAAAATATGACTGTTTTTCTTTAACACTTTCTGGCCACAAGGTGTCAATCCTTACTCACAAAAAGAACTAACAGCCAGTATATCGTTCTCAAGCAGAGCTGAAGCAAAGCTTACGGCTCCTCCAGGCGCAGTGGTAGTTAGGGAAAAAGAGAATGAAAGGACAGTAATTCAAAGAACAAGCATAAAGCTCAACGGCAAAGTCTTCTCCTTGCATCTTGTAAGGAGATCACGTACATGCTTTATAGTATTAGATACACAGCTGCCTCTGCATAGCAAACGGATTAAATCAAAACTCAATTCCATGATTATTTTTCTGCAATATTTCAGTTTTGATATGTTAAAAAGTTGCACTCTCCTCAACATGTTTCTATTTAATGAAGATGTGAAAAAGATCAGCAAAAAACAAGAAAGATCTACAGACACATCCAAAACCACTTAACACTTCAGAATAACAAGTGACAGAAGGGGGGGGGGGGAAGTGACAAAAAAAGAAAAGGAAAAGCCAGGCTTTCAAAAAGCTCAGCACCACTTACATGTCTCATAAACAGCCAGATTTTTCAATAGGGCTTTAGTAATGAAGCACCTTTTTGCCAGATGATGCTGCATAAACAGCATTTTCTCCTCAGAAATCCTAACAGGGCATGAACAGTCCAGCTGGAATGTAGCAAAGATATTTTTCCCTTTTACCATAGCTAACGGCCCTCTGGGTTCCCTGGGTAAACTTTGTTTGCTCCAAGTGGCAGTTCTGCCATTGAGTGCTAGCAGCAGAGAATAGCACTGATTTGCTGAAGAGGGAAAATATGGGTAACATGGCATGTGTAATTTAGTGGTATTTTGAACTGTCTCTTTCAGTGCTGTTATATTTTTTTCCATGTGAGTAAAATCCTGTGTGCATATGCATAAATTTATGTTCCATATTAGAGGGGAAGGAGGAATTTTTGGTCTTCCTTTAGGTATTTCTTCCACATTTGGAAAAAGCTGTAAAGGGGAGAAAACTTCTTTCTGTCCAGTCACATCCACAGTCTGAAAATTGATTAAAGATGGTGTGTTTTCACCTGGCCAGGTATCTCCTGACCTTGGTCAGTTAGTGTTTAGTACTTTTTATGCCTCTTAGCACCACTCTGCAGCACTCACAGCCACCAGCTCTGCTGGCTTCATTGCTGTAGGTTCCCCCACGTGACTGTAGCAGAGCCACCAGATCCAGCAAGCTGTCACTGATAGCGTCAGCTGATGGCCACATGGTCACACAGGCGCAGCCGGAGTCTGGAGCTTGTCAGTGTGACCCTCGATTACTAGCAATGATGCTCAAGATTGAAGAAAGCCAGCTCAGCTGCTGGAGACTTTTTTTGACTGACTTGGCAGCTCAAGGAAACACTTTCTCTTTCAAATCAAGGCTATTTCATGGGGAAATCATCATTAGGCAGAAAACATTGCAAGCTCTGTGAAGGGTCTCAGGGAAGAAGCTGCATTTCACAAGGGAATTACAAAAACTAGGTGGATATTTCAAGGGAAGGAGAAGCAAATGATAATTTAATGCCCTTGGAAAAAAGAAAGGAGGATTCTAAGTCTGGTGAAGCAGGGGGTTGCTTCAGGAGAGATTCCTTTGTATAAATGGTATAGGGAATTGAAAAGACTTCACTAGACAGCTTCCATCTCCTGCCATATCCTTCCACCCCTATCTGGCCACGACATCCACACTTGGAGGGATGAGCATCTCCTGCCACCTCTGGAGCCTTAGCACATGCTGCACTCAGTGTGCTGGCACGTGTTGCATTAAATACACTGGCATGTATCGCACCTCCCAAACTAACTGGTGTTCATTGTGTGTTAGTGTCCAGGCTGGTCCCTCTCTCCATGCAGCGAGGACATCTGGCATATTTTCCCCTAACATAGAGGCAAAAGTTTTATGGCTGAACATCCTTGTTTTGGAAACACAGCATCACAGGGGCCTAATTCCTTTGCTGAGAAAGGAAATGAGTCCACTGGGTGTGTGCAGCTGGGAAGAGTGAGAAGGAGTGAAGTCTTTGTGTTTGCAACAGTTTTTTCCCCTCTTTTTGTTGAATCATGGCTAAAAAAATAAATCAAACAATACAGGACAGCTATGGGACAAAAATCTGAAGGTCACTCTTAGGTGCAAGTAAAAGGTGAATAAGGTCTGCCAAAGGTCTAATTGTATGTGTGTTCACACTGAGATGCTAACAACACACATTTTGCTCTTTGTTAAAGAACCTTAATTCTGAATGCTGCCTGATGTAAAACTGGGAATAGACAGCAATTCCCAGGGTAGTGGCAATAAAATAAAGGTTCATGGAGCTCCTGCTTTCCTGAGAAATCTGCCTACAACACTGCCCTTGGAAAGTAGCAGTCAGCCTAGTTTGTGTCAGACTGTTCCTTCTCAGCAAGGGGAGGAAGTGCCCTCTCCAGGAACCACCCCCAATACTCTCTGGAGAGGCATGAAGTGATAATGGCAATGGTGACTGTTCTGTTTGTAGCTGGAATAGAAGAAAATTGGATCTCCTCAACAGTTTCAAGATATTGGTGGGGTTTTTTCTGTCATTCACCTCTCCCCCAAAAGTACATGTTTCTCTTCTCCAAATGCTGTCCTTCAGGAACATGGTTGGTGCAGATCTCCAGAAGTCCTGCTAGTTTCTCTGTCAGGGCTCTGACAGTATTAAGGTGAATGCTGAGTTAGCTCTTCAACTTCTATTTTCACCCAAATCCACAGTTTTCCATCTCTGCTTCCTCCCAGCCCTATCTGAAAATATTGCGTTATGCACATTGTACCACATACTCACTGTTCAGGATATTTTTAACCAAGTTTTTTCTATCTCCTTATTTTGGTTTTGAGTTATTCCAAGTTTTACCGTTCATATTTTCATATTTAAATGTGCTGTAATTAAAAGAGAGGTAGGAAAAGCCAGAATCAAATGTCTCCTTGCAGCATGAACAGTGGCACTGCCAGCTTCATGAGTCCTTGAACTGAAGTGGTCAGCTGGGCTCTGCTCCAGTGCCTGGGGACCTTGGCGAGGTCTGTGCTGCCTCTCAGTCTCTACCTACCTCTCTGTCTGCTGCCAGGCTTAGTTAAGGTCCTATTTGTAATCTGCCTGTACACCCATCAGAAACACAACTGTGCTCACTGAACAATTTAATGCAAGTTGGCTGACAAAGATTTTCAGCTTCTGTTACACTGAATGTAAATGAGCGTGTGTAACACTGACCAAGGTTTCCTCTTATGAAGCTACCTGGGGATAAGGGAACTCACTTGTCCACCCAGATAAGTTCATCTGTACAGAAAACTGCAAAAAGTCATGCCATGTATAGAGAAATAGCGCAGGTACAAACCTTTTCCTATTGAGGCACATAATTATATCATAATTTTTTATTGGCCATATGATGCTATATCAAGTCAGTGTGTACCTTTGTCGAAGGTACAGAGATAACCCTTAATATTTGCATAAAGTTAGGTAGACGTCGTCTCTGATAGGATTTTGTGTAGATTGGTCTGGTAATGTATAAAACCAGACCCTTTTCACAGTCAAAAATCCTACAGCAACATTTAGCTAAAAAAGCATTTTAAGGCTAGTAAAACAATGCCAGGAGCCTCTTTGTGCATACCGAAACAAAGAGACTTTATTAAGAGTAGGCAAAACAACAACAACAAAAAAGTAATCAATCAGGCAAGGTTGGTGGTAGATCACGGTCCTCTCTAGGAAAGACTTCTGGCTGTCTGTGTCACTTGGTATCTCACACCAAATCCCCTCTTCCCTCTGTGCCAACTGAGACAACAGCCTAGCTATTTGACATCAGAGAGCAATGGAATTTTCCAAAGCACAAAATTTAATGGGTTGTTACAAAACAAAAATTGGTTTTGACCTCTTGCTGAAGAATGAGGAGCTAATGCTTTCTATCAGCAGAGAGCTGTTAATGTGTTGAAAAGATCATTCTGATTCCTTCATGGCGGCGCAAATGAATTAGAATGAGGGAAGGAAAATTGTCATCTAGTACTGAGCACCTCATAATTTTGCTGTCAGTTGAAGAGCTAAGATTACTGCCAGCAGCAGATAATACACAGTGAAAGGAACCAAAAGCATCAAGTTGCAGGGGAAAAAAAAGATGAGCATGAATGCAGTGAGGCAGGGAAGGAAGAAAGGGTAATAAAAACCTGTTCTGAACAGTAAATTAACCACTTAGGGGCACACTGAAGACTGCTGAATGGATCCTTTCTGTTGAAATGAAGATGCAAATAATTAAAGATGAACCCATCTCTGGCACTGTTCTGTTTTACTGCACATAATGATACTAATCTGATATATTTGTGCTTTGAGCAAGGTGTTACAGAAAGTGACAGCCAAGGTTCGTGACTGGGGAAAATGCTTCCAAAAATCTCTAATGAAATTCATGAGTAGATTTTGATTCCACTGGGGAAGTAACCATTTCATAATTGTTTGCAGAGATCATTTGAGTACTTGAACTTGATGAGAACTGTGTGCTTCTATGCTAAAAACAAACTTCAGGCTGATTGGGAAATACACTGTTCTTGTTGTGCTAGTTTGTTATGCAGATCATCCAGAGGGACAACAGAAATAATACCTTTTGACCTATTTCATTGACTGAAGAGTGCAGTTTGCAAACTGTGAATGTTACAGCCATCCATACAGTTCCTGATTTGCAATCTTTATGTCCTGGTTTAAATAATGTGGTCTTGTTTCTGCTCTCCTAGCTGGAAGACATCTGTAATTGAGATCAAAATGTTAGCTGGAGAATAGAAACTGCAAATAGTTATTCATAAACTTGTGCTTTGCAGATTGCTGATTATATTCTGAAGAAGTATGAGGATAATTCTTTCCTAATAACAGATATATTGAGTTAGTGTGTGGTCTTTCCAATGGTGATTCGAGATTAGAGAAATGGTAGAGTGGTCTAAAGCATTCACAGAAGGTTAAAAGATCAGCTGTGATTTTTTCTGGAACATCTGCTCTTTATGAGTGTGATCTCAATATCATGATACATTGACTTGTTTTTCATGTGGACGTTCTCAGCTGGATTACAGAACAGCCCTGCAAAGAGTTGTAGCAGCCTGGTGTTTTGGGTTAACCCTAGTGGTCAGCTCAGCCCCACACAGGTGCTCACTCCCTCTCCCCATGGGATGGGGGAGAGAATAGGAGGAGCAAAAGTGAGAAAAGGTATAGGTTAAGACAAACTCAGTTTATTAAGTAAAAAAACAACACAAAGTAACAAACAAACAAAACAATCACCCAGGAAACAAATGTAAGCACTTCTCAGCAAAAGTTAACACATACCCATGTTATTACCAACATGCTTTTCATCAAAACCACAAAACATAGCACTTATGGGCTGCTATAAAGAAAGTTAATTCTGTCCCAGCCAAAACCAGTACACCCAGTTAGGTGACTATGAAAAAGTGGTAATAGCGTGAGCAGAAACGTCTTAGGTTGTTTTTGCTGATGGCATGCCATGGAACTTTGAGGCAGGCTTTCCTTCTGCAAACTCCTCATATTTGTGGCTTATCTCAGGAATTTTAGAAGTGTTTTTCCTTCTACTGTTCTCAAAGTGTTCCTTTGGTGCTGCTAGCCTGAGGTCATTGCCTCTGCAGCACAATGTCCAGTGATTTAATCACATTAAAGAAGTTCTCTGAGCTCTCTTCACCATGAAGGGGAGGAGAGACAGACCATGCTTAGGGTCAGTGTATAGTCCAGAAATAAACTGTGCCAGGAACACTATTCAGCTGCTGGAAAACAAGCATTGCTTTAAAAAGCTGTTCCTGGGTTTGAGCTTGCCAAGTGCTAGCTAGCTAGTGACTAAGATGCTCCATGTACCCCTTTGAAGGCTAAGGGAGCTCATTAGCAGAGATACAAGCCACCACATGCTCATCATTCTTATCATCCAGCACCACAGTATCAGAATGGTTTGGGTTGGCACGGACCTTAAAGATCATCTAGTCCAACCCCTCTGCAATAGGTGGGGATGCCACACACCGGACCAGGTTGTTCAAAGCCCCATCCACCTGGCCTTGAACAGTTCCAGGGATGACATATCCACAGCTTCTCTGGCCAACATGTTCCAGTGCGTCATGACTTCATCATAAAGAATTTTTTCCTGACATCTAATCTAAACCTACCCTCTGTCAGTTTAAATCCATTCCCCCTTGTCGTGCTACATGTCCACTACATACCCTTGTAAAAAGTCCCTCTCTGGCTTTCCTGTAATCCCTCTTCAGGTACTGGCATGCTGCTATATGGTGTCCCTGGAACCTTCTCATCTTCAGGCTGAACAGCCCCAACTGTCTCAACCTGTCTTCATAGGAGAGGTACTCTAGCTCTTCGATACTCTTTATGGTCCTCCTCTGGACAATATGGACTCCAGCAGATCCACATCTTTTCTTCGCTGGGGGACCCAGAGCTGCTCCCAGTACTCATCACTGGGCCATTCAATTTACTAATAGAAATACAGCATTTCTCTTCACACATGTGGTGTAGCAGTGTTTATTCTGCTGTTTTAAAGCTAGTGATGTGAACTTTATCTTTATTTATTTTTTTTTTTTTTTTTTGCTGGTGAGCTGAACACCTAACTGGGGTTTGAAATGAGGCCCATCAGTTGCTGGTGGGCTACCCTGCGGTACCCTGAGAGCCACAACAAATGGCAAGAATGTTGCTTTCCCCTGTAGCAACCCAAAACCTCTCACCACATTTGGTTCAGTTGTGGCATTTGTCCCCAAATACCAGCCCTTTGAGCAATAAGAAATAGGGCTTGGAATTAATAGCCTAAAGATACTATTTTTCAGTAAGACTGAAATGCCCATATGTGGAAGCAAAACGATGCAGAGGAACATATGCTGTACACTGATGAAAGGAGGTTGTGTGTGTTGGTAATAATCCTATTGCGCAGGATTTCTTTTTCAGATCTGAAGAGTGATGATTTGAACATGAAAACTAGAACTTTTAAGATAATTTGTTCAGAATAATTGGTGATGTATATCCATGCAGAAAACCTGATGCAACCTCAGCTTTACTGTGTTAGGCAACGCTTATGTCAATATCCTGTTACAGCCAAATCCGGAAATAGCAATCTCATTTTGCCAGTAAATTCCTATTACATTGTAATACCACATCTGATGCTGTTTTATATTAGGAACATGCAGTTAGGATGTTCTTGCTGTTTGCTCACATTGCATTCCCTGCTTACTAATTCCTCTGTATTTCATTTGTAAAACTTTCATAAGCTATCCAGGGGTGACTGATGTTCCTTACTTTATTTTATAAAACACATAGAACAACTCTGTACACTATGGAAATAGCAAGGAGATTCCCTAGAAAGATCTTACCCTCGCATGGAATTCTTCAGAAGCTAGAGATAACTGTGGATTTTGCAAGGTGGGTGCAAGCCTGTGAGCAAAAAAAGGGAGTCCCCCTAAAACAGTGCTGTACCAAGCCTAGCAATACTCCAGTCTGTGAAAAAGACCAATGCATTTTTGGTTTTGAACACCGTTCTTCTAGAGTTCTGTAAATGGTTTACCAACACAAGTGTGCACAGGTTCTCAGACTATTCTATGCAAGCTACTCCACAGGAAAAATCTTGTGCAGAGGGAGCAGAAGTACCATACAAAACATTCCTGCCAGAGCCCACATCAGAGTTCAGGTCTTGCATGTGAAAGTAGGAGACTCCTGCATGTTCTAGCCACATCCCAGACTTTTCCTAAAGGGGGCTGAAATTCCAAAGGTTGATGGCTCAGTGGAGCTAGAAAGCTTTTTTTGCATTTAAAGTTCACATGTAATTGTTGCTATTCTTCTCGTTAGTCACTGTATAGTCAACTTTTTCTGGTCCCAGAGCAGTGTAGTCCAAGGTAACTTTTCCTCCACACTTCTCATCCTCTATTCCCTGTCTCTTGGGCTTACCACAGTGTGAACTGGAGGGTTATGTGTCTCACCATTTAGGCTTAGCATACTCTCTTAAAGGCTCTTGTTGAAACACCATATGGTCAACAATCTCTCCAGAATATGCTGGTTCTGAGAAAGCTTTTTGAGATTTAAAGAACATATTTTTTACAGCAGAGATTGCTAGGTTGAATGAAAGGTATTGGTACTGTTAGTAGTTTCTGCAGGGGAAGAAGTAAGAATAGTAAAGACTGAGAGAGAAGCTCAAACTTCTAAAAAGGAGAGAGAATCATACTCAGTTTGAAATTTAGGTCAGAACTACATCAGATTTATTTTTATACAGGTTCATTTCACACACTTCACTGCTAAAAAGCTTTGTCTTCTCCTTCAGTTATCTCAGCCAGTACAAATAAAGTCTGCAGAGCATGTTTCACCACCTCAGTTGTGTGGACTAGTTAATCTCCCAAGGCTGATGGAAACTCAATCAAGGAATGTTGATAGATTAAACTGGAGTCAATGGTAAGAAAAAGAGGCTTGCTGAGATATCTGACATGACAAGTCTCCAGTAGAGGAGTGATGAGATTTCACATACCCTAAAAATAGTGTAGCTTGACTTAGTGACAAGTGACCCAAGGAGCTACAACACTCACATACCTATTTTAAATGATTTACAATGTTGTATTTCCAATCAGTGTCTTGGTAAGTGTCTTCCATGTGTTGCTAGTTGTTTGTACAGAACAGAGAAAAACAGGATGTTAGTATAGTCTGCATGTTTAGGAATTATCTGCTTCTGCCCCTAGTTCAACATCTGAAGTTATAAAAATTGTGTCTAACAAAATGTGATGGGATATGCAGAGGATTATGCTTTCAAAGTAGCAGAAGCAGATGAGCTTTTAAGCAACAGTGACCCTGGTTTTATATAAATATGCCTGCTAAAAATGAACAAGGGAAGAGGAATATTGAAATAGATGACAAAATAATCAGAGAATCATTTAGGTTGAAAAACACCTCCAAGATCAAGTCCAGCTGTTAATCCAGCATTGCCAAGTCCACCATTAAATCAATCCCCTAAATGCTGTAACTACATGTCTTTTAAATACCCCCAGGGGTGGTGAGTCCATCACTTCCCTGGGGAGTCTGTTTCAATGCTTGACAACCTGTTCAGTGAAAAAATTTTTCCTAATATTCAGTCTAAACCTCCCCTGCCACAACTTGAGGCCATTTCCTCTCATCCTGTTGCTTGCTACTTATGAGAGGAGACTTGCCACAGCCTCCTTTCAGATAGTTGTAGAGACAAATAAGGTTCCCCCTGAACCTCCTTTTCTCTGGGCTAAACAACCCCAGTCCCCTCAGCCACTCCTCATACGATTTATGTTCCAACCCCTTCACCAGCTTTGTTGTCACGCTCAACACCTCAATGTCTTGTTATGAGAGGCCCAGGATTTGAGGTGTAGCCTCACCAGTGCTGAGTACAGGGGAACGGTCACTGCCCCAGTCCTGATAGCCACACTATTTCTGTTCTGTTCACCTCAGCTCTCGGAGCTTGGCCATACAGCCAGTTTTTTACCCTGTGGACAGTGCCCATCCCAGCCATGAGCAGCCAGTTTCTCCAATGCTTTGGGAAATGGTGTTAGAGGCTTTAATAAGGTTTGGGCAGATAACATCCATGGCACTTCCCTCATCCATTAAGTGGGACATAGATGGAGATCAGTTTGATCAAGCAGTACCTGCCTTTCATAAACCCATGCTGGCTGTGCCTGATCCCCTGGTTGTCCTGCAGGTGCCACATGATGGCACTCAGGACGATCTGCTTCATGACCTTCTCTGGCATTGAGGTCAGGCTGACAGACCTATGGTTCCCCAGGTTCTCTTTCTGGCCCTTTGTGAAGTTGGGCATTACATTTGCTGGCCTCCAGTCAACTGGTACCTCTCTGTTAAGCTAGGAATGCAGGCAAATGATTGAAAGCGCCTTGTTGAGCACTTCTGCCAGCTCCTTCAGTACCCTTGGGTAAATTCCATCTGACCCATAGATGTGTGCGTGTCTCAGTGGTATAGCATGTTGCTAACCATTTCCCCTTGGGTTTTGGAGGCTTCATTCTGCTTCCTATCTCTGTTTTACAGCTGAGAGGGCTAATACTCCCTAACATACAGGGCTACCCCACTGCCTCTTGTTCCTTGCCTATCTCTTCTGAAGAGTTTGTAGCCATCCATTGCAGCACTCTTATTGTGCAAGGCATCCCACCACATTTCCCTGATGGAAATTTGCCATAGTGTTCCTGCTGCACTGTGGCTTCCAGTTCCTCTAGTTAATTGCCTGTGCTGCAGGCATTGATGTAGATGCACTTCAGTTGGGCTATTGGTCTTGCTACCTTTTTGGAGGGAGAAGCCCTAATTCCTACCTGTCCAGTCTCAGTCACTTCCACGGTTTCTAACACACCAATGACCGTTGCATGAATCTCCATCCTCTACCTCCACTGAGACAGCACATAAGGACCTTGCTATTGCACTGCTCCCCAAACACTGATGTGCTGCCCCCAGGCTTATGTCCAGTGGGCCGGGTTTTATCACTTTCCCCCTTCAAGTACAGTAGAGTAACCAGAATTATTCTGAATGGATTTTTTTTCTTATTAAGATTTGCATGAGGCATCAACTGCTCTTTGTAATTCTCTTCTTAACAGTATCATCAAAGTATTCCTTAACAAAACATATATCTTTGCTGCTGTATTTATAGTCACCCTATTTAAAATCAAGACAAAATAAATTTTTGAGTTCAGGGTATTGCAATAATCCTAAGAGCATACAGAATAAAGGGTTTGAAAATAGTCACAGATAAGAACAGGAGACTACTCAAAAGTGTGTAATTTCCTTTGCCAAAATAGTAATTGATTTAGGACACACATTTCTCCCTACCAATTTTTTCTCAACTGGTGAAATCCAAAGAAGGCATCCAATCATTCAGCAATATAAGACATATTTATCAATGTGCAATTAGCTAGCTGCTTGTTTTCTGCTCTTTTCTTAGCTAATGTTTTGCGTCAAAAGACCCCTAAGTCCTGGAACACCTACAGGTTTCTGAACATATGTGAGGGGCCTAAATGATAACATCTAATTTTATCACCACACATAGACAATGAACAGAAAGATATGTATTGGGTAAGAATTGCAACAAACAAATCAAAACTGGAGTGAGCCCAAAGCTTGATGTGCTATAAATATTTTTAGGCTGAGTGGAAATAAAGCTGGCATGAATGGGTAGATTTAATGAACTTCTTCTGAGCTCAGACATAATTGGAAGTAAGTGTCTTAATTGTGCTTCATATACTTCCATAGAGTGGCAGATTAGCTGCCTCTTGGTCTTTAAAATGCCCATAATAATTGTGGTGATTGAAAAGAAACATTTCCTTAAATGACAGTGCTCTTGGAAACACCTGACTGGCTAGTACTGTGATACATGAGACAGTATGGCCCTGTCTGTCTGCCTTCAACCAGGACAGTAAACAGTATATGTGGGCTTGCACAGGCAGAGCTGTTAAATTTGTTCTTAGAAATGCAGCTGGCAAGGTTGGATCATTTATACCTACAGCTGTATTTTATGAGACGTTCTGCCTATTATGAGATGTTTCAAGCTTTTGCTCAAGGCTGCAAGGCAGCTTTGCAAATCAGATTGGATCATCTGGTTCCTCCCACCAGGATGCTGCTCTGCAGCAGGATGGCTCCAGAGTGTGAATTGAATGTTAGTCTGACACTTGCTGTTGGCACCTGACTTCTGCTGACTTCTGTGGGATCATGCAGTTAATCATATCATAATGTTGATGACATCATACTACTGCTCCTTATGAAAAAAAGACTAAGATTTGTCATTGTTAAAGCCATAATCCAAGGTCCAGAGAGGTTGGCAGGGAGGACATGCAGTAGCTGAGACTATAAATACCCTACCATATGACAGTGTACATGCCTTGGCAAAAACTCATATTGACACCTGCCATATCTGCAGGAGAAGTTGGAATTTAGGCTGAGAAGGAGGACAAGGGCAGCCAACAGGCTGGGAAACAGGAGTATGTTATGGTGTATATCAGTACAGGGTGTGAGGTGTCATGACAATATAGACCTGCAGGAGGTGGAATCAGAAGACACTCAAAAGGTACTTCATGCAACTAATGGCTAATCTAATGCATAAAGGCTGCAGTTTTGAGGACATTTCCCCTCCACATACCTTTCTCTGTCAAATGTCCCACTGATCAATGTCTTCTGAAGCTCCCTGCTCTGTTACTGTAGGTTAAATATCAGCTGTGGATGCTGCAACATTTCCTGCAGTCATCTAACTCACATGATCCAGCCCACTACTCTCATCAGCATTTCTATCATGCTAGAAACAGCCTTTAGAGAAAAAGTATCTCCAACGAAACTGCACAGATTCCATTCCTCTGGCAGGCAAATCAGTCACCCTTTGAATGACTTTTAAAATTACTTCATAGATCTTTCACTTTGTCAGAAGACAATGTAGCCTCTTTCCATTCTCCATGTGCCTGCTGCATGTGTGATATACAGTGTTGCACTGCTACTGCAGTAGTACAACTACCTTAAAGGAGGGTGTAGTGAGGTGGGAGCTCGTCCATTCTGCCATACCTACAGTGAGAAGACTAGGAAAAATGGTCTTAAGCTGAGATAGGGGAGATTCAAATTAGATATTAAAAAAAAAACAACCCATTTCACTGGTAGGGTGGTCAGGCATTGGAATAGTCTGCCCAGGAAGGTGATGGAGTCACCATCCTTGGAGGTGTTTAAGTGGCATCCGGATGTGGTGCTTGGTGATCTGGTTTAGTGGTTTAGGGGTTACAGTGATAGTGCTGGGTTGACAGTTGGACTTAATGATCTAAGAGGTGTCTTCCAACCTTGGTGATTCTATGATTCTACCGGAGCACGATCCTAACTTGGGCACCTAAGTTGCAATCATGTACACTAGTGCCAGTAATAGGAGTTTAGGATGCCCTGCAAACATAGCAGGGACTGCCTAGGAGCAGCTCAGGATATGAAGTGCACCTGAGAATTAGGGGAATGCCACTGAGATCAGACAGGAAACCCAGATGTATCTGCTTCTGCTTTCACAGTTTAAATTGGGCACCTCTATTCTCCTCAGCTGTGCTGATGTGCCTCTATTGTTAGGCAAGGAAGAATAAAAGACACTTAAAACTCAGTTACTGAAATGACAAAAATCCCTTTTCTGTCCCTCTTTGCTGATTCAGGTTACAAGGCGGCAAAACACTTTCTCACACTGGTACAACAGGAAAAGGGGTAAAGAGCTTCAAGCAGGTATGAATGACTTTCTAAATTTCTTCAAGCATCCTTGCCACCAGGGAAGATGCCTGTCATAACTGCATTCCTGCTGAACTGACTAGTGGAGAGTAAAGATCAACAACGAAAGGATGAAAATCACCCTTCTTTACAAAGCCAGCAAACTGCCCGTGGTGTGGCTTTGACTGTAAACTGTGGAGAGGAGTCTCTGGAGGCTCTGGGAGTTGATTGTTTGGGATTTCTGGGATGGTGGTCCAGTCCTCTATGCACTGGAAGTTGGACCCTTGGGATTGGAAACATCCTTCTTTTCACAGGCCAGAGTGATGCCGTGATAGTGTCAATATCTAGGCATTATTGTAGTTGGAGGAGCAGGAAGCAGCAGCCTGCCTGAGCAATCATGTTTTACCTCCTGTCTAGGGAACAAGGAATGAGAAACAATGCATTTTTCTGACTGAACCTCGCCTAATCCACCTGAGTTTAGTTTGCACTTCCCCTACCTTGAACCAGGTCCAGTCACCTAAGTGCCACAGCAGGAATTATACTGTAGCCTTGGCAGTGCTACTTCATTAGCCTGTAGTGCTGGTAATTAAAAAACACAAACCCAAACAAAAAAGCCCTGCCTGTTGTTATCGTTCATTGTTGTTTTCTTTTTTCTCTACACAACCTGGGCTCACCACGCTGGTGACCTCATGGTAGGAAGCTGGGATGGAGGAGGTGTTAGCAGTATTCCAGCAGACCGCTACAGGCAGGAAGGAGCTCATCATTTTTACAGCTGATGCATGCTGAGAGGCCTGCCGTTGTCTGTCAGCAGCCAAGGAAGCAAGGCCAATGCTTCAGATACTGTGTCAGACAGAAACAAGGCAGTGGTGTAGTGCAGCGTGAGAAACTATCATGCTTCATGTATAAGAGGTCATAGATCCAAAAATACACCTTTTTTCAGAGCAGGTGAATAGTGATAGAAGAGAAGTTATCTTTCTGGAAGTTTTAGCTGAAGACAGGGCACTAGACTCAGTATGGAAGTAACTGCATGAAATTACATGGTCTTTCTTACATAGATTTGATGATCTTTCCCCTCCTGGGTATTAGAAAAACGTGAACATCTCAATTTTTGTCTTGTTTTTGTTTGTTTCCTTACAAAAGATGCCCACCTTCCTTACTTATAATGTAAGTTTGCATGTATGCAGTGAGCAAGAAACAGAGTTTTCTTCTGAGCTGAAAAACTGGCAGAAAGGAAAGGAAGAAGTCAGCAGATACTCCACGTCCATCAGAAAAGGATGCAGATACAGTGAGGAAAAGAGAGCAGTGAATCATCAGTGGAAAAGGAATACAGTGCCTTTCATTTGTATATCCAGATAAGATTTGATTGACACTTCTATTTATTAAAAGTGCACAGCTTACTAGACTCTTTTACAAGAATATATTCGCTCTTTGTTGATTTTCTTTAAAGGATGTCCTTATTTGTTACATGTAAACAGCAAACTGTAAAGAGAGCAAATTGTAGCCGTCTCTGTAGTAATTGTATCTGTGTTGGTAAAATCATCTCTGACCGTATTTAGAGATCTGGTTGGTGTCATGAGGAAACGTAATACATTTATTTGACAAGTGACACCAATTTCAAAGTAGTCAAGTTTCTTCTGAAGACCACAGTATGCAGTAGTCTGTGAGACACAGAATGCAGTGATGTGGTATTGTACCAGCAAAATAACTCTTATTGGATTCACGTTGTTGCTGTCACTGAATGCATTTCAGATTTCCTAAACAGACATAAATGACTCTGATCTCCCAGATCCATCACTCACTTGTAGCGTGCTTGCAATATTGAGGTTTATGCAGTAATCCACCCCTTCAGGATGGAGGGCTACCAATCACAATCCTGCTGCAGTGAAAATGATACTTTGACTGAAACCAGGCATCGCTACCAGGAGCAAGCTGAAGGATTTCCAGGGCTGCCGAGCCTCCTCCTTAGCTCTCATCCAATAAGCATCTTTCTGTGCTTATATTTATGGGTGCAATTAGGCAGCTCGCGTGCTGTGTTTCTATAATGTGGCTGTTAACGCGTGACAAAAATTCTCAATGGCAAAGTGCAACAAGTAAAACGCTGCAATTCGTGGATTTTAATTTGGTTCTGAGAAAGACGGCATGTTCGGTTCACCTTCACACCCTAGCACAGGCTCAGAGACACCGAGGCTTCCTGCACAATTTGTTTGCTAAGCCGGCTCTGGCCATGGCGTTATCTCACAACAGGTGTCGAGGCAGCCGCCGACTCTATGGAGATAAGGTGGGGGAGCGAGGGAGAGGCAGACGAGTTCTGGACCAGAGGTTAACCTCTTCCAGGGCTCAAATTGATCCAACCTTTCTGGAAAGAAACTGGGCAATCCCTTTCCCAGACGGCAAGGACTGACCTGGCGATGACAAGCACCCCCTTGACACCCGTATTAATGAACCCAGAGGACAATTCCCGCGAGGCAAAGCTTAAAGGTGCAGCTGCGGAAGGCCGACAGAGGCTGTCGGGGAGTGCCGGTGGTGCTGCTGCCTCAGGTGGTCGGGCGGGGGCCGGCCCGGGGTAGCCGCCGGCAGATGGCCCCCGCCGCAGCGCCGAGCGGGGACCGCGGCGGAGGAGGGGCCGGCTTCGCCGCGCTCAATCCCCGAGCCCGCTGCCCTCTTCCTCCGCCTCCTCCCTCGCCGCGATGGCTTCCTAAGGGCGATGCTCCGGGCCGCCACCACCTCCCGCTCTGTTGCCGGGAGCTCGGTGGGCGCGGGCCGGGTCCCGCGGTGTCCGGGGGCCGGGCCGGGGCGGGGGCTCCAGCCCTGCCGGGGCGGGGGCAGCCGGTGCCCGGCGGGGGAGCCGGTCCGCCGTGAACCCGGAGCAGCGCGCCTGAGCGGCCGCCTGCGGGCCATCCATCCCTCCCTGGAAATGCCCCTCCTGGCCCCGCCGGCAGCCGGAGGCGGCATGTAGCGCGGGGGGAGCGGGCTCCGCGGGGGACGGGAGAAGCCCCTTCCCTCCACCCGCACACACAGACGCACACACACACACACACCCCGCACCGCACCGCGGCGCACGGCCGGCCCTCCCTCCCTGCTCCCCGCCCGCTGGGTGCATGCCCGCCTCGCCCGGCGCAGGCACGGCTCGCCGCTGAAGCAGCCCCGCCGCCGGGCACCCCCGGGAGCGCCGCCGCCATGGCCGAGGAGGGCTCAGACGTCCCCAAGGAGTTGATCGGTGAGGAACGGGGCATGGCGGCGGGAACGGGGCGGGGGGGAATCCCGGGGGAAGGTGCTGTGGGGGCAAGTTTGGAGGCCGCCGGGATGCAGCGCTGCCGGAGCGGGGCTGGGGGGTTGGGGTGGGGGGTGGTCTGTGGGGCCGGGGGGAGCCGAGGGGGCTCCGCGGAGCGCTGGAGGGGCGGCGAGGCCGCGCTGTTGCGGGCGGGGGCTGCGGGGCTGCGGCGGGGAGGCGGCGGCGGGCAGGGGCTGCGCCCGGGGATCCGAGGCCGGGCACGGCGTGTGCCCCGCTCCGGAGGGCTCTGCCGCGGCCGGGCACGGCGCTGATGAAGCTGCCCCGGCCCCCCGCGCCTCCCGCACCGCCACCCGGCCGGGGCACGTCCTCGGAGCGCCTCAGCCTGGCGGCACGGACCGCGGCTCCTCTCGTTGATTTTTATTTATCCCCCGGGGGGTTTTGCCTAGTTCAGGACTCGTTTTTCTGTGTGGAGCGAGAGTATTTGTAATTAAAGTTTTATGGCCACACGCACACGAGCCCCCCTTGCTGCATGCTATGCGCTTAGGAAATCACAGGTGATGGCGAGGACCCCTGAAAATGCAGTCATCGCTTTTAGGGAGCTTCCGATAAATGGGGTAAATGGATCGTCAATGCATTACATGTGTAACCAGTGTCATTTGGGGTAACAGGTCGTATGCTCCAGGTCCTCAGCCACCTTGCTCAGGCCAAACTTCTTTTGGTTGTAATTGTGGGTTTTGCCTGTTGAAGAGCTACCTGAGGATCTTGCCAACCTTAGAATAATTTAAAATGTTGCCTTGATGATAGATGGAAACAGAAATTTGTCAGACAAGGTACATGTTGAGTTCAATTCAGTCCTTCAGCCCTTACCTAGTTAATTTATAGTGTTGCATTTCCTTCACTTCTGTCAGTCAGCAGCTGGTTTTAGCATTTATAAATTATCGGTGAAAATATGGACTGAGGGTTGCAGCTGCCACAGAATTTTTTCTGTAGTGTCAAAGTAGCTCTATTTTACAGTCATTTTAGTCTGCAAACCATGTGGTTGACTTTAGTCTATAGCTTACTACTAAGAAGTAATGATCAGAGAAGTGTTCTAGGAGTAGCTATAGTCAAAACCATGGACTTACTCTGTTTTACAATGGCCAGGCAAATTTGAGGTGCTAATACATGGTACTTCTTACTCAGTGTTGGTCTGCACTGTAGTGTTGTAGTTGAGATGTGGTGCATACTACAGGCAAGAGGAAAGTGGGCATCTTCCCATTCCCTCCTCTGGTGGCTTTGGACAGTTTTAAGAGTTACTCCCCAGCCCTGATACCCTACAACTATCCAGCTTGCTTTGCCAGGGGTTCTTCTGTGGCATGTGGATCTGCTCATGTAAATTGGTTTAATTTCTAGCAGTATTTTGATGTCTGCATGTTAAAATTTAACCTTTAAACAGACTTCTTTGATGTAACCATGTTTTGAGAACAGGATGAAAGGATAGGCTTTAAAGCTGAGTGGTTGGAGTGTGGAGATTAAACTGAGGGTGGGAGTGTTTGAGCTGCAGTTTTTGTTCTGTTACTCACTTCCCATGTGACCTTTGTCAGGTTTCCTAGGTCATAGTCTGCAAAAAACCCTCTTATTGTTGGCTTACCTAGATCTGCTCCTCTGAGGTGTGGGTATCTGAAGTCTCTACAGCATTAACAATGGATGAACACCTTAAAATATAAACCTTAATATTATGTTTCCATCTCATGAGTCTGAAAATCTACTTTGTGAGTCCACTTGCCGCCCAACGTGGAGGGAAGTGTTCTTCATCACATGAAGAATATCTTAGCGCTTTGAAGAAGCATTTTGAACCCTTTCAGGCAGAAGGGAAGGAGCTGTCATTCTGATGCTGCTTTGCGAAGTCTGGTTTCCCAGGCCCTTTCTCTTCCTATGGCTTGTTGGAGTAAGAACACTGGAGCTGAGGGATTGCAGTCACTTCTTCCCTGTGGGACAGTAAAGGAAAGCAAGTGGGTCTCTCCACACTGGTGCCTCAGGAGGAAGTCCCTTGCTAGATGTAGGCATTTGGAGCTGTTTATGCGAGAGGAGAAACTGAAAGGCAGAGGCTGCAGTTGGAGGTAAAGTAGCACAGACAGCAGTAATACCTTTCCTTCTTCAAGGAGGTAAGACTTCATGAAAAAGGCTGTGTGGCCAGCTTGCTTCTGGGTTCCCAATCAGGGGCAGAAAGACCAGAATTAGGCATTAGCCCAAGAAAGGAAGCCTTGGGAGAAAAGTTCGCATGGGGCTGGACTTTCCCCCAGGCTTCGCTTACCTGGCTGCTCCGGGAGCTTGCAATCTGGCTGCTGACCAAGTGGTTGCTCCGGGAGCTGGCTGTGCTGGCTGTCTGCCATGGGGCTGCTGCAGCTTGGGACAGGCTTCTCACTGGGCAAGCCGCTGCTACCGAGGAGCTTTTGTTTCCTGATAGGAAAATTAAAATTCCTGGGGGAAAACATGCTGATTCTGCAGAAAGAGCTCTTACTCATGAAGAGTCTCTCCGACCAGCCACATTTCTGACTTGCACACCCTTCTGCCCTGCAGGCAGAACACTGTGGCCTGGGCTAAACATCCAGGCTTAATAAATGATGTGTTTGTGCTATCTTCTGACTCCGGGATGAAAATTGTGCAGAAATGTGCTATACACAGCACTGTAATTAAAAGCCTTAGGAGTAGTCCATTATCTTCACTTTCAGCCTTTAAACTTAAGCTTACACAAGGGCAAAGTGTATGTCTGGAGAGGGTGGAGACTTGTCTTTTACAGATGCCACTTGTAAGGCTGGAAATAGGTTAATGTGTTTAAAAGATTTCTTTTTCATTCCCTTTCAGTGGGGGCCAGGGAGTGAAACTTACTGAAGGTGCCAAATTGGCTCCTCTAGATGAACTCCTCTGTTTATCTCTCAATTACATCAGTTTCAGTAGTTGTATGTTCCCTTCAGGCTGGGGTGCAAATGTTCAGGGGAAAAGCTGGTTTGTTTCATACTTGTCAGAGGCTGTGTATACACGTGTATGGGTGTACATACTAATATATTAGGCAACTACCATAACTTTGGTATTGGCACCATGAAGTGGCTACATTGTTGTTGGGGCTTGGACAGAGACCACTGTTGCCTTCCACAGCATCCTCTGCAGGTCTGCTTGGTTTGCTTTGCAGCTTCAATGCACAGAGTGCAAAATGTGCGAACACTTTGCTCCTCCATTACCTGACCCATTTAGCCTCCCTGATATTAACAACAGGCTAAAATTTGCGCAGTGCAAGGAACTAATTTGCATGAGCAAGCTTTTCAGGTACAAATAATAGCAAGTGATGAATTTGTTTTTTCCCAGAGTAGAGCTAAGCAGTGCTGGAGCTTGTCTCGGGAATGCTTTTGATATGTAAGTAGTGCTGGAAAGAAATATCAAATTGTGTTTAGAATCCTGGCGTATAGAATCGACAATCCTATCACGGTAGATATACATTATTGTGTGGATGGCATACTTAGAAAAGTTGTACTTGTGTTAGGTTGTGTTTACTACTGGTTCATGTGCATGAGACTCCCGTAAGTGCAGGCAGTTGAACAACGTGGCTCTGAGTCGTTTTGAAAATGCAATAGTGGCATTTGTTTCCTTCTTGTGTCAACACTGAAGGTATTTAATTAAGGTATTTTGTTTCATTTCAGAAAGTGTCAGGGATGTTATTGGGAGGAAAATCAAGATTTCTGTCAAGAAGAAAGTAAAACTGGAAACCAAGGGAGATAAAGTGGATAACAAAATATTGGTAAGTACAGTAAAATGACTCTGATTACATATGTGAAGGAAAAGCCAGTACCTTTTCAGAAAGCATTAATTCTCCTCTGGAAGGATTCTTTGAACTTTGCGTATGCCATAAGATACCCATATAATTTATTTTCCTACTTTCTTGATAGCCTGCATAGCAAGTTGTTGTGCAGTTGTGCATGTGTACACACATATTTATCACTGAGTTGTTTTTCAGAGTTTAGGGCATTGTGTTGTGAACTGATGATCAAGCAAGCTATTATCAGAACCTGTTCTAAAATAATTTGTTGCCTTTGCTGATTAGGTTTCCTGTTTGCATCTGTAAGAGTTTTAAGTGGACAAGAAATGTAAAATTATCTTTCAAGAATCTTCTGAAACTGTTAGGCAGTGAAGAGTAAGAGTAAAACTGTTGGGTTTTTTGAACTCAAATGACAATTTGCATTTTTTAATACTCTGTTAAGTCATATATCTGCATTTTTAAAAAAATACATAATGTGTAGGATTCTAAATTGTTCTTAAAACTGTAGTGGAGGAAAGTGCCAAATTAATCTCACTGAAGTATGCTTTCCTGTTTTCTCAAGAATAGTTTTGCTGGCCTCTCTTGATAGGAAGAAAGCTATGGTAATAAGCAACTATGTTTGCATGCTATCTTGAATATGCAAAAAGACATGGAACTATATTTCTTCATTCTTTTGATATGTCTTTATCCAGAAAACTCGTAGAGTAACAAACACAAATAAATACAGTGCTGATATAATATTTTGCATGATATTTGAGATCTGGTGCCTTGTGTTAGTGCTGTTGCATATTTGAATTTGTTTCATTGCCAAAGTTGTTGTTACAGGTATTAGGTACATTCCCCATACAGCTATCCTATTTTGTCTTTCAAAACCACAACTTCTTAATCACTTGTGAATTATCATCTTAATGTACGTGTTACTTATCCTTGAGCAGTAACTCTGTAGATATTGGCTCACTTTTCAGTGAGAGCTGCTACTTAAGGAATTTGAAATATTTTCTGCATAATATCTACCCATCTTATATGTAGCTCCTAGGTTTACAGTTTCTGTACTGGAAATAGATTGAATATGTGAATGTTGATTGATTGTCTCTATTTGTTTGAAAGCCATGCTTATAGGGAAGGCTGACAGGTTTCACTGAAGTGGTTACACTTGATTGACTTTTTGACTTGCACAAAATCTTTACTATGATCAGTAGTGAAATATATTGTGGAAATACTGAAATACTGGTCTGAACTGATGGGACCAAGAGAATGTCAAGCTTTGAATTATCTGTGAAGTTTCTGAGGGATGTACTACTCAGCAGTAAAATGCCTAAATGAGATGACTCAGGTGTTTATGCTGTCTTTAATCTCCTAAAATCTCAGGTGGGGAACTTTTACCTTTAATGACTGAAGAGGTACTGAAAGGGAGGGAACCTGTTTAAGGGGTTCATGAGTTAGTGAGTACCTCTTGTGGGCATGCATGTTGTCTTCAGTGCCCAGGATAAGTCTTTCAAGGGGATGAATTGCTCCGTGTTGTTTGGTAGAACCATTTGTTCTTCAATGCAGAAATGCAGGGGATTTACACTGGGGAGAAAAAGAATTCTTTTTTTTTTTGTTAGAGAAATTGATTATTGACTGTTGGGGCAGGATTTTGTGTTTTCTTTTGCCATAGAAGAAAAGTGCTGTGTGTGAAGTGATACGAATCACTAATGACACTTGTCTTTACCATGTCTCTCTGATTGCATGTGTGTATCTTTAGATGGGATTGCTTTGGTTTTGTTTTTTTTTTTCTCCCCAGAAGTGCTGAATGTTATCTGCTGTGGCAGAGCCAGTAGAGATTGTTGTTCTCTTTGAGGATGCAAAGTTCTCTGAAATGCAGGGTGCTCTGAAAAAAATGACACCAGTGACACCTTAAGTTTGGTACCTCAAATTAGTGGAGACTTTTTGGCTTTAGGGTGTCTACACAGTCTCACTTCTTACCTGTGAAGTAGAGGACGTATACCCTCCTCTCCTAAAAAGAGTTGTGATGAAAATAAATAATCTTTCTTCAGAAGTATGTGAATGTTTAATACTAAATGCCATAGGAAATCTGCCAACAAAATTAAGAATTTTTGTACTTCAAGCTGGGACTTAACAGTATTGAGTATATAATGCATATGGCTACATTCTGACCAGTGGGTAAAACTGAATACTGAGTTGTTATGCCTTGGGTGAGCCTGTCAAACAGAATGCTGAGTGAAATGTTGGCAGCAAAAGCAATTCAGTAATTAAAGACTATATCCTTAAGTGAATGCACCAGAGGGCTCAAATGTGATTGCATGGGCAGCCTTCATGCCAGATCTCCTCCACTCCTGGAAGCTTAGTTTTGAAACGTTAATCTTCTGAACACTCTCTCTTGAGTGCATGTGTAGCAGTGAATTGTTTTGAGATTTTGGTTTGAATTTTATTAATAGTTGGGTGTTTACAAGCAAATTACGTGGCATACATTGGGTCCAGCACTTAATAAGGAGAAAGTAGCAGTTGCGCTCATCTAGCTAACCCCAGAGCCATTGTGAAATGTGCTTGTGGTTTTAAAGGAGGTTGATCACAGAGGTTGGCACTGAGCCCTGACACCCAAATCTGTACTTTATTTAAATGATCTCTCATCCTTCCTTCCTAGGGAAATACAGCAGAATCAGTACCACTTTGAGAAAGGGAGATTATTTTAAAATGACTGCACTTGGCAGGTAACTATAAAAACACTTGACCTCTGGCCCTGTTGTTCACAGTGTATTCAAGTTACAGAGTACTAGAATATGGATGTAACCCTCTACTTAAATCACTCTGCTATGAGAAATTTCTCTAATAATTAAGATGGAAAATATAATCTGAGACTAAAGAAAAAACAGTGCAAAACCCCTGGCGTTGCTTGGAATAGGGTCCTAATATTAAACTGGCAAAGTTGGTGAATAGAATCTGTGCTTCCCTTAAGATGCTCTAGAATCTCAACCTGGGGTGTCAGAGCTTGGAAATTATGTCTAGGAGCTTTAATGTAAAACAGATTTTTTCAGTCTTCACAATGACTTTGCTGCCGCAGTAATCTCTGTCTGCAGTTATTTATTCAGTTAGTCATAATGATGCAAACCAGTAAACATCATGAGCTTCTCAACTGCCTCTGGTCTGCTGGCACCAAATCTCAGATGTTCAGGCAGCAGACTGGTATTCAACCTTGAAAAGGCAATAACCAGCTTGAATGGGTAGAAAATCATTGCTCAAGTGATTAGGACCAACCCTAGCCCCGTCCAGGTTATCTGGATACTCTTGCAGATCAAAACTGCCATTAGGGAGGGTGAAGAAACACCCAGGTATAGTGAAGACCTTGAAAGATGATGAGCTGTCCCACAGGATGAGGGGAACAGACATGGTAGGGACTCCCCAATAGGTTGCAGTGCCACTGTGGGCCGGGGAGACACATAGCAGGGCTGGAAGATGTAGCTGGGGACAGCTGAGCTCCACTGGTCACCAGCAGTGCTGCAGTGCCAAGGCAGATCCGGGGTCAAGTCAGGCAGTTGGGTTTGGTGGGGCAGGCTCAGTTGGGAAAATGACCGAGTGCAGGCGTAGCTGTGGCGTTGCTCAGGCTGGAGTTGAGTGCTAGAGCTCCAAAGCAATGTGGGGAATCCTGGTCAAGACTGCTCCCTACTTTTGGAGTCACATGCACACATCATGTTGGGTGCAGGCAGCCAAATTGGCAGAGCTCTTGAGGCGGCTGCCCTAGCTGGCTCCATGTGTTGCTCAGCCAGAGGCAGGGCACTGCCACAGAAGTAGACCCAGTTGTGTTTGACTTCATATGATCCTTGCAACAGCAGTTTTATTGGGTTAAAATTGATAAGGACTTCACTATTTTCTAATCAGTGGAGGACTGCTTTCATTTTGTGTGATTGTTTTGTTTAAACCTGGTTTCTTTGAGGACAAGGTTTGAGGCCATCATGGCCAGCGCCTGTGGTGTTCCTCCTCACACTGACAACTTCTGACCTTCTCTTCACTTTCAGATTAAGCTGATGGGTATGTAGAGGTCTCAGTTGTTATGATAATACAGTTGGTTGGGGTGTGGGGGGAGGCAGGAAAGTAAGATAAACCATTACACACTTTCTGTCTCCTTGAAGCCTCCACCTTTTGCCACCATAAGGGATAAGGCAGAATGCCCTGTGTGTGTGTCTGTGAGATATTTCAGTGTTTGGTGGTTTTTTTTTTTGTTTTTTGTTTGTTTTTTTTTTGTTGGTTGGTTGGGTTTTGTTCTGTTTGTTGTTCTTTTGTTTGGTTTGTTTCTTGTTGTTTTTTAAATCCAGAGGACTCAGTGTTTATCAGAAGGTTATCACTTACAGACAAAAGTGGTAGGAAACTGGGCATCTTAGCTTTGGTGTTTGTGGCTCTGCTTTTCTCCCCTCTAAATAGCCAAGGTATATAATTTTGCTGATTATTTCCCGTTGCTGTTTCTCTCTCTGAGATTTATTGTAATTTATAGCAACCACTGAGAATGTGAAATGTGAGATAAAGGCAATATGTTAAAGAAATTTGACCAATTCCTTATGAAATACCAGTGTTTTCAGGAGTGGTTCATGACAAGCCAGAATTCAGGATTCATCTTACTTGTAGGTTTTTTACTATTAAGAAAAGAGAATGCTCCTAGCCTAGTTGCCTTTGAGATTAGTTTTCCTTTCTGAAATAATGTTGAGATATAAAATATAAGGAAACATTACAAATGTCCATGCTTTCTATATATCTGGTCTGGGTTTGTTTATTTTTTGCTTTGTCCTTTGGTTATTTTGGTGGTTCGTGATATGGTTTTTGGTTTTCTTTTTCCTTCCTCCCCCCCTCCCCCCAACCTTAAGGTTATAGAATAGTGTGATGTGGTGTAGTGACCAAAAGCACTTTATTAGGTAGTCTCATTTAGGAGTTTCTGTTACAGTTTTGCCCCCAGTCATTTACATTCTCTTTGTCAAAATATCAGTGCCACTTCTGAAATTGAAACAGTTGCTTTGGCAGGTGGTTCTCCTTAAAATGTACTGTATGCCCAACATAAATTCACTGGGAGCAATTCATATGTCCTTGTCACTTTCTCTGTGACATATGTTTTCATTGGCTTTTTAAAACAAAAAATTGAGTTAACTCCTGTCAAAAAAGTTTATATTTGTTCTGTGCACATGGTCTGAGACTTCATGTTCTGCATCTAAAGACTCACTTAAAAAGACTGAACTTTTATTTAAAAAATCTGTGTTTACTTTTAAAAGGAGCAAATATGGCCATTTTGTGTGCTGTCCATGTGGCTTCTGAATACTGCTTGAACACCCTGGTTGACTCTACTGAAGCAACTGAGAAAAGCAGAGCTCCTGTGCCTCTTCTAAGTGTGGAAGTCTCTGGGTGGAGGCAGTAATATTTTGCACTGCCAAAACTATTTTGGGATTAAAAGCTTTGGTGCTTGTTTTCCATTGCTCATCTTTTGTCTTGATCAGTCCGTGATAGTCTGCTCAAATAGAGATGAATTTCACATCTTGCCTTGAAAAATATGCACTTCTACTCAACCACTAAGAGCATGAAGCTCCCAGGGTTGTCTAAGGTTAGTTTTACATAAATGTGTGCAATCTCACATGTTATATCATGACATCTGGTGTGTGATAATGATGTTAAATCTGGACGTTCTTTTAAAATAATGGTGTTTCCTCTTCCCTGCCCAGAACATCAACTGTTATGACATATATCTTAAGTGTGTCTTTATGAAGATGAAAGGAGGTAGGTGTTGGTACATCACTCATGTCAGAAAGTCTAAATGAAGTGAGGTAGAGTAGTGAAAAAATGCTTACATGTGAAAATGCATTTTAATACATTTATGAGGTGCCTCTTAGAAAACAATTGAACTGTGGCCAATAAGATTGCTACAGAAAACTGAAATAAAAAGAGGACAGCTGGAAATAGAATTTATTAATTCAGTCATGCACTTGTATGTATTTCCAAAATAAGAAGTGCTTAAAAAAAATATTCATGTGCAAGTTTCACTGAAATTTACATTTATGTTATACACTGATCCATAAGGTTGCTTATGAAAACCCAGCATTCTGGAGTACTGTGTCCAGCTCTGGGGGCCCCAGTGTAAGAAGGATATGGACCTGGTGGAGTGAGTCTAGAGGAAGGCCATGAAGATGATCAAAGGGCTGGAGCACCTCTGCTATGAAGCCAGGCTGCGAGAGTTGGTGTTGTTCAGCCTAGAGAAGAGAAGGCTCCAAGGAGACCTCATTGCTGCCTTCCAGTAGTTAAAGGGGACTTATGAGAAAAAATGGGGTCAAATTTTTTAACAGGTCCTGTTGTGATAGAACAATGGGGAATGGTTTTAAACTAAAAGAGGATTGATTTAGACTAGATGTAAGGAAGACTTTTTTTATGACGAGGATGGTGAGACACTGGAACAAGTTGCCCAGCGAAGCTGTGGTTGCCCCATCCCTGGAAGTGTTCAAAGACAGGTTGGATGGGACTTTGAGCAACCTCATCTGGTGAAAGGCATCCCTGCCCGTGGCAGGAGGTTGGAACTAGGTAATTTTTCAGGTGCCTTCCAGCTTAAACCATTCTATGGTTCTGTGATTTTGTTACTGTGATAGTGCAATGTAAGTATTGAAATCCAAGATGATTTCTTGCATGTTGAGAGTGTAGTGTATACTTTGCATGCTTGGTTGTTCTCCCTTTTATTAGTTTTGAGCAACTGGTACAGGCAGGTAAAGATAAGAAAAGGGAACTTCTCTTCTGGTGCCCTGAAAGTATCTGATGTTGTCCTGGTTCATGTATTTTCCATTTGTACACCCACCTACAGGTGTATATATATCTTTATCGGTGCTCAGGAAGAAGGAAATGTAAACATTATCTCAGTCTTAGCAGGTTCTGGCTTTCTGTTCATAGCTCTGACAGTTATAGGGGTCAAAAAAGTGGTGGGAGGCAGGAATCCTCTACAGCTCTTAATTGATCACGTAATCTTTCCTTCTGTCCATTTTTCATAACCTAATTAAAAAACATTTTCTTTTTAAACTGCCTCACTCCTTCCACTTCTTTTGCTGAATATATAATGTACCAAAGTGGTTTGCTAATGTGCTTTTGCTTTGAGAGGGCCTGACTCACTGCCACCATTACTTGTGAAATGGATCCTTCCTAAGCAAGGATTTGCATTGAAATCTGTGCATAAAAGAGGCAGAAGACTGATTATTACAAAAATTTCCCCTAAAGCTGGAAATAAAAAGAAGAAAATGAGCATTAGGGTCAACTTCATGTCTCAGTCACTCTTTGCCACTGATGCCTTTTTTTCCTCCAACAATGAGAAGACTTAAAAGGGAACAGAATATGTGTTATTTGGTAGACCAATATAAATGCAAAAACCTTGTCCATATTTGGGTGTGTGGGTTTTTTCTTTTTTGTCTTTTTTTTCTTTTTTTTTTTTTTTTTTTTTAAGAGCTAGTTTTATCTGCCTGACTTTAGGAAAAGACTTCTCATGCAGGGAATGTGGTTTATTTCAGTGTAAGTAGTGTGGAGGAGAGCACAGTAAGCTTGAAAAAGGCTGCAAGGGCAGTTAATTGAAAACTTAATGCAGTGTAATGTGAAAAATGCTTCTTGTTGCTCAGAGTACCCTCTCTTCAACCATTGTTGTGGTGGAAAATTGGTGAATGTCACTGATTTGTGTGATTATTGAAATATTTACTTGAGCTCACCTTCAACTCTGCTTCATTTTTTTCTCATGGTGGTGGTAATTTAATTCTGTGTAAAGTAATTACAGGCCTAGGATGTAAAATTATTCTTTAAATATAGCTGCTGCTAACTGTGCTCTGTACTGCTACCTGAGTCCCCAGGCTGTTTTCTGCCCTTGTTGCTGTCTCATCTCTCCCGGTTTCTGAAACACCCCCTATGTGTCAACTGATGAGTGACGCCTTTGTTGTAGCGATAGTGTCCCTAATTTGATTATTTAAGATGACAAACAGTTAGGATGCAAAATGTAATTGTAAGAACCAGAGTCTGATAACCCAACACTCCTGAAGGAGGCTTAATCAAATTATTTGGCCTGGTGGGCGAGGGAAGAGACATTCTGCTCTTATTTGACTCCCTGACCCAGGGTAAGATCTGAAAGCTGCGGGATGGAAAGACAAAACAAGTTTCTGCCAGTTGCCACCAACTTCAGAGAAGGAGTCACATTGCTGATGATGAGTGTGGTATAGGTGGTTGCCTGCCCCATGTGGACCAGGGGGCACCCTCAGGGAGAGTGATGAATAGTTGGGGTTTTAGCAAAGGGGAAGGCTTCCTCCCTCAACAACAGTATTTGCTCATTGCTGTATTACTGTCAGTCTTCAGGGGGCTTTGCAAGTGAGTCCTGACAGTACTCGCCCGTCTGAACAGATACAAATTAAAAGGGTTCTTGTGTCCTGTGGGGCTGTTGCAAAGGTGCTCACAGGATAGGAACTCTGAGCAAGTGAGGAGCAGCTCTTATTTGGACAGGTTCTTTCTTGATCTTTTTTCGCAAAATGACCCTTATAAAAAAAAGATAAAAATACAAGAATTGTGGTTGGGACTTGTGCTGCAGATGTTGTGCAGCTTATCCCCTTGGCTGACAAGCGACGTTTGGATCCCTGCATATGGTAGAAGGCCTGCGTGACAGCAGGATGGGCTTCAGAAAGTGTGTATGTGGAGATGGAAAACAGAAGAAGAGATGCCGGGTATATTTTCCCCTTAAGATTTTCATCCTACATTGCATTTTCAAGTGGTGCTTGTTTCTGTGCTTTCTAAGTAGTCGATAACTAGATTTTAATTTTTTCCCCTTTGCACAGTTGAAGCAACAGTTAGCAGCATGCTGCCTGTGAGGTGGACAGTGGTCTTTTTGGGATGTTTGGCAGCACTCTTAATAGCCAGGGCTTAGGGGGCTTGAGGTCATTTGGAGCAAACCGTTTCCATTTTGTGCTTCAAAGACTCTTGCCAGAGGCTTATGGAGTAGGCACTTCAGATACATGTCTCTTTATGTGAGCACATCCTTAGTTCTTTGACTGTTCAATCCTCCTCTTGTACCTAAGACTATGTCAAAGCACTGCTTTTGTAGAGCTCCATGAAATTGGGAGGATTTGAGCCAGGTTATAGACACCTCCTTATTCTTGGGGCCCAAGAGGAAAACAAGAGGGTGAGATAGCTGCTGCAAAGCAGTTTCTACTCAGACTTGATTAGAGGGAATGAATGGCTGTTGACCCTGATCTGAATTGGGAAGACAGGGTGCTGCTCTGTTTGTTCAGGGTCGACCTTTGAATGAAAGGGCTTCTCCCTCTCTGTCTTCAAAGCCGTTAGCAAGACTGAAACTATTCACACAGAACTATTGATAAAGGGGAAGACTTTCAGAGGCTCATCTCTTAAAAAACACTAGAGCCTGGTGCTTGATACCCTTTAAAGCTGTACAGGTGAGCTTCTACTCCAATGTGGAACTCGAAGAGCCTTATGTGGGGAGCAGTGAAGGTGGTTCACTAGAGATGTTCGGATTTTTAGTGCAGCAATCTTTAGCTGTCAGTCTTCTCTTTTTGGTGTTTACAATGTTGCCAGTAAATATTTGAAGAAATACTAGCTTTGTTAGGTCCTGATACTTTGATGAGTAATGATTTCTGCTACCTTGGTAAGTTTATTCATATCCCAAATCTAAAATATGCATTTTATGTTACTATTATTTTTAAAAGTGTAACATGAAAAAATAAATATAGCAAGCAGTTTTTTTGACTGTGTCACTCCTCACATCTGCACTTTGCAAGTGTCAGAAAAGCATAGGCTTTGGCTTTTCTGTCCTCTCATCTCAAGAAGGTGCTGAAATCCCTGCATGTTTTGTAAAGCATGTTAGTGTATTCTGTGTACAGTTGTTGCATACACTCTGGGTATCTTTATGCTCCGTTTCTTGACCTTGTTATCTTTGTCTTTACTGTCCTTTCATATTCTCTGCTGTGGAAAGTCCCTGGAATCTTTCCTGTGTGCAGATTGCTGTCAAGGCTGGGGTTTGCTTTTCAGTCTACCTCTCCTTACACTAGTGTCCCCATTTTTCCAAAAGTGTATTCCCCCATTTCTGTTTCCTTTCCTTACAGAGATAATATGAATATCCCAAAATTCCACACTATCCCTGCAAATATGGGGGTGATGGACAGAACATGATGCTGCTGTGCTAAAAAATATTGAAGGCTGCAATAGATTTACTCTGTATACAGTTTTATCTGATCATGCTAGCCAAGTTCTTTGCTTCCTTGCTCTCTAATTTCACCAAAATCTGTGCTAGATCTATGTTATTGGTGTCATGGAGGCAGTTTGGTTTGTGCTGGACAATATGGTGCTGTTAGTATAATTTGGCTTTGAGTTCTTTCCACCTTTCCAAAAGCAGGTTTCTTTGGTTAAAAAACAACAACAAAAACCAAAACCACCACCAAAACTCAAACCAACAGCTAGTATCTTGACAAAGTACTGTGCAAATTGTGCTTGTCTTGAAGGGAAGCAAGATAGTATGGTGGACAAAACTCACTTGCATTGCTCACTCCATCTCTTTAGGTATGCTGGCAGTTGGGCTGAGAAAAGGGAAAAAGCAGGAAGAAAACAAGAGCTACCATACAACATGGCAACTTAAATGCAGTTAGCTGATGTGGATAGAGCCAGAGCAGTCTAAAAGATTCCAATATGGATTTGAAAGGGTTTCATCTGTAAATACGGTTCTGTGTTACCCAAGTTTTACAGTCTTGTCTTTATTTTGGGAAGACATCTATGAAATTTGACTCTGTTGCTGGAATTTAATTGTATTTTATGTTGTCTGTACTATTTCCTTCACACGTGATTTCAAAGCCATTTTTCTACTATGTACTTGCTTAGCTACACTATGTAGGCAAACTGCAGGAGAGGCAGACTCTCTTGAGATTCTACGTACCCATGTCAACTAAAGTTTGGAAAAGCTCCTTATCTGGAGAAGAGTGTGTATTTGGACTTTAGCCAAATGTCAAGAAAAGTCATCAGGAGTAACCTAATACAGAAGGGATGTATGTATTGTTTCAATTTTAAACTGTTGCTTGTTTTTTTGCCGACGCTAAATACTACAAAAAATGGTAAGATGTGCAGGTCTCAGTCCTAACAAGTTGCATATTCAAATCAGAAAAATTTTAGGTGGTTGCAGGTTTAATGGTGACACTGAAAACACATTGCATTTCTGCCCTCACTTTGTTAAACTATGATCCTTTCCAGCTGACAAGGATTTCTGAAACTGAGTAAATGCTTATTGTAAGCCCTGGAAATATGTTTCTCTATGTTAAATATGTTGAAAACATTTAGCAAAAAATGCAAAACCTGAAGATGTTAGTTTCATGTGATGTTTCCCCTGTAATGTTATCCTTTTAAAGTATTTCTTGTAACACTGCTAGATGGATCTGCTATTGTTTGTACGTGCATGAAATTGTGTGAAATTAATGCTGCAGCTTTTTGTATGGTACTAATTTATCACAATGTAGCCTTAATGCAATTTTAGTAGGTCTTTGTTCAGCCTGAGTGGTTAAGTCTGCCCCAAATACATTACTCTTCTTTATTTTCCATATTTTTCTGTTTTATTTTTCTATTTTTATCTTCCATGGTTTATTTTAGAATATTCCTTATGTTGTTTTTCTTTTTTGGAGTGTGTTAACTCTCACTATAAAGAAAATATTGCAGACAATTGTTTGATATCAAGACTGACCTTAAAGATGTATGCATAATTGAAGGAAACATGGGCAAGTGAGCTTCTTGGCCTCTCCTTTCACCTCTTAAACTGCTCCTGTCTCCCACTGCTCTCTGGGATGTGATTCATATGATGCTGATGGTGCCTCTGCCTTCAGCACGGAGCAGCATTAACCTTCTGTGGAAGGGGTCAGTGAATTGTGCCTGACACAGGACACTGGGAATCTCCTTTCCTCTGCCTTACCAGGTGCTGTTTGCTCAGGAGCCAGAGGTGCCTGGTGCTTGTGCTCTCTGCTCAGAGTAAAGGCAGTGTATTGTCTGGGAGGGGAATGCTGTCATGCTTGTACTTTGAGATGTGCTGCAAAGAAAGCTTTGCTGTGAAGTAGCCTGTGTGTTGCAGGTCCACAATGTGGCCATTTCTTGTTTAACTCTGTTCATGCAGGGAAGCTGGAAGAGGCTGGACTGTGCTGTGGGAGGAGGTGTTTCTGTTTGCACAATTCCTCCTGTAATGCTAGACCTCTCTTTTTCCAAATGCAGAAATCTGCATGGCTTCAGAACACGACGGGAGGAAGAGATTTGCTAGCTGTACTGCTTTCAGGGCACTGAAGAATGAGATCAAGGGATTCTTAGTAGCGAGACTGCTTGCTCCCACCAGCCTTTTCACCATACATGTTCTGTGAGGGGCCAGGCTCAGAAATGTTTTCCCAAGTTACCTTCACCTGTTAATTTTTTAGCTTTATTGATAGTACTTCTGAAAAACCTCAACTTGTGCAAGAGGGTCTCTGCAGTGTGACAGAACTGGCAAAAAGAAGAGCAATAACTTTTGCCACCTCCCTGTGTCACTGTTTTTGAAGTGGTAATAGCAGCTTTTCCTGGAACATAAAGAGGAAGAGCTGGCAGAGACATGAGACTCTCAGTCAGAAGCCTGGCAGAAATTAAGCAAGCTGCCTTCGTTGTTCATGTGTTTTTATATTGTCTTCAAGTGTATTTTCCATGGACCACACAAAGGAACAGATTATAAATACTACACCAATCTCACTGGGCATTGGTTATTGGTAAAGTAAGTTGAGAACTTTTGGTAAAACATGTTATTTTCATATATTTATTTACTTACTCATGCCATTGTAGTTACCTTTGAAAGAAAAGTTGTGGTATCACAAATTGCATAGATTTTACTTCTATAGGAATAACCTTGTGGTAAATGTAGCAAATGGACAATGGATTGCAGAAGTGTTTTAAAATGCACAGGAGACTTGACTACAGTGCACAGACATTGCTCCCGTCTCCCCAAAAACTTTTTCAAGCTGTATATTAGCCCTGGGGTTCAGTTTTCTGAATTCATATTTGATATAATCAAGTAGGCTGAAAAAAAATCTTAAAATGTGTAGAATCTAGATACATCTTTGTGAGGCCAAGTTCTTTGTTCCCATGTGGTTCTTGCAGCTTAGTATCTTGAAGGGCACTGAGTAAGTTGGATAATGGACTTTGCATTCATGGATATCAGATGGCCCTCCCTTGGGGAGCAGAGAAGTTTTCATAATTGACCTTTGTATAATCTGATGGCATCGTCTAAGAGAACAAATGGCTATATATGATCAGGTGAAATTTGTCTTGCCACATCATTTAAACTTGGGTAGTGAAAATCCATTAAACACCAATCTGTTACGTTTTTAGGCTTTCTGAATAACCCATCTGTTATGTTAAACTGTATCTGCTTAAGAGGTGACCAAAACATGATTTTGTTTGCGTTTCCTTTTTTCTTTTTTTTTTTTTCCTTTTTTTTTCTCTGTGTGTGTGTGTTATCTCCTGTAGTGTAAGTATAGAGCTCTCCCAGGTGGCTTTTGGACTGCACACTTGCAGGGTAAAGAGTGGACTGGATTGCCCTGTTCAGCATTTCTTGCACAGCCTGAGGATTAGTGGATCTGTTGGTGCGTGATGGAGCCAGGCCAGTTGGACTAGGCATTAGGTTAATGCTTAGGGCATTGTGAATGCGTTGACATGAGGAAATTTAGTAACTGGGTTACAGTAGCCTCTGGCAGTAACATTTAGCTGCTACTGTAAGAAAAATACTCCTTTTCTAATTCTTTTTAAATTCCCCTGTAATGGAAAATCTGTCCTGAGCTGGTTTTAGCATTAGATGGAGGTAAAAATTCATAGTGGTTTTCAGTTATCACTATACCACTGAGTAGCAAGGTTGCTTTCAAGCATCTGTAATGGAGTTATTGATGTTTTTCTGTTCCTGTAGGTAGAGTTCATGCGTAAAATGAATGTTGAGCTTTTATGTGTGTTTAATAATCACCCCTCCCAGGAATGTATACCAATGCATATACTGTTGCACAAACCTATGCTTTAGATAGGTCCATGACTTAAAGAGCCACTTTGTTATATATTGCCTAATATATTACACACAGATTATATAAATTTCAAAGACTGTAATGTTATACTCCTATTTTAAGGTTAGTAGAGTAACTGAAAAAAAGAGGCAATAAAATGAAATCTTCTGAGCCCAGCATGCTGCCTCTTGCATCAAGATAGTGTTTGGTTGCTAAATGTGTTTTTCCCCGGACAGCAAGTGTATCTGCAGATTCTGCAATGCCCATTTGTTTCAGCCTGAGCATAGTCCTGTGTCGACACTTGCTTTGAAATACCATAGTCTGGTTCACCTTCTGTGCTGCTGAGCTCCTGTAGCTTTATCTGCTTTGTTTATTCATTATTAAATACATGCTTTCTGCTTGACAAGTGCTATAAAATCCCTTTCACTGTGGCTGACCCCAAGAGCCTCCACTGAGAGTCTAGAAGGATTATTAATTAATTTTTTTAAAATGCAAATACTGTGCATTTCTACTTTCTGCTGAAGTGCTCTTCAGGCCAGGCCACTTAACAGGCTGGTAGATACTCCCCGTCCTGTTCTGTAAGCCATGTAGTCATGTAAAAATAAATGCTATATTTTTCCAGATTCCTACTGACAACAGAAACAAAATAATTTATGGGTTTGAAAATGTTTCTAGAGCTAGCTTTTTAAGTCTACATTAAAAATAACATTCATACTATCTAGTTTGTGTGTTATACATACTTTCATATTAATGTAGCAGGTATGCTGTCCCGATTAAGAACACACACAGAGCATAAAACTGAAAGGTATGCATTTCTAATGTGAGCCAGAGGAGTTTTAGATTTTTGAAGTTTTATTTTTAAATGAACTCAGTGTAGATATGCAGTGTTGAAAGTTTTTGGTTGAAGTTTTACGATTGAGAACAAAAACTAAATCAGAGCTTTGGGTTTCATTTCTAAGCTCTACCTTGTGTGAGCACTACTTTGTCTTTCAAATCTCATTAAGCATGTTCTGACTTGTTTCTATTACGTTATATTTTATTTATCCTTTCTTAGATGAGCATTCCAGTATTTGGCAGCTATAAACTTCCTAAATCCAGGACACCTGCTTTTCCTCCAAAGGGAGAACAGAGTCAGCCACTAGATACTGGTTTGTTAAGAAGGTATATTTTCAAATACAGGCCTTTTGCTTCTGATTCTTCTTAGAAATTACAGCCATGGTAGATTTTTAGCTCTGTGTGTATTTCTTTGTTTGCTTTGACAATAACCAGTTTGTGACTGTATGATTCGTCTCTTGGGTCAAGAGAGGTAGCCTCAGGATTTCTCATGCAGTTGGATGTGACACCAGCAGTGACCTGGGAGAGCAGTTTTGCTGTCCAAGATAGCAAACAGTGGAAGAGATGACTCTTCCCTTAGAAAAGACTAAAGAAGCAAATGAAACTGTCTGAAGAACAGAAGGGCCAGGGAGACTGAGATCAAGACCATAGAAATTACTCAGACTGTTGAGTGAACCTACTTGTACTGTGCTTGACAGACTGCAGCTGTGAACCTTTTCCTCCTCCACACAGCAGAAGGCCTGTAAGAAAGAGCACAATTTTTCTCCTCAGAGTACAGGTCAACTACTGTTTCTTTAACTGGGTGAACAGAAGCTGAAAAGAAAGTGGTGGAGCTCAAGTGACTTTAGAGAACTCAATCAGTATACATCCTGAATGTTTTTTATGGGCATTATTAGTAAAGATGTCCAAGTAATTCAGCCTTCCCATACCTCAGACCTGAGGGTTTTATCTGATCTCAGTTGCAATGATCTTAGCTGTTCTATAGCTTCACTCTTAGGTGGGCAAGGGCCAATTGCCCCAAACCCCACAACTGGGTAAACAGGTGTCGAGTAGACTGTGAGTGTGGCAGATGGTGTGCAACCCTCCTGAAAATGCTGTACACCAATCTGGCTACCAGAAACCAGTTTTTCCTGACTTGTAGGCTCTTGGTCCTCCCCTCAGTGTTGAAATGGCAGCACGGTTCCTTCTTGTTTGTACCATCTCCTCAGAAGAAAGATGCTGGATTCCAGGATAAGTGTGCTGCTGATGACCCTGACCTGTAGTCAGTATTAATTTGGTTTAGCACCAGGTGTACCACTACCTTTTTCTACTAAGGTGTGCTGGTTCAGTGCCATAGGTGTGATTATCTGGTGAAAGCTGTTCTTTTCAGTAAAACTGGGTGTGTTGAAATGCTTAATTTCCAAGGTATAAGATCAAACTTTCCCTTTTGTTTTAGAGCCACAAAATTCATGGAAGTTATGGCAGCACTAACTGGAACCAAGTATGTCATCTGTAATAAATTGATAAATTTGTATCTTTACCTCCTCTCTCTGGTCATGTGTTTACAAAAATGCTGTGGTGTTTGTTTTCTAGGTGGATTTAACACTGTTCCTTGGAAATCTCAGGCAGATGTGCAGAGCTCATTCAGAGCTTGAGTCTGGCTTACTGGGTATTGGTTTGAACACTTCTTCCACACCCAAACTTGTGGATGCTGGAAACATTTCTAGTGTGAATATTATCTTTGTCTCCTCTAAAGGCTTATAGGGGCAAAGCCCAGCTATCATTTCTGTGGGTGGTTTTTCAGTAAACTTTATTTCTCAAACATTTGTGGAAGCAGTGATTGCTTGTGTGAGAACACCAGCCTACAGCTGTTAGTGCTTGCTGAGAACAGTGTGTGGTTGTTGGCTTAGCCTTGCTCTCTGGAAACAGTCCTTTACTGAGGTTTCCACTGCTTTTGTTCTTTCTACCTTTTGTCGTTTTTGTTTTTTGTTGGGTTTTTTTTTTTGTTTTGTTTTGTTTTGTTTTTTTTTTAAGAATAATTGTGAACAAATCTAAACTTGAAAATAAAAACTTCCCCCACCCTCGCTTCTGATATCTGACAAGATAACATTGTATGAGAGTACACAAGGATGGCATTAACTCAGAAAGGCACTATATTTTAGCTGTTGTTTTTGTTGGCGGAGAGGTAGAAAGTTGAGACCTGGCAGCTTTTAGTGACAGAAAGCCAGAAGGAAAATCTGTTACCTCAGGTCACATTGACAGTCGTGTCTGCTGTCACGCTCATTTCTTTAGATTTACTGGTAATAAAAATGTGAACATCAGCTTGAAGCAGTATATTGATAACTAAGAGAATGTTAAGTATGATTATTTAATAGCATTAAATACTGAGGTGCAGGTGTATAAAAAACCTCTAGGCAGCAGCATCCAGTAATCAAGTGGGGCTGTCAACTTACTGTAGCTGTCACATTAATCATCTTACACCCATTCATGCTGAGTGTGTATCTTGGGTCTTCCCCCACAACCCCAAACCAAGAGAAATCAAATCGATGTTGTTTATTTTCCCCCACCAGATTCAAAAGGTGATTATTTGCATGGAGTGAGGGGGATGATTTAAGGACAGGAGGATAAGATCTTGAGTCCTGGAGTAAAAAATTATATTGGCAGCTTTCAGCAGCTGTCTGTTTTCATAAAAAGACAGACCCTTTTGGAAAGGCTCCACTTTGCAGCTGGGAAATCATGCAAAAATGCAGTTTCAGTTGGGCTTGACAAACCCAGTCCTTTTTTAAGTAATAGTTATCTTCCAATACCTTCTCTGTCCTCTGATTGTCTAAATGATTGTGGTGTAGTTTTGGTGCTTTCCAGTGTGTGCTTTCCTGGTGAATTCCATGTGATAAGCTCTCCTGGACAAGTGTTTTCTTTTCAGGGCAACTTAGAGTCCTTGAACTGTATAAAAAGCTGTGATATCCTGGAAGCTTTGGGGCAGGCATAGCCACTGACTTGGACAAATAAAGAACTATAGTTAAAAATTTCTCTCAGTAATGCAGGCTGTTCTTTTGTTTTCAAAATGCTAATATTTTTTATGAGATATGTATAATTTGCTTGCACATTATAGCAAACTAAGTATATTGCAGTGTATTGTCAAAGGGAAAACCAACCAGAAGGGAATTGTTTCAGAGTCTATGAGTTTTGAAAATATCACCTGTAAGTAAAGCTCTTCTCTGAAGTGAAAAATCCATGTATGCATATTTACTGTGAGTAGGAAAAAGAACATATAGTGAGGCAAAACAAGTATTTAACAAATTTTAATAAATACGCAGTGTGCAAGGGCATGCGAAAATATTACAGTATTACAGGTCTGCTAATTTTTCAAATGACCTTGAAAATATGCAAGTGCAGCTGTTCTTGTTAATGTGAAATGATGCTGCTTAGGAAAAAGGTGAGTTTGGTGCTGGCTGGGTCAGATCCTCACAACTAAAAATCTTGCAGATACTGACTGGTGACATTAGCATCTGGTTTGACAGAGTTGTGTGTAGATTTGAGGCAAACATTAGGAAGGTGTTAGGATTTGTGAACCATCCCTGAGATAAATATCTACGTTTGACTGATCAGACTGGAAAATGATATCTTTGTTTTTGAGCTAGTTTCTTAGCAATGCTGCAGCTTTTAAAGAAGAGCTGTTGGTAGTTAAGTAGTGGATATGAGCTATGTAAGTTACTGAAGAAACTGGAGGTTTTCAAACTTTTTAGGCCCAATGTGATCTTGGGATTGGTTCCTGAAACATGAGAGTCTAGGATAGAGACTACCAACTTTATCCGTGTTTCAGCAGAAAGCAAAGACAGTAGTTACGTGGCCAGGATGGCCTTTGCTATGGCAGTGAGAATGTTGAATGACCATGTTGAATGGACTTCAGATGTTTAATTTCTTTGCACTTCTCAGTTGTCTGTATGTGTACTGAATAAACTGGCTGACCTTTATTTTTCATGATCTTCTAAGAAAGGATTGTCTGGTTAGGACTTGTCAAATGCAAGACAGGATTAAATTTTGACTCAGTCTGGAAACTCTTCACTTACACAGAGGAGTATGTAATATAATCTTTTCTCTAAAAGATAGTTTCTATTTAGGAAGTCATTAGTGTTTTAAATGTATTTGGAAAGTTGTTTGCTACTAACTTTGAAAAGTCATATACTGTGAGAAATTTTTGCTAAGCTACATGAGTGACTAAACCAAATTCCTTGGGCTTTGTGACAGTTTTATCTTTTCAGTGAGATGCTTCACTGGGTTTGTTTTCCTCTGTAGAGTAGTCCACTGATCCCTTGAAAACTTGATACAACGGATGTTATGTTTCTTTTCTAAAGAACTATTCCCTTTCTCCTTTTCATTTTCTGAGTGCTCTGTCCCTTCAAGCAAGGTATTGCACTCAGGTTTATCTTTCCTTTGATAAAGCATTCTATGGAAATGTGGATAGTTGTATGATTGCAAAGGAGCAACCTAATATCTTTAACAAGCTTGGCTTTTGCAGCCTTTCTCTTACCTATAAAAAAATCTGCACTACAGATTTCTTTGTGATGCCCCTGCCCTTAATAGAGAGAGCAGCAACAACTGATGGATGTTTTGAAAAAATAAACTCATGGTAATACCTTTGAACCCTCTCTCTACCCTGGAATTGCCTTTATTATTTATTATGCTTCCCATAGATGAAGACACCAAGCTCTTTGTGGTGGGTTTTCATGTTTTACTGGAGGAGAAGAGGGGAAGAGGGTTTTCAGCTAGAGAGCAACTGCCCAGTACTGTGGTCTGCTGTGTTTTCCTGAGTGAGCTGCTGTGATGAGCAGAGTGACAGCCAGTGAGTAAGCTGAGTACACTCGGGCTGCTGCAGGGCAGTTACACCTGTTAGTGTAAACAGAAGCCAGGTATCAAATCAAAGCGTGGTGGAATAGCTTGTGAGCTGTAGCTAGCAGGCTTCAGGGTGTCGAGAAGGAAAAAGCAGATGGAAATGCTCAAATGCATTTCCTGCCTCCCCTTCCTGGTCTCTTGGATCTTTTATTTCAGTCAGTAATGGAAATCTGTGCTCTGAGTTTTGAATGAATGGCTTACACTGTGCTAGTGTTAAGTACTTAATGAGCCTCATTTCTCAAAGATCTTGCAGTCTGCCTCAGTTAACCCAGCTGCTTTTTTTAGGAGTACTTGTTTTGTCAGAGGCTTTTCTATGTATGTGAAGAATGCACAAATAAACCGTTGTGCTATTTGCGATTAAAAATGAGGTTGTAGGGAATGGAAGGTTTTTAAACTAGCAGATCAGAGACTGCAGAGCCAAGGAAAACAATTGCTCAGCATCACTTTGTAGACCTCTGTCTCAACAAGATCCGTGTGTTTGCCTTGCCTGCTGAAGAGAATAGAAATGCAAGTACTGTGGTGCTTGTGAGGATCAGGCCCCCACAAAGGGGTGTGGAAGTAACCTGAAAGGGCCAGGAACTGATTTGTTTGGTTTTTTCTTTTCTCTCCCCAAGGAATAATTGCAGTGTGGCAAAATTCTGCAGAACATGTGTAGTGATAGTGGTTAGGATTATTGTCATTAAAATGAGTGACACTAACAACTTCAGAAGTGTGTACTTTCAAGGAGTGTTTAAAAGGATATGAATACATAAATCTAGAGCTAATCCATAGCTGTAAAGTTGTTTCAATTCATAGACATCAGTGTTTAGCCATGAGAGTAGCTGTGCTGAGTTTTATCTTCACGCTAAACTCAAATTTCTGCATTGATTTGGTTAGATTTAAGCAGGAGTAGTTTGGTCTTATGTCAATTTTATTTGGGATGGAAAGGGAGGAGGACTGTTGCCTGGGTGATTGCATCACATTAGCAGTTTCAGTGGCAGCTTGGTATTGGCTAAAATGTCAGTTATAAATGTTGTTTTCAAGTTGGACCTCTGTTTTTCTTCTTCCTTCTGTATAGGGGTCTTGAGCAGCTGTCTCCTTGGTGTCATGCTTTAAAAAAATCCTTTACCTTTCAGAAGTATATGGTATATTGAAGCAGGTTTAACTAGAGAGCTTAAAAATGTCAGCCAGGGGTTACACAAACATTTGCCTGAATTGCTGGAGTTCAAATATCTGAAATATTTTTTACAGGTGGAGTTTGCCTGTGTGCCTGCTCTCACTCTGACAAGTCCTGGGTAACCTGCCTGCTCTTGTGTGGTGGTCAGCTTACCACATGTGCTTGCTGAGCTGTTGAGGTGTGGTGCTGAGCAAGGATTAAGCTCTATAGCCAGGTTCTTGTGGGGGTATTTTAACATTACTGTCTCCATCTTAATTAAGAGACCACAGCTCAATTCTTTGCTAGTCATTATGGCGAGACAGAACCTGCAACATGTTTAGCTGGCTAAAAGCAAAAGATTTGTTATTTAAGCTAGTTATTGGAGAACAGCTCTGGAACAGGTGGGGTGAATCCCCCTCTGTGACTAGAGAAGAACCAAAGAGGGCACCTAGGCTTCAGCTTAGGCTAAATGCCTATCTTTTAGATGGCTCACATTAAACAAACTGATTTTTCACCTTGCTTCTTTGTGCTTTGCTTTTATGTTCGTGAAATGGAAGAGTGGCTGCCTTGCATAATAACGATCTTTTTGCCTGAATGGTGTATTCTGCTGGCATGTTCTTACTGTGATGGGCTTCCGCAAGTGTGTGGTACTTGGTCATGCTGTTGATCACTCCATCTGTCCTGCTGTGACATGCTGTAGTTGTGGCTTCTGGTCATCTTCTGAAGCCTGTAATGGTTTATGGGGATTCCTGCTGGGGCTGTGGCAATGCATTTAACAGAAGTTTTGTGGCATCTTCTAGATACTTTTTTTATACCTGCTTGTGATCTTTGAAGTGTCCAGTGCTGCTTTTTCACTCTTGGAAAAGGAAGATGTTGGAATTATATTCAGAGATGATGTATAGCAACCCTGAACAACTGTGGGTTTGATCATGAGCAGTTTGCTTGAGTTGCAGATCTCTTGAGTTACAAGGCGCTCCTTGACCATCTTGATATGGAGACCTTTGATATCCTACCCCAGTGTATGTGGGAAATGCAATGAGTGCTTTGGCAGTCCCCTTCCTGTGGCCAGTCTGGGCGCCTCTTCTGTGGTCCAGGCATGGCTGAAGTCCCACCAAGTGCTGGAGGAGGAATATTTGCCTTTCTTTTTGAGACAATTGACTCTCTCATCAGATGTGTGATAATGCCTTTGTTCTAACCATGATACCAGAAGTTTTCCCTTTGTTTCTGAGAACTTTTCTTCCAAAGAGCCAAAGATCAGAATTACTTTAAATTAAACTAAATCTTTTACAAGAGTTGAGGCTCTTAAATCAAAGATGAACAGAATAAACTATTTTCTAATCCATCACCAAAAAACAACTGAATTAGATAGCAACAGTCCTGAATGGAAAGTCTTACAGAAGCTGTGAAGTCAGTTCAGGGAATAACATAAGCTTGTCTTCCTCTCCTCACACAGGAATTTCTTGTTATAATGCTCATAACAGGCCTCTCAAAATGCAGCCTCTAAACTGGTGACTTGCACTGCTCTGATTTAATAGTATCTTGGCAGTTTTTGAAAGTCCAGCTGTGAGACTACTTTGTTATATTAGCCATGGGATCCTGTTTTGTATTCACAGAATGTTTGCTTAAACACAATATCCTGGGAAGGGTAATAATCCATGGTAATATATGATACAGCCTTATTTCACAGACCTCTTACCCTTTCCCAAAAAACTCTTAATTATTTTTCTAGTGTCTTCATGCAGTTGCTCTCTGTAAACATGTGGATTTATTTCTGTCTTCCCTCCCTCTTTTCCTACTGTTGTTGGTTGCACTGTGATATCTGGTTGAAATATCTGGGTGGAGAGGGGTGTGCAATGTCTGAATTCAAGCAGGACAGTGAACTCTCACTTCTAAAAGGTTTGTAGGTGCTGCCTGAGTGGAGGTAACAATGAAATGTGAACTGTTTGTAGTGATGTGTTTAGCTTGGGATGAAAAAAAAAGGACAAACTTAATGACTAACTGTTGAAAAATCCAAACCTACTCATGATAAAACTCAAAATGTCTGGAACCCAGACTTTTTTCTTGTATGAACATTTCTGGGTTATGTTCCATCAACACCAAAATATGGGCCTTGAGCTTTGCTATTGTCTGAGGTGATTGGTCCATGTGACTGTAACAATCAGAATGTCACAGTCTTCTGGTGAACAGGGCAGCTGTGATTCGTTGTCAGATGATCACTGTGTCTGGGTGACTTGGGTGACTGGTTGCCTCTGCTAGACCTAGTGAACCAGGCTGTTATAAATGGTCGTCACTGGGGTCACTCAGAGTGATCAGGGTGATGGGGAACAAATGGAGAGGATGTGTTGTCTGGGATTCTGCATACAGGGTGTGAGGGGCACCTGAACAAAGACACTTCTTTCTGTGGTTGAACATGGTCTGCAAGGGTGCTGTGTACATAGCCCATTTTTGTCGCTATTCATTGTCTCTTCCAAGTGCTTCAAATAGGTGTCTGTTCCTATAGAAGTACTGCTAAGCAGCTTTGCAAAAGTTTCCTTGTATATATGTCCTGGTCACTGAAAAAACACTGTATTAATAGGCTGCTAAGACTTTTTGTTAGCTTTTCCTTTACACCCAAGAGGCAGATACCATTTTCTTTCTCAGCATTTTTACTTATGCCTCAAATGCAACATCTCAGCAAACCATGTTCCAGTACTTCATCACACTTTCCAGAGGATTTGGTTTAGAATCAGCAGGTATTAAAAACTCCAAAATCCTCCAAAACCCCCTGAGCCTTCTAAACCGTTGCAGAAAAGGGAGCATGCAGCAGTTTGCATGAAGGATTCTTGGCTGGTTTTGCCGGGCCTCTGCCCTAACAGGACTTCAGTCCAATGGAGAGGCTGTTTCTTGTTTGCCTACCTTTCTTTTGGAGAATGACCTTCTAAGAGTAGATTTGTAATGGCCTGTATACTCCTTCTCTTGAAGCTTTCTAGAGTGATTTGATCTTTAGATGCCATTCTAACTGAGAAAAAAAAGCACTTGACTTTCTCAGTATTTCTTGTCTGTCTTGCATTGTTTTAAACAGGTGCAAGCTGCGAGTTGTACTTGACGCAGTTTAGTAGAAATGGTAGTCAGTTTCAGACTGAAATGATGGCAAACTTTTTTCATCCTCCAAGTGTAAAGACACCGGAGATAATTAACTCCATAGGAATGAGCCCTGAGGTATGTCCCTTCAGTGTGACTGCAAGTGTCCCTGCCTCTTAGTGGTTGTGTCAGGTGCGATGATTTCTAACCCAATGTGTGTGCTCCTGTTACATGCTAATGGAGTCCTAAAAGGACAGGTGTCAAATAAGTGCCTGGGCATGGCAGAGAAAGAGATGGTGACTTTTATTTTAACCGCTTTGATTCTGTGAATGATAGGGAAGGAGCTACCAGGTGAGTTACAGCACATGAGCAGAACTGGGGGAAGCTCGATTAAACCTGCCTTGTGCTCTTGCACATGGAGACTGCAGATTAATATGGGGTCAAGGGGCCAGCCAGGCAGGCATGTGGGAAACAGAAGTGTTGCCCACCACAGCAAACTGGGGTGACAACAGGGGGCTGCTAAAAATTCCACCAGAAACCTTAGGTGTCCAGCAGCTCTGTTACAGCCAGGCCTAACATGGCCTGAGCAAGCTGGGATGTATTGGCGCAGGACTGGGATTGAGAAGGATTGAGGCTGTTACACAATGCTAAGTTTTAAAAAAAAAAAAAACAAACGTAAGAAACAAGAGGGCAAGTATGCTGTTTGTAGGCCTCATGTCTGCCTCTAGTGTCTGGTGCTGTGTAGTCCCACCAAATTTACTGGCCACCTCCTGTTGTTTTCTGTAATGGAAAATTTCATCTTTCAAAGTTTTCTACAAAGGTGCTGTTTTTAAACCTGACTTAGAAGCATAGTAAATGTCTCCCATTCTGTTTTAAATCTGGAATATCTCAAAGGAAGAGAACTGTCAGGAAGACAGTGTCCTCAAAAAGACATAATTGGGAATGAATAATAGACAAATAATTTAATGTCCCACATTCCATTTATTTGTCAATATTCACCCCACAGGAAAACCCCAAAGTGTTTCTTGTTTGTCACTTTACCTCTCTGAGTGCTGGTTAAATCCTGCTTTTTCTAATTTATTGACATACTATTATCAAGAGATAGACATATTAAATTTACTGGATACCCTGGTAGAGCAAACAGAGAGGATCACTTCTTCTGTTAAGTGTTTCCTGTAGAAAACAAAGGACTACTGACTAAGCAGTGATATTAAGTAGGTGTGGCTAGGACTTTGATAGCCATTCCACATGTTTCTTGTTGCTTTAATTTTTTTTTTTTTTCCTAATGTAAGAGTAGAATTTTCAGACTGTTGAAGTAAGGGGCATCCTGCACCTAGCTTGTCTTGAAAATCCGGCTTGTTTCATGGCTGCATTTATAAACATGTTCTTGAAGAACACCTTTGAAAACCTGCTTGATAACTGGTAACTGCTGGAAAATTAGAGAAGAAATTCAGTTTATTTGTATTCTTTGTGAGGATTAACAGAGTGAAAGATTGTGGGGGCAACAACGTTTTCAGACTTATTTTTACTATGGAGCTTCTTATGGTAGTAGCGTAAAAGGTTATTTGTAGTGATGATTGTGTAGCCAACACAGTGGAATCAAATCTTGCAAGCAAACACTTTTTATTACCAGTTATTTGTTTATTATTTCTTTGAGATATTTTGGAAAACTTGTACCTATTTCTGAAAATGTTTATATGACTGTGATAATTAAAAATCAGGTAAGAAAAAGAATGTGTTTGTGATAGAAGGCTAGAGCAGGAGGGGTAAATTAAGCCACTCAACATTGTTCTGGTGAGGCTCCCTCTGTTATCAATGTGTAGATACAAGGGCTTCTCCAGACAGTGATTCAGAGAATCTAAATTAACCTCTTCTTCTGAATCTCTTTGTGGAGACTTCTGTGTCTTTCTGTTGATTATGATTTACCTTTGAATTCAGATACTTAGTTACCCATCTGCACCTAAGCAATATGATTATCCTCTGCGACCACGATACCAAGGAACATGGTTTGGAAGAGGTGAGGTTGGTTGTGAGGGAATAAAAAAAAAGGGGACACTGCAGAAGTTCAGAATTTCAGTATACAGTAAGTGAGAAGAATAGGTATAAAAAGAAAGTCATGTGGTGTCAGTGCAGGGACTTTAAACTTTCCTTGGAATGTGTTCCCTTGACAGTTCATTAGTTTTATTGCTGTAGTTTTGGCAGAAACCCAGACACAGCAGTGTTATGTCTGCATGGATAATGAAGATTCCATTTAGAATTGTTAGAATAAAAAGCTATCAGTGTGATTTAAACGGGCTGTATTGGTAAGTGCAGTTCTCCATCTCTGAACCTGCCCATCAATTCCTTCTAGAAGTTGTCTTTCACCTATCATTCCATGTTGCTTCCAGAGGATATCCTTCTAACTTTGAGGTACAGTGTAAGTCCTCTCTAGAGAATGTTGTGAGGGGCCATATATGTTTGGTTTTGCCCCTGGTTGCACTATCAGTTGATGAAATGATTACTTTTGAATATATTGCTGAATAACCACATCAGACAGGAATGCCACCGTGGGGGCGGGGGAAGGATGTTAGCTAACTAGCAGTGGCAGAATTGTGAGGATTTCAGAATTGAAGAGAAGTGGACTAGTCCAATGTACCCTTTTCATGTTTATCATATCAGGGATTGAAGTGGTAGCTCCCAGAGGTTGTAGAGTATATGAAATTTCTTCCCAGCATATTAGATATTGTTTATTCACTCTCCTTCTTTCTTCTTGATTTTTTTTTTTTTCATGATTAAAAAATAGTAAATTGCATGGACTGGCTCAGTGAATATACAATGAAAAAATAATAGGCAGGTCCTTGTTTAGTATTCATAGTATGGTGTTTTCTAAGTAATAAGATGAATCTGTTAAAGCATCCAAAGAAGCTTTTTTTTTTTTCCCCTTGGTATTTGTGCTTACATTTATTTATGTATTTTTATTCTTAGAGCTGAGCATGTTTTACACCTTCATCCTCAAACTGTATCACATGAAAATTGAGTTATTTTTTCATGGCTGATGAAATCAGCAGAGGCACATTGACTCTGGCTGTAGAAAACTGATGATGCTCCCTGCCCTTTGTAGGCAAGGACGATGATGGCCCATCAAGCAGTATCATGATAAGGTGTTGTGTATTCCAAAATCTGAAGTTTGCAGCTGGACTGTGTGACTCATGGAATGTGCTGCAGGGTTCCTCCCCTTTCCCAGGCTTTGCCCAGGAAAGAATCATGCTGACTTGCCACAGTGGACATGGTGGAGAAATATATGGCTGGGATGCTTGTTTTCCTTCAGGTGTGGTAGCTGTTGTTTACATCTGATAAAGGCTCTCTGGAACTGAAGGTTTTGCTGCTTCTTGAGAGTGGTGCTTCTAGATACCTTTTTTCCACATTTAATTAGTTATACATAGATCTTGAAACAGTGCATGCTTCTGGAGTAGAAAACTTAATAAAGATGGGGAAAACATAGTAAAAGGGAACAACAACAACAACAACAAAAATGCCTTTAGAAGATGGAGCAGGTTCTCTGTGATGTTTGGGAAACAGCAGTATGTTACTGCCTTGTAGTCACTGTTGAAAATAGGCAGGATGGACTGTGTGTTGGTTGGCAAACACTCAGGAATCTTCTCACTGGGTTCCAGGGAGGGTCAGCAGGGTAGTAGGAAGGGGACCAGGTGTGCAGTGTATAGGAACAGGTAAAACAAAGTTTTCCAGGAGAGCACATTGTATTTTATCTGCAGAGGGAGAAGCAGCACTGCGGTTGTTTAAATAATTACTATTATTTAATTATTTAAATAGTTATTAGTTTCATTTATTAATAATTAATTTATTATTATTAATACAATTATTTAAATTAATACCATCGAGATACACATCTATCCAGCTTGGAGGGAGGTAGAATGACACTCTGAAAGGAATACTGTGCAACTGCCACTGTTTCCTAAGGCTTTGCCATTTCTGATTCATATGAATGTGTTTAACCAGCCAGTTACCTGGTAGACCTTAAGTTCTGTATCTCTTGCTTTTCACAGCATATTTCTCAGTATACTGCAGTGAAATAGAAAAGATTTTAAGGCTTTGTTTACCACAGGTTTGCAAAAATTATCATACTACAGAGGCAATTTTGCATCTTCATGATTAGAAGACTATCCTGTACTATTCAGGAATTGTATGGGTTTTCACTTGATTTGAAGGCCAGCTCTGATGCTGAATACCGAAGGCTTGCACACGATAGACATCCCAGGAAATGGGAGTGTTTCATGTCATGTTTTTCTTGCATTTTGTAGAGTTACTGCCTTGTATCTGGGGGTATGCCTGCTGTTTTTGCATTATAGTGGTTCTATTGGATAAAGATGTTTGTTCAAAAGTTTGTGTGGGCTGTGTTAGTACTTTGAGTTTGAGCCCCAGAGATCAACCAGTGTCAGGTACTGTATAGTTATACACAAACATGTAGGAGTAAGATTAAATAACCCCTGAAATCATATCTGCTCCTGTTTTGTCCCACCTCTCCTGGCAGCTGGGTGCAGAACCACTGCCCACGTTTCAGCATATGAACAACAAGGAAGTGACGTGTGCCGGTGATTAACACCAGGCAGCAAGAACAGGACGTTCAGATCATAAAGGAACACAAACTTTCCTACTCCTTTTTTTTTAAATTTTTTTTGCTGGGGGGGGGGGGGGGGGGGGGGGGGGGGGG
>JAWWEU010000081.1:92355443-92384961 GCA_035583155.1 Acropternis orthonyx | reverse complement strand
TTTTTTTTTTAAATTTTTTTTTATCGCCCCCCCCCCCCCCCCAAACCTGCTATTGTTTAAAACTGACCTATGGCTTTCTTAGCTGGTATCATTTTTCTGGAGGAATGTGAATTCTGTGATTGTAGCTTCAAAGTAAAGAAACAAGTAATAATTTCGTAGTGGTGAAGAATCAAAATGTGTTTGTTAGGATAAGGAATTTTGTTCCAACAAGGGGGCAAAGCTTGTCAGTAAGGTGGACAGTGATAATGTATTCCCTGTCAGGTAACTGAGCTGAAAGCAAGTCCCTGTTTGTGCTTTGTTTTTGTATTGCTGGCTTGGCTCCTGATTTTCCACCTTTCACTAGCTATTATGTTAAGCCAAGAGAATATACTCTTTGTTTGGTAGTTAACTCTTTTCCATCATTTTTCAATATGGGTGTTTGTAGCGGTCTTAGAAAAAGCCTATTTCAAGGAAGGACTTCTCCATTTTTAATTAGCTTTGTAGTGAAAATCATTGCTTACTTATTTGCAACTCCTGTTCATCAGTAGATATTCTTTTTCTCTTAGAAAAATGTCCTTATTTGTATAACTTTTCACTTTGTATCTTTGCAGATGCCTCACTGTCAAATGTTTCTGTTGAAATGCATGTGAAACTCATCTAATTAAAAGAAACTTGTATTTGTTTTATAATGATTTCTGCTTCACATTTAAAATGGGACTCACACTTAGCAGCTCATTTTTGCTTCATCAGTAATAGGACAATTTTTACCTAACATTAATACAGCAGGACTCAAAGTGATACCATTGCTGTAGTTTTGAGATGTTTTAGTCATTGGACAATAAATATGTAATGTGAATGCCATGTGTTTATGAATTTTGTAGTTTCAGCTCTAAATTGTGATTTAATGGCATTACCTACAGTAGTGTCACCTACCCCTCCATAGCTCTGCATGATAGGTGATTTCCCTGCCCCATTTTGCAGAGGAATCTCGCCCATGCTGTGAGTGGTAGGGCTGCTGCTACTTCATTATCAAATCTGTCACTGTAAGGTATTGTTGGGAGGTAAACAAAGGCACAAAGTTTGAATGACTTGCTTAGGAACCTGCTGGTGGGGGACGATTCAGGCACCAGGGCCTGGTCAGCAGTAGAAGATGGGACTGGAAAACATCGGTTGTGGCTTGGGACTGCATAAATCATTGTGAGATAAGGAAGTATGAGAGTCTGTGCCAGAGGTGAGACTTGTGGCACAGACCTAAGTGACCCGTCTGCACAAGAGGATGTCTGAGGCAGTTCCATATTTTGCACTGATGTCTTAATCCCTGGTATCTGGAACTCTTTATCTGGTTCCATAAAATAGTCAGGGTGTTTTGTTTTGGGGTTTTTTGTTTGTTTTTGTTTGTTTGTTTTGTGTTTTTTTGTTTTTGTTTTTGGTTTTTTTTTTTTTTTGTAAGATATTTTCCCTCTGTTTTCCATTGGTGGAATATTATTTCCTAGCAAGTATGTCAGGCATATAAACAAGTATCATAAATGCTTGATAGTGCTGGCTGTTATTGCAGGAAGAGAGGATTCCTGGTAGCTATTGGAAGAAAGAAAATATATAGAATATATAGTAGCAACCAGGGTCTGAGATGGGCTGACTGAGGACTCTCCTGGTTCCATGGATTTGGTGGAAGGCAAACCACTCTCAGGTGTTGACAGCCAGCATTGCTTGTTTCATTTTACAAGCTGCGTGTTAATGAAGAGTCCCCCCTTCTACACTGTTGTGCCCCTGCTGAGAAGGCGGGTTTGGGTTGCTGCTCCCCAAATGCCCCAAGTGACCACACGAGCCAGGGCTGGGCTGCAGCCACCTTCCTGTGGGCCGCCTACCTCCTCCTAGCCATGTGTTCTCCAGCAGTCTGGGCTCAGCTGAAAGTCACCTTGTAGCCTTGTGTGAACTCTTAAGGGAAAGACTTCCCAAGGAGGACAGCACTTTCTCATTATTAATATAATCAACTCATATTTATTCAACTGAGAGGTTAGATTATAATAAATGCTTAGAATACTCCAACAGAAATGCTATCAACTCAAAAGCAATAGGAAGAGCTGATTGTTTACGGGCAATAACCATCTGTAGCATAAATTATTTACAGCGTGCTTAAATTGTCAGAGTTCTTGAGAGAATGGGAGGTGAGTTGTGTCCTATGACAGGGCTGGCTTCTTCAGTCTTTCAGGGAGACAGGTAAAGATGAAAGCACCAAATATGATTTGTTTGAACAAAATGAGTGTGGGTGTCCACTCCTAATACACGTGAAGTCTCTGCTGTCCCTCTCTGGCTGTCCATGGCCATCGTGACTTCACAGGTTACTTTGTAGTTTTAGCTGGAGTAGCAGTGCTCACATCCCATCCTTGGCTCTGGTGATGAGCTGTTTTGAGAGTCTCCTCTCAGAGGAGACTGCATGTCCACGAAAAAGCACAATTGTACATGCTTGGGTCCCAAATGCGTGCACGCATGACAGCCTGGACTAATAATATATTTGGCTTAGTGGAATTATGTGTGTGTGTGGTGTTAATGTGTATGTGCTATATGTAAAATAATGCCTGCAATTAAATGTCTTCTAGAATTTGGTCCATAAATAGTTAACTAGTTTGTAAAGCACTTGGTAAATGTACAAAGCATTGTGGCTTTGCAGAACACAGATGTGTCTATACTGTGCTGCAGAGTCATGATGAGGTCATTCTTTGAAAATCAAGGTACTTAGCATCCTGCCTTCATGCTTTGTAACTGATCAGGATGGAGAATTTAGAAAACTGTTTATAGGTCTGTGAGATGATTTGAGAAGCCACAGCACGGGAGATTTTTAAATCTGCACAGAAGAGAAATGACCCTTGTAAACATGCTTTAAAAGGTTCTGAGATATTTGGGGGAAATACAGTGAACTTTCCTTCCCCATTCAACAAGATACAGATATACAACAATGATGTACTGTAATGTTTTCAAGTTGTTTTTTAGATGCTAGTATACTGTACTTTAGTGTTTGGAAAGCATAACTAAACAGTTACATCATGTTTTCTGAAATGACTAGTACTCCACTGGTAACCACAACATCCCATTAACTGTTTATCTAACCTAGAGTTATTTCCTCCAGATGAAAGCATTACATGCATAAATATTTTCATTAATTGTCGAAAGCATAGAGACATCTATAAAGAAAACAAATGCCACGAATGCACAGCCAAAAATTGAAAGTGTATGCAAATTACTTTAAGGTTAAGGCTGTCCAGGAACAGGGCTTATGTGAGAATTCTGCAAAGCACCTCCTACTTGAAGAGCTTCAGCTTTCATAAAGTGCTGCTGCTTCTCTGTGTTTGGTCTAGAAATCTATCAGCTTTTCCTCTCCTTTATGAGAACAACACCTTCTGGATTAGACAGATACACTGTTTGGATGCCCATTCCATAAAGAGTTTGAAGGTTTGATCCAGAGCACAGAAGGCTCAGCAACAGGGGCAGTGTCAAGGGATCCAGGGCTTTGGTGAATTATGTGACTGTTAGTATTACTCACTGAAACTTTAATCTCCTGGTTTGAAGCTGGAATAAAGCAACAGAACAAAAAGCTTACACTAATAACATAATTCTCATTTTTTTTGGCATTGACAGGGTGCTGTGCAGAATTATATGCAGCACTGCAGTTTGGGTGTTTTTGAGCAAGAGAAGACATACACCAAGGTTAAATAAAGCTTGCTATTGAAATGAGGCAGTAGTAATATTACAGCTTCATGGAAGAATTGGTGCTGTGACAAGTTACAGCACAAATGGTTTTTATTTCTTAAGTATAATCTTTAACTTGTGTGACAAAACAGAACATGTTTCTTAAAATAATGGAGTTGCTTTTACAGCAGTAATGCTTCAGACAAGGCAAAAGTATTGCTACAGAAGACAAGGATGTGAAAAGGAGCAATCCAAGAGTCAGGAAGAGTGGCTATATGACATATTATCTACACATACATAATACAAGCTAAAACATAGGTTGGGAAAATCTTCCCTGTTCCATTCATATAGTAACAAGCCCAATACCTCAATCTTGCTTTCTCTTTATTCACTGAGAGTCTGAAGATTGACTGGAAGAGATGGCCACAGCCTAGGAATGTAGCTCCAGAAGCCTGCGCTAAGAAGGAGAAAAGAGAGAAAAACTGATCCCTGTGCTCCAGCTGACATGGAGAACTTGGCTCAGGAGTTTCTACTGAGCTTACTGTTTGAGCTCCAGTCTTGTCTGTATGGCAGGGCACTGATTCATCAGTCTTGGATGGCCGCCTGTGAAAGCCACTCAGCTGCAGAAGTGTGTTGGGACTGACTGAGGAGCAGTGGCAGGCCTTTGCTGTCCTTCTGGATCAGAGGAGACTGGGCAGCAAGGACTGTGTCTCATGGGCAGCATGTGCAGGTCTGCTGGACTTGCTGCTGCAATGTCCTTTGCCCCTTCCATGCTGCCTGGGAGCTGGAGGCTTCCTTTGAGCCGGTTTAAATGCTTTCTCCTTTCTGTTAGCTGAGCTCTTGTGCCTCATCTGAACAAGCACCCTTATCTAGCTCAGTGGGGAAAATCTGCCCTCTGAGGTGGCCATCAGGCATTTTACTGGCTCCAGCAATGTCTTTTAATACCTCTCTGAACAAACCCAAGATAAGCATTCCCATAATAAAGTGAGCTGAAATTCACTTAAGTAACTGCTCCACTCATGTTGTCTGAAAGTGTAAAATAAACCTTGTAAAGATGCGCAATGTAATAAAACCCAAACCCTTATTGACTATTATCTCTCCAGCAAATTCTCTGGTGTCTGTAATATTTGCTGGTATGAGATGAAGGCCGTGAATAGCAGAGAAATGAGCTTTGGGTGCTTTGCTGTGAATGCTCCTCATCATGAGGTTTCCTACTTACAGTACCGCCATTCATCATCTACTTTTTCTTTTCTTTAATAGTGCATTCACAAATCTGGCATCAAGTTGTTAGCTTTCAGAACCAGCCTCTTCTAGTTTGTACATAATAAATCCAGTGACATTCAGCATTCCTTAAAAAAACAAACTTAAATTCAGTAAAATATTTCTGAGCTATATGGGAAAGACAGCTACGTAGCTCATAATTTAAAAAAATATTTTAAATATTCTGCTTGGAGTTATGTGCTCTCTTGCCTTTTCATATTTATTGCTACATTATTAGCCATTATGATAAGTCTTTTAAATATCACATGACTGTTCTTTTCATAATAGAAACCTTTTTTCGAAGTTGCAATGAATTTATGCCTTACAGAGGATACAGTGAGATTAGCAAACTTTTGGGTGTTAGTGTAGCATAAAAAAATTTTAAAGTTTTAATTGCGGTAAAGGGTTAACTTCTATAAACCACAAGTGAAGAATTTCTTGGAATTCAAATTAGGGTTTGCATTAATTTAACAAAATTCAAATAAAATCAATAATCAGCTATAAACAAAAGAGAGAAGAATGTGATCAAGTGATTTGTCAGACAAAAAAAGAAGATATTATTCCGAGTTCATCAACTAATTGGTGACTTTAAAAATTGTTCTATAAAACATCGATTGATATATTAGGGGGTCAACAAATAATGCTGTGTTAAATAGTGGTGGGTTTTTTGGTTCTAGGTTTGTGGGTGGAGTGGGAGATGTTTGTTTTGGATTTAGTTTTCCTTTTCTTTCTGAAAATATATTCAATTTCCCAAGAAAATAAAGTGATTTTGTTGCTTACCTTTTCAGAGTCTGTCCAAGGCTTCTCTTGACAGAGAAGTCTTGAAAGTGTCAGGGTTGTGCAGTGGTTGAAGTCCATCTGTGTTAGTTCCTACTCCTTTACTCTGAAAGAGCATTCATGCCAAATCTGTAGTTACTCTGGAGAACTTTCTTCCTTTTGTAGTTAATTATGCTGGTATTTTTTTCTCCTGCCCTTTGGGATAAAGGTATATATCTTCCTATTAATTTCTATTCCATTTATGAGGGAGGTTCCTCATAAATGTAATTTGATCCCCTTGACTTCATTGTGAGGAAAGAACACTTTGCAAATAGACCAGTTACTTTTCTTGTACAGCAAAGAACAAGGCTCATCTTAAATCCGGTGAGTTGATTTCAGTATCATCCAGCCTTCCTTGCCAAACAGTCTCTGATTAGCAGGACTAGGGCAGTAATCATCCCCCTGTACTAGGCACTGATGAGGCCACACTATGAATCCTACAGTGAGCAGCCCAAAACTGAACACCAGAAGGACATTGAGGTGTTGGGAGCGTTCCCAAAGAAGGGCAGTGAAGCTGGTGTAGGGTCTGGAGCACCTGGGGGAGCTGGGCTTGTTCAGTCTGGAGAAGAGGAGGCTTGGGGGGACCTTATCACCCTCTACAACTACCTAAAAGGAGTTTGTGGCAAGATGGGGGTTGGTCTCTTCTCCCAGGTAAAAGGAAATGCGCCAGGGAAGGTTTGGATTAGATATTAGGAAAAAAATTCTTCACTGAAAAAGTGGTCAGGTATTGGAACTGCAGCCCAGGAAAGTGGTGGAGTCACCATCCCTGGAAGTATTTAAGCGAGGTGCAGATGTGACACCTGGGGACATGGTTTAGTGGTGGACTTGGCAGTGCTGGGTTAATCATTGGACTTGATCATCTTAAAGGTTCTTTTCCAACATAAATGATTCTCTGATTATAATGTTTAGAAATTAAATGTTATCAATTTAAATTAAATTAATTACCATCAGTAATTAGAAAAACCCAGAAAGAATCCACAATGATTCTGGATGTTCCCTCTTATTCTCTTTTATTTTAAAATGTAGCCTTTATAATGTAGCTATGCTGAACCTGTTTATTGTTCATTAGAGGTTTCTGTGCAAAATTCTTAGAGTCACACAACTTAGAAGTGCCAATCCGCAGCAGATCCCAGGCTTGTGCTGCCCTCCAGCAGCCTTGCCTTCTGCCTAAAGCTGATGCATCAGCAGGGAAATGCCTGATTTTTTTAATTAGTTACGTCTTCTGCTACTGGGCTCGTGGACTTAGTTGAATTCATTAATTACTCATTTTGCAATTTCTGTGGAGGACGGAAGGTTTTATGTTGGTTGTCCAGAAGGGGTTTTTTAATTTTTATTTCTTGCAAACTTAAGTTACTGAATGGGTGCCAATAAAAACACTGTTGTTGGTAAGTATTGTATAATTATGATTATTTTCTGAATTAATTTGTTCCTTTCAGCTCTTTTCCCTTTCTGTAGTAGTATTTATTTCAGAGAGAGTTTTTTTGGTGGCTGTTTTAATGGAGATCTGATTTACATGTTTTAATTCAGTTGGAAAAACTTCAATATATAAAAAAATTTTTTCTTTTCCTATCCCACTTCGTGTTACTTGTTTTTTTTTTTGTTTTTTTTTTTTTTTTTTTTTTTTGTGCTTTTACGGTAGCACTCAGTGTCTGCTATTTGAAAGCTTCAAGAACAGAGTGAAACAAGTAGAGCTTAGAACATTTTCAGCCTGGCAGGCTTTGGGGTGTCAGGGAGAGATGGAGGGATGGCAGGGGAAGGACTGGCTGTTGAGACAGCAGGCTTTGAGTTGCTGCAGCTCCTGGGTGTTGTACTGGGGAGGCTGGACATGGACACTCTTCTACTATGGGACCCTGTTTTCTTGTTGTTTTCAGAAAGGAGAAATGGGTGCAGGTACAGAATAACAAATCCTAAAATCCTAATCCTACTGCATATGCCTATAGATAATACAAAGCTAAGGAAAATAGGGGGCTGCTGTGAAGAGCTCTGATATACAATGGTTACAGTTTATATTGGAAGGTGTATGTTTCTTGCCTTTTCCTGCACAGTCATCCTAGACTTCTAAAGTAAGTTTTTCTTAACTGTTACATGTGCCATATTGTTTACATCTTTAATTTGCACAACAGAGTAGCAAGAGTGCTGCAAGAAACATACTAAACACAACTTGAGTTACATCAATCTCGTGGATTTCTTCCATACTTAATTTCCCACTGTAGTAATAAGAGCAGATAACTTGCATTTGGAGCCCTCAGAGTCAAATCAGTCCTTTTAAGTGCTGAGGATTGTCATACATCCAGAAAGGCTTTATATTGAATCACAAAGAATAAATTTGATTGACCTTTGCTTTTTCAAATTTGGATAGTGTATCTTTTTTCCTGCCACTCATCTGACCTGGAGTGAACTGCCTGACTTTGTATGGACATATTTTGTGGAGAGACTGTAGTCTTCTAGATTGGACCTTTATTATAGATGTCTTACAGCAAGGAGTTAAACCAGGAGGAAACCCTTGGGGATGCAGTGGAAGATAGGATAATCAAGAAAGATACTTCTTCTGAAACAAGTGGTGAGTAGCAAAAAGTGTGTAATGTCCCTGGCTGCACGGGACTGGGATGGAAATCACCTTGTTCTTGTCTGCCTATATTGGTTTTGTACAGAGTGACAAGCTGTTAGAGTTCGTGAAGTAACCGTGCTGGTAGGTTAAAAATAATTAGAAAATATGTTACTAAATACATTGGGAGTTAATTGAATTGGGGTTTTATTTAAATAGAAATAATTCATGAAATCAGTGATTCTTAAACTTGTTTTGCTGCTCTTCAAGTGCCTTTTTGAGGCAGAAATTAGCTTTTTCAGGCTCAGCATTGAAAACATAAGTGTAAAGCATTTTATTTCTGCAAAGGGTCGTGGCCTTTTCTTGGGAATGGTGACATTGGATCAAAGTATATTTTCACTGATGGTATGTTTTTCCACATGAACTAAGCTTCTACTTTCTGGGTTTTTTTAGGCCAGTGATGTTGTTGAGGAGGCTTGAAAACCAGGTGAACTGGCTGAACAGAAAACTGAACTGGAACTTTATGGTATTTCTTTGGTTTTCATGCCTGGTGCCTGTTACTGCCACCACTGGTTAAATGGCCTTTAGCTGACCTCTTCAATTTCTTTGAAGGCCGTTTTTGACTGTATTCTATAGTGGTATAAGAGGAACTTCCTGAACAAGTTTACGTGATTTACATTGTGCTACATATCCCTGCTTGTTTCTTTTCCTTAAACTTCTGACTAAAAGCATGTGACCACATGGAGTGCAAATAACTTGCAGACTTTGTAAATCAGCGTCAAGTTAAATGTATGCTAATCTTTCTTAAGTAGATGCAGGTATCTCTTTTAGGTCTAAACATAGGAAGCCTGGGTGTCTAGTGAAGTACATAACTTTTATGTTAGACAGCTGTTTATATAATACACTATGAAATTTTTATAAGTTATCTGGGCACTGTTTCAGCAAAGTAGGTTAGCACATGCTGAAATTCAGCTATGCGAGTAGTACCTATACTTCAGCATAGAGTTATGTGTTCAAGGAGCTTCTAATCAAGAGCTAATGAGTTTGGTTTGAGTGGGTTGGTTTTGGGTGGGGTTTTTTTGTTTTTTTTTTTGTTTTTTTTTTTTTTTTGGTTGTTTTTTTGTGTGTGTGTGTGTTTAACTGAAAAGGATCTGTTTGAACAGAGACTTAGTTGTGCTGTATGAATTGTTTCAGGTTTCAGGTTTATTCCTGATGTCTTTGTAACTAAGGTTTGTTTGGCGTAGGTTTTTTTTTTTCCTGTGCAGTTATTATCTGAACGTTATCAGTCTTAAGTCTTAGTTAATAACTGATACTTTGTCATTGAACGGATTTTCCAAGGCAAGAAAAAAAGTTGGAAAGAAAGGTTGTTCTCTGAAGTGATAGAAACATTTCAACTTGTCAGTTTAGTCTTCTGCATGGACAGTAAAGATGTTGGGTGATCCTGCAGTGGGGTTCCTCTGTGGCTTGCTTGACACGAGGAAACATCAAATGTTGCCTAAATTCTGCTTAAGTGTGCTTCTTTCTATTCCGGGCTCTTTATGGTGATAAAACACAGTGTATAATAAGAGCTTTTCTTTCTGATTCTGTTTCAGGGGATTTTGATGGTTTTCAGAGCTGTTGAATTTGCACAAAGCTGCTTTGTCTCAGCAAAACTGTTTCTGAGGCATAATGTTACCCAGAGAAAAGTGGGTATCCTGGGGTTTCCTCGTGTAACTTCTAAAGATATGAACTCTAGAGGACTTTTCCTGTTAGCTTTACACTCTGGCAGGGGTCAAACAGCTCTGGGTGACTTTTGACAAGCCTAGAAAATAAACTCTCAGGAAAGTCTTGGTTATACCGATGGATATTTTCTAGTCAAATGGTTTCTTTTGAATGTTTGCCTGGAGTAGTTTCACAGGGCTACTGAAGCTGATGACAAACTTAGAGCATCTGTGTTGTTTGTCCTTATCCTGTTTGCTGGATGTCTGCAACAACAGGTCTGATAGATCTGTGTGGCCGCCTAAATGCCTGTGTGTCATGTAGCTGCCTCAATAGCATGAAGGTTTTGTTTGTTGCAAGTGTGTAGCCATTGGCTTTGTGCTATTTTTTCCAGGCATGTTAGTATCTCGTTGTGTAAACAAACTGTATGAAAAAGGGAAGTTGTGCTCTGCTGTCAGAAACCTTGGTGGGAGCTGCTGTCCTACGTAAATGCGCGCAGCAGGATTGATAGCATGCCAGGGAAGTGCTGCAGAGCAGGAAAGGTAACAGTGGCTCCTCGTGGCTTTATCCTGGTGGTTCCTAATGGCTTTTTGCTGGCCATGACATATGCTGTGAGGCACTGGATCTCACATCTTTCAGTAAAGCAACTGTTCATGGAGTACACGCCCATATTCACCCATTTCTTAGCCAAGGATAAATGCTGTTAACAGTTCTTTTATTAACCTCTTCACCCTCTTCACTTTCAAAACCAGTTTGCTTTAATTCTCAGTGACTTGGCTAGGATCTCTTGCACAGATGTGTCTCCTGCATGTGTCTTCCAGTGGCCAAGCCTTTAGAAGTGTTAAGTGGAACTTGACAAGAAGAGTCATAGGCCTTTCTCTTTGCAAGTATATAAGGTACTGGCTATGATTTCAGTATCATCCAGTTTCCTAACTGGCGAATTCTTTTCTGTACTGCTAGATTTTCAGCAAATGATGCATCTGCAGGATCTGTTAAATAATTCTAAACAAAGATTAATGTCTGCAATTGTATTTTGAGTATTTCAGATTGAATTATCATCTCTGTACATGAAAGTACTTATCTTAAAGTGTTCTAATAAGAAGTGAAAGCTTTTATGTTTTATTCCTGTCTTACCAACCCTGAAGTTTATAGGAGTATGGAGTGAAGTTATCAGATGGTAAAATGAGTAATAGTTATCAGGAGTAATAATTTTCATTTTGCTTCATCAAATAAGACAGTAATTACATTCTAAAAGCATTATGATTCTCTTATTCTCATGATGGGTTTTGTTTCTTGTAACACCAACTGTGTGCTTTCATTGATTACAATAGAGCAAGAACTACTACAGTAATGCTAATCATATCTTATTATTTTTAAAGCCAGTAGTACTTATGTGACAGAATCCCTGCATTTTTTCAGTCTGCTTCCTGAAGATTTAATTTATATAACAATTTGTACTATGTTTACTCAACGAAGTATGACAGTGTGAAATATGCAGTTCCAAAATAAAATAGTATCCCCAATCTCTTTCTAGTTACTTTTTGCCTGTTTACTGACTCACTATTACAGAATTTAGTAGGAAATAAATGGTTTCAAACAGCCATCTTGCAAAATCTCAGGCAATGGAGAAGTGGGCTCACTACTGGTTGTGTAAAATTAATCACATCTGGAGCCTGTAGATTTAAAAAGGTGTAGATTCAAGACATTCTGATAATGTGAGAGGGAAAAAAATAATGTACAAAACCAAAAAGTGAAAAAGTATAGAATACTCTTAACTTTATTTCTAGTTCTCACTACACGAAAATTGGGTTGACACGTCCAGAGAAAATTAGTGATTGAATTGTCCAAAACAAGTAGAAATTTTTGTCTACTCTCTTGTCTTTCCAGAAAGTAAGCAATACTCTTAAAATTAAGTAATTTCTTTAGTGGGGAAAAGGGAAGATTGAGAGACATACAGTTTGAAAATAGAATAAAAGATGGAAGTTTTGAAAACAGGAGAAGGTTGGGTTGACAGTTTTGAGCTTTATTGAATCCTTTGATTGGGAGTTACTGTGGTGTTTGAAGTTAGTAATAGTGTCTCCAGGATGAGGAGGCTGATTTTAAAGGGATAATCTTCTGTGACAAGTACCAATACTGAAGATTGATTCTGTGCTGGATTTATACAGTTGTTGACCTATTAATTCTGACAACTCTTAAAACAAAAACTAATTCTTATTTAAACTGACAAAGACTTTGTGAAGTGGCTTTCTCAGTGAGTAGCTACACAACATGTGTTTAAAAAAGACTAACACAACAGTGGTCTAAGAAATTAAGTATTTTTAATGCTAACAATTTAAAAATCCCAAGGCCAAACTGCACAATACCATTAAATTACTCAAATGTAGGTCTGGCAACTTAGAGCCAAATTTTAAATTCCTCAAGTTAAGAAATTGTTTATGATAATGGTGTTAATGTACAACAGGGGGCTGGTCCCGTGGTGTAACGGAGAGCACTCTGGACTCTGAATCCCAAGGACCTGAGTTCGAGTCTCAGTAGGGACCATCCCCTGGGCAGTTAAATGCCCTCCCTGCCATCCGATCCCATCAGATCTCGGATGCTCAGCAGGGCCAGTCCCGGTTAGTACTGGGTGCTGTAGACAGTCACGAGGATTTCACTGTCACTGTCCAAGCTTGCTCGGCCGTGGCAGATGGACCTTAGGACTTAAACGGTGGGGCCAGTTCTGCGCATGCTGTGCCTCACCTAAAAAATCCACTGTGCAGGCTGGAAGGGCACACCCATGTGGGGAGAGCCCTTCTCCAGATCTTCGTTTGTGAAGTCTGGCCATACACACATAATGTACAACAAACTCAACAGCTCCTCTCTAGTGAGTGATAGATGGTAAAGTCAATGCTGTAGGATTGTCTTTGAGAAAGAGCTGAATTAGCTAAAAAATACTTCCTCCCTTTTCTGCAAGATGGAACTGCACAGACCCTGCCCTCTTAGTTTTTCAAAGTGGGCTATTTTAATTTCAGCATGCATGCTGATGTTCAGCTGGTTACAAGTGTCTAATTATTGTGATTATATGCATGCAGACTTCATCACTTTCCCCCCCCTCCCCCCCCTCAAATGGAGTTGGCAGTGCAAGAGAAGCTTGGCATTTTATCTACTGTATAATCTGCTTGTTTTTATGCTTAGTGTAACAGCTTGCTGAATGAGTGCTGGAGTGAGACACAGATAAACAACAAGGGGAGGGTGGGCACACAGGCTGGCAGGTTCCAAGTGGTCATTACACATATCTGAAAAGACCTATCAAACAGGCAAGGGAAGACCAAAGCAGTGAGAACAAATCCAGAAGTAACTTCTGCTGCTTGCTTGTGTACATCTGTTGACACCTGTGTCTTTGGTTCTTCCCTCATTACCTCATGGAGGTAGTTTCTCTGTGGGTGAATGCCATCATTGATGAAGATGGCCCCACCGTGACCAGTGTGTGCCCAGCTGGTGTTTTCTCATGGATGGTGGCTCCTCATCTGGCAGTGGCTCCTTGGGATGCACAGGGTTGTGTGTGGAGGACATCCATCACTTGAGTTCACATACATGGTCACATTTAGGATGGAAACAGACAGGGATGGTGGCATTACTCTAAGAGCAGATCTGACTGCTGCCCTACTGTCCGGGCAGCTGCAGGCTTGTTTGTTGGGATGTGGTTATCACCCATCTCTCTGAAAATCTAAGATGGCTTCAGTCATAAGGAGGGCTGTAATTAAAGTCGTGTCTGTCGCACTGGGACAAAGTGAGAAGCAGAAGCACCCCTAGGGTCATCTGCTGTCAGGACAGCAGATGTCTCCTTGCTCATCCAGTGGTTGCACTGCAGGAGGGTGCTGCTCAGGTGCCTGGCTTGACCCATCTGTGCTGCTCTTTTTCCACAGCCTGCAGTTGCACAGCAGCCCCCACACCTCTCCAGCCTCACTGTCTGTCACAGAGTGTGCGCTTGGCTTGAGTTTTGTGTTTACTTCCTTGGGTAGCTGCACGTGGTTTACTGTTTACCTGGAGAAATTTATTGGAGGCCACTGCCATATTAATTTTAACAGCTTCCTCCTGTCACAGATACCAGATGACAGGTAATCACTAGGTGCCAAAGGCTAATGGTTTTGGTTTCTAGCCCCACAGAGAGCTTGTGACCAGTCCACAGTTGTAGCTTTTAGAGTAACTTTGGTGTCTAAGTTTTTCTTTGCAAGACTGAAGTCTGTGCTCAGGCGGTTTTGGAGAATAAAATGGGCTCAGATATTGGTATCAGGATGTGGGTTTTATGAAAAACACTAGATACTATGAGACTTGGCAACAAAATGGTGAAAGGTAGGTTCATTTCACAGTTCTGCCTGAACTGAGCTCATCAAAATTCTCAGTTGCCTCTAAAAAGTCACTAGGTTGCAATAGGAATCATTGGCTTGTGATGATACTGCAGATTATTCACAAATTTGTGTTTTTTAAATTTCTGTCATTACAACAGGAAATTAATGTTTTCTTATCTGAAATTTAAAAAAAAGACCAAACAAACCCAAACAGTATTTTGGGAAGAATTCCCAAAATGATAATTCTGAAATACTACTGTCTGTGTGTGTCTGTGTCTGTGTCTGTGTCTGTGTGTGTGTGTGTGTGTGTGTGTGTGTGTGTGTGTGTTGAAATGTTGAATTTCAATAACAGTGTTAAATTTTTAAAAAATAGTTAATAGTTTAAAGTACTAAATAGAATTAAGGCACATGTCTACTGTTGTGAATAAAGGGATAGAGGGCAAAGCAATTGACATGGAAATGTCAATGTCATTTTAGTTTAAAATACCTACATGTCTCTACATGTTTCATGAAATGCTGAGATCATGACAAAGTGTTTTGTTGGTGTGTGGTTTGGGTTTTTTTTCTGATTTGTGTTTTGTTTTTTCCAATTCCCAACCCCACCCCCCAACCCCCCTCATATTTTTTTTAATTTTATTTTGCAGTGAAGTATTCATCTGAAAGATTTTTAACAGTCAGCCTCTTTCTGTCTTCTGCCCCCTCCCCTTCTCTGTTGTTTTTTTTTTTTTTCCCCTCCATCTGCCATATGGTATATGTCTTCTTGTAAGATCACAGGGGATAGATGATATCTAAATATACTTTTTCTCAGTTTTAGCACAATGTGGCTCTGATCCTAAATGGGACTTGAATGCTCTTCAGGATAAACATGTTAAAGAATGTGATGCCATTTGTGAAATGGCCTCTTTGTGGATATGGGAGATGCTTTGAGCCTTCAGCAGAATCAGCATTTTTCCAAACTGTCCCAATATTTCAGCTGAATAATGTATCAGCCAAACCCATGGGATATTAAGTAATATGGTTATAAAGCAAGCGTTTCTGCTTCTTAATCAGATTCCATATACATAGCATGTTCTCCTGCTCTGCTATGAGTTGTATATCCCCAAATAAGGATTTCAAGGCAGATATGTTTGGGCTGCATTTAAAAATCTAGAGTTGAATTAAGGAAAAGAAATTTCACAGAACTATAATAAACACATCTGAACTTCCTTTTAAAGTTTCTTCCACGCTCATAAAAGCAGTTCCTCCCACTGTGTGTGATCTCATAAGTGCTAATGCTGGGATATTGAAGGAGCTTCATCTGTGGGAAGTGTCTGGCTTAATGGAGACTGGCCCATGGATTTGTGCTGTGTTGTCTTTTGATCTTGAGCGGACCCGTGTCTGCCCCTCATCCCTGAAAGCAGGTGAGCAAGAGCCATAAACTGAGGCTGTTGGAATTGCTGCGTGGAATCAGAAGAGCACATGTACACTGCCTGAGTGTTTCCTGGGTAGATGAAAATAAACAGAATGTTTGGCTGAGCTGTGTTCTGTCCTGGTCTGAAAACCCCAGGAGTTTTCAATCTGATCTGTTATGTTGTTATTTTTAATTACAATGGAGTCTAGAAATCCAAAAGCAATTATCCACAGTATTGAGTGTATTGGCTAGGGATTCTTGGGCTAGCCTAAACCACACTAGCTTGGATACTAGAAGCTGTACAGTACAGAAGGGAGGGGATAATAGTGTATAGTGGCTTCATAGTACTGTAGCTGGACTGCTTCCTCATAATAGTTCTATTTTTCTATAACCATGTAGGCATAACTACATGTTGCTCAAGGCACTATGCCTTTCAAAAGCTGTGAAATAGACAAAGTAAGGAAACGTTATGAGGATACTCTGAAGTATACTTGCTTGGATACATTGGCAAGATTTTGACCAAACTGAGATTTCATACATCTCCATCAGGCTCTGTTAGACAAAACAGCCCTTTTGTAGCTTGTTCCCTGATCATTCAGTAGATGAGGGATGTGGAGGAAATAAAGTAATGCCGAAAACTGTAAGCCTCTTGACAGAGTGGTCTGTATAGCAGTTCAGGGAATGGCAAGCAAGTTTCCTTTGTCCTCTCATTTTTAGGGATGTGCTGCAAATCACTATGGAAAGGACATCTTTCTCTTTGAGATCCCAAATGCAGCCAAAAATGGTTTAACTTCTAGATTACAATTATTGCAGCAGTACGTACCTACCCTTGTAGCTAAATTTATAGTACTTCTGTATATGCAGAAGCATTTATATCTGGCAATTGTGTGTTGTTTGAGACTGCACAATAATCTTTCTTTAACAGAACTAATAAGAGATGGACTGATAAGAAATAGAATTCTACTTGCACTTACTAGATGAGCATGCTTTTCCGCTTCTTTGCCATCTTATGTTTTTACTTCCTCTGTTAGTCAGTGTGAACTATTTTTAGTGAATGTGATTTGGATTTGTAGGTGTTAATTTCATTATATTATACTTTCCTGGCAGACTTTTCTTCTGCAGCAGGGAAATCTACAAGTGTAGCAGGTTTTTGTTTTAAATATTAGTAATTGATAATAAAAAGTTTTTTAAAGTGCATGTTATTCCAATGTAGAGTTCTGGGCTTAGTGTTTATATAAAGTAAACAATTACTTCCAGTTTGGGAATGTTATTGTTCCTGTTACTGCAGTTTACTGAAATAAATAAGATCAGATTTACTGACTCATTTAAGGATATTTTGATTTTTTCTTTCTTCTAAGTTGAGCAACTGTTGTGGGGTTTTTTTGTTGCTGTTGATTATATTCTATTACGGCTCACATCATACTTGGCAGCTAATTCTGTCCCCCTTATATACCATGCTGTTCTAGCTCCATGCTTGTGGGTGGATGTTTTTTCCTAGCCATTTTTTCAAGACTCACATTAAATCTTTTTCCCATTGTTACATCTACCTTTCTCTATCTTCACAGTGAAATGTGTTAGTGGGAAGACTCTTGTGTGACTGCATTGGGATATAGAATTTTGCTTTTTATATGTATCTGACATAAATTCTGTAGATTCAGTCTGTGAGAACGGAATGCACTGCTGGACCTACTTGCATAGAGCTGGGACCAATTACACCTACAAGAGCTTCAGAGTTCCAGGTGTCTAGTAGGACTGCACAAGAATTTAATAACCTAAATTCCTCCAGACTTCCACCAAAGACAGCCAAATACGAAAGGTCAGTTTGTGGGGAGTAAGAAATCTGGGCATGTAAGTAGAATTTAGATGTCTAGGGGTTTATCTTACAGGAAAATCCAGACCTTACAGTGTCATTATTAAAATTCACTTCTACTAATTTTGATTAGAGTGCCCTTTTCCTCAGTGAGGCCTGTAATTGTTGCATTTTGGGCTGTGTAATGTATTAACTAGGCTAGTACTATGTGCTCTTTATCCTCTGCCACTTTGAGGTGTGTCAGGTGTTGCTGCCCTGAACCCAGTCCCAGAACTTGTTCCTGCAGAGACTCTCAGTGCCTTTGAGACTTGCTCAGAGCAAGGAGGCATAATACAGTTTAAAACAAACAAAGCAACCCTACTTCCCCTCCCCAAAAATGGAGCTTTTCTGGTATTGTAACATTGTAGGCATATTTAACTAGAAAGTTAGTGCAATTGCAGTCTTAAAGTCTTCTGACACGTTTGACTATATGACTACCTATTTTAATAAGCTCTTGTGGAAGAGGAAAGAGGCACCTGGATCAATATCTGTTAAAATATTGATCAATGAAAGCAACCCTTTCAAGAAAGAACTGGTTCATTGAGTTCAGTTCCTGCTGTTACAGGCATACCACATCATAATATAGTGCTCATATGTTAACCAAACTCTGTCTTTGAGGTTCTTGCCTCTACTGCACCCGTCGGATGTCTTCCTTTTCTGTGGTGAGGAACATTGAAATTTCTGACAAGTTGTCACAAGTTGAACCATACATGGTTCTGGTGCTAGGTAAAATAATTGCAAATTTAAGTAATTCTTGACTTTTTCAAGATTTACTGAGTCAGTGAGAGGGACACTTAGAGTGCCCTCAGAAAGCAAATACACTGAGCTCTTTCTGGCACCCTGTCAGAGAAGTAGTTACTGCTCCCTTTGACCATTTACTGGTGAGGCCTTTAGATTTCATGCTGGTCTTTTTATAACCCTCATTTTGTCTCATAGGAAGTTTCCTACCCATCTTAAAGTTCTTCACCCCCTCCTCCAGTGTCCTCAGCAACAATGGTGTGTGCTGTAGGATACCCAGCTGCATTATGGATGTTTCCTTCATCTAAAGCTGAATCTTACATCTAGAAAATGATCTACTATGTTGAGAAATAATGTCATGTCGGTCTGATGTAATTTTTCTCTTTGGTGTTGGCAAACTGATGTTGTGTTTTATTCAGTTTAACTTTGGTCTTCTTCTTTAATTATGCCTCCCATTGCAATATGTTCCAATGCCGTATGTTTCTACTGAGGTGATTTTTATGAGCATTAGTTGCCTGGATGACTTGGTTTGTTTGTCCCTTCCTCTGCCTTGTTATTTTTTTAAATCTAGTTACTGTGTTCACTGAATATTTTCAGATCATATACCACCCTATACTTAATAGTTGTATTTAAAACCCTTGCACCTAGCACTGCAATTTCATTTGTCAGTTCTTTAGGAACACACAGATGACAATTACTGAGATTTTTCTAGTTTTGAGCGGATTAAGCTCTTTGAGTTTTGCTGCTCTTTTCATGCTCTTTGCCTTACAGGCATCTTGAATTTCCCAGGCTGTAAAATAAGAAACTTAATTCCATTTCAAGACTACTGAAAGTCAGCCGTAGGGCATGTTGATGTTGGATGCTTTCCACAAGTGTTGTGGGATGCCTAAGTGAAATTTTCATTTCATTGTTATAAAGTAAGCATAGGCAATGCCATAGAAAAGATAAAACTTTGTCTTCATTTCTTTTTTCACCCTGATAGAGTATTTCTCCTGCTCTTTCTCTATATGGAATTGTGCTTGTTCATGCCGAGTGGGAGTGGCAATAATTCCTCTTTGCAGTGATCACCCATCTTTCAGTGATCTGACAGACAACCCTGCCAGGCTCCTCATCCTTTTGCCCAGGAGGAGAGTGGTACTTCTGCTGCTGCTGTGCTGAACTCTTTCAAAAAAAACCCCAAAAAACACAACAACAAAAACCCCCAAACAAATAGAACAATTTCTCTGCTGTCTCTCAGTATTTTGCAAGGACAAAAGAGGCAAAAACACACATCTGGGTAATGAAATATGATATTTCTTAACAAATGATAAACCCTAAAAGATGCTCTTTGAATCTGTGTAGTAAGGCTGGAAATGGGTTAGATGTGAACGATGAGAGAACCGGACTGACTCACTTTGGTACACTTAAATGGTTTGTGCAGTTTCCAGTTCATGGCATGTTAAAGCCCATTCAGATTCATAAACAGCATTTCCCCAGCTAGTGAGGTGACTGAAACCATCTCATCTCTGGTTTCCCCAGGGAACTAGAGTGGAGAAGGACAGATAAGAAGATCAAGCCACCACAAAAAATAATAAAAAAAGTGTATTTGAGAAAGAGTTGTGACTTTGTGTGGTGACAAGTTCTCTTAAAATAAAAACATTTTAAAGAACTGAAGCCCAGCAGATGGCCACATAATCTGTTGTTGAGACTGTAAAGATGGAGGCTGAGGGGACTTCTGGAAGAACTTGATACATCCTGACAGAGAAGCAGTACAGCATTTCTCCTTTCCTCAGGTCTTTCCTTGCCTTCCATCTGCCCTCCCCAAACTCTAGAGAGCAGATACAAACCCCTTTAAATTCAGGCTGCTTTAACAGAGGGAGGCTGGAGGGATTTGAACAAGTACAATTTTTGAAGTTCATGTAGCATCAACTCCCTAGCAATGGTGTTTTCCTACTCCTTTTTCTTCCAGAATTGCTTTTGGGGGCTAGGACTGAATCTTTTCAAAAAAAATTTTAACATTCTTAAACTTTTAAAAATCTTAAATTATTTGAAGATTTTAAAACATAGAGTTGTAGAAACAGCAGGAGTGAGGAGGCAAGGGCTGTCCTTCTGAACAGGAGAATTTATGAAGTGGGGATGATGCTATTGCCTAAACAGCAGCCTGCACCCAGACCTTTCTGCTTGGGTTGGTGTTGGGGAGGCTTGTTTGACTCTAATGTTTTTTGTCATTACCAAACCAACTTCTTTTAGCCTTTCAGAGAGCAGAAAAGGAAAACCTTGCTCACATTTTGAGGAATATTTGAAACCTACTGTTGCCTCAAGCTTTATCTTCCTGTGCTGTGTGGTAGAGTGTCTGATAATGAAAGATGAAAGCTTTCTATTTTTGTCTCGTGAATGTAGCTCATGTTTCGTGGGCCAGATTGGTTGATTTTTGTGTCTTCCTTTTCAGTGCTGCCTTTATCATGGGGAAGGGGGAAGGAGGGAATAGCAACTTCACTGAGATGCTGAATTTAGAGTAGTTAGAAAAAGTGAGGATGTATATCTGGGGTCTTTCCAGCTTTTCAGACTCAAGGCACCTAAAGAGTCTGACCAAGCATGTCAAGTTGAAAGGACAGTGCCTAGGCACCAGAAACCCTTTTGCCCTTCATCCCAGTGAGTATCACATGTGGCAAATCTGCACACCTTGTGACACAAAAAGACAATTTTTCCCTCTTTGTCATTTGAAGTATGCACTGCAGACATAGCTGTTGTTCATGTGTTCTGATCCAGACAAGCTTAAAATACGCATTTAGAAGAGTTATGATTGATTCTGGGTGTCCTAATTCTGTATGCCTGGTACACTAAAGAACTTGATATAATAATTTTTGTTTACATATAATTATTCTCAAAGATGAAGGACAGTGGATTTGTGGATTTCTTTTCTTGCTATGCATAGTATACAGATGATGTTCAATAGAAGGGGAAAGTGCAAAAAGAGGACCTAGAGGAGAGGCCATGATGATCTGTGCTTTGCATATGACATGTTTTCTGCCTTAGATTTATTGTGGAAACTCGATTATCTGAACTGAAGTTAGCCACGCATTTTCACTGTAAAAGTATGAAGGCAAAATATGATTTGTATTTTCTTTCTCTAAGACCTATAGCCTATCTGTACAATTAATATTTTTTCCTCATAGTTGTGTGTTTTGTTCTCCCACCTCACTTTGTTCTCTGTTGATATTTCCCCTTTCTGTTTTAGGATGATGGATAACTTCATTAAAAACATGTCTGCACATGTATTACAGCATGAAATACCATGTCTGTTCACAGGATGTTCCTGCTGTAGGAATTTTTCTGTGGAGGCAGAAGCCTGCATACTTGCGTGTGCAGTGTGAAGTGCTTCAGAGCAGATACTACCATGCTCTGCCTTCCCTCTCTTTCTCCCTCAGCTGTTCACTTTCCAACCTGCCAGCATAACTCCTCTGCAAGTGTGATCTGTGGGAGAGAATAACTGCTTAAGCAGCTCTGACAGAACTCAGGTTAAGTGAATGCTACTGGATTGCACCTCGTTCTGAGCACTGGCACACCTAGACAGCATTCCATGCTGAGGATGGCTAAGATCCCTTGCAAAATAGTGCCGTTTTCATTACAGAATAGTTAAGGTTGTTAACATTTATAGTAGGTGCTGCTTTTCATGATGGTCCACCCAAATTGCAGTTTCAGAGTCAGAATGGCTAAATGGTTTAGTACCACACTGCCCTATCATTATGAACTGGCTAGCACTATTAGCATATTTACAGTAGGTCCTACTTTTTTCTGATGGCATTATCCAAACTAGCAGCTTGTGGAGCCAGGTGTCATGTTTTCTTTTTTTAAAAAAAATCACATTGGTGCTGTTGACAGAAGACAGCAGCTTCCAGGTAGATCTCTGCTGGATTGCAAGCGAGTATTAGAAGAGTTCAGCTTCCATGTACTTTCCTAGAGCATCAGCAGCCCCTTGTCAGGCTCTGTGTGCATAGTGCAGAAAGAAGCATTCAGCTGCTTGGGCAGCCTTTCCTGCTGAGAGAGGTGGTGTTCGGTGCAAAAAGATGTGTCTCACATGAAAGCCTCTGGGAAGGCTTTTTTTGCCTTCTTAAGTGTAACTTATTTTGTAGAAAGAAAGAACTGTGCTAGGGCATGTGCAGCTATCAGAGATTTTAGTGCTGCAACTAAGTGAGAAGATCCACGGTGGTGTGGTGGGGGTTTTTTTATCATTTATTTATTTTTTATTAACTTTTCTATGACAAACTTCCAGGTTAGGAAGATGAGAATAGAGTACAAATGATGAACAGTGAGGCTTTGTAGGAAAGCTAACTTCATGTTTGTTCTGCGATATGAGCTAAGTGCTTGTTTTTACCTGGTTATGAAAATATGAAGCTTCTTACATTTTGCTATTTCATACTTACAAGACAGCATAAAGGGCATCTTATAGCATATCTTTTTGATCCTGTTTCCTATAATTCAGAGCACTGCATTCATATTTATATGTCCAGAAGACCTAAAATATATTCTAATCCCAACCAAAATTATGAAAAGGAGTGTATTTTGCATCTCTGCATTTGGAGTACACTTGAAGTGAGTTGCTGCATGGTTTTCCATGTGCTCTGAGACACAGCAGGCTGTTACATGGGACCTTTGTACACTGACTCCCTGTCTCTCCCCTGCAGCTCATAAAGCTCACATACCGTGGTCTGATACATGCTTGAACTTGCATCTTGGTAAACAAGACCAGTTATGTTGAAGTCATTGATTGGAGTCAGAGAGGGAGCATCAAGTGTGTGGTTTATGTGAAGGATGCAAGTAAGGAGGGCCTGTGCCCTGCTATGGGGGGACAGTGTGAATAACAGTGTGTGTGCAAGTGTGCGCTCCCGAGTAATTGTTCCCATGAGAAGAACTGCACAAAGCTGACTAGATGTCTGGCTAAACAGTTAGTGGGTCTGGTTAAGCTCTTGCAGGTGGATCATTCACAAAAATAATCGGTTGTTTTTAGAGAGTCAGTTATGTCTGCATTGCTTTTCTAGCATGAGGTAGGGAGTTTTGCCATACGTTGCAGGCTGGTTTTATTCAGCTTCATAGCTGCAGCTGTTGTTTTTCCACATGTGCAGATTTTTTCAAGGTTTGTAGAACTAAGTGTTTTTCTTCTTAAATATGTCCACAATGAAAAAAAATTCCTCAATGAGCCAGTTCCTGGTGGCTACAGGATTCCTGAATGATGACCCGTGGGGCTCACTGACTGAAGATAAGAACTGGAAAAGTGTGAACACCTAAGTCTAGAAATGGGAAATGCTGGTACATGACTACACACAGTCATCTACAACTGCTCTGTGAGCAGAGTCTGAGCACCATAAAACATCTGGTGACAGGTCTCTATTTGAAAGATGATCTTGGCTTGTAATCCACAGTCACTTTCCATGAGTTACAGAGCAGACTTCAATTAGTGTCTCTATTTGGTTTGGTAGGCAGCTCTTTTTTAATGTTGCCCAGTATAATTTGTGCTCTTCCCTTTTTCCTGTCTTCCTTCCCTGTTACAGTATGTCCCAATGCTGCATCACTGTGATGTTTCCATTGTTAAATGGAGCTTCCCAGGGTGTGCAAGAGCCCTTTTGGACTCAGAAGGGAAAAGGGGTGTGTAAAATCACAGGCTAGTTCTTATCAATCAATACCAGTTTGTTAATGGTTCCACATTTATGACAAGTTAGATTTGTGGAGAGAGAAATGATGGTAGGAATCAATGCGGGACTATGTTTAAGTGGAAACACCCACAATCATTAATGAATTTTCAGTGTAACATGTCTTTATTAAAGGAGGCAATAATAATGAACAGCAGTACCTGTAATATTGAGAAAGAGTCTAATCAAACACAAAAGCAGTGTCAAGCAGTAAATGACTGTTTTGTTATTTTATTTTTTGGTTTTGTTTGTTTGGGTGTTTTTAGTGACACCCCTGATCCTGTTTGGCATTGCAAATCTCAATTGCTTTTTTAAAGTTTTCCCACAGAACTGAGGGAGAGATCATGACAGTTCAGCAAAAATTAATGCATGAAAAATTTGAAATATGTGTTTAGTGTAAGAACATTGGAAGCACATTGGGATGGAGAAATAGTGCTGCCTGGAATGCTACTCTTTGTACGAAGGAGATTTTATTGCTACCCTGTTTAGAAGTGAGTTTTTTGAAACATTCTCAAGGTTTTGAAATAAGTTTTGCATACTGTAATGTACAGTGGCAAAAAGCAAAGAGAGGAAACATTCTGATGAAACCATTTTTATAAATCAGAGGCACATTATTTAGTATCTTTGCTTAGCAAATTTAATTGTTTCTGATGAAAATTGTGAAGCTAATACTTATATGACCCAAGGCAAACAACTTTGAAACAAGCCCATTCCTGAAGTTTTCAGTTTTAGCAGATGCCTCAAATCAGACAAAACTTCAAATACCCATGACTCATGGCCACCAGCTAGAAGTATTTTGTTGTTCCTAAGGGTAAAAAGCAATTTATTTTATGTTTTGGGCAGTGAGTCATGGCTGAAAAGCAATAGTGCTTCGAAGCAGTAAGCAGTAGTGCTTCTAAAGGTAAATTGGATACAGGGATCTTGTGGACAACAAATGGAGTTCATGCACCCCTAGTTATCTGTGAGGATGGACTCTGGTTTGATGTTGTGGATTTACTCATAAAAGATGACCAAGTGGTTCATAAGGTTTATTCTGCTGGTGTGTTTGACCTGCTTTGGAGTCACTGGTGACAAAGAACTGTGAGTTTCCACAGTTTGATTCTGGTTGCAGGCACGTAAGACTGTTGATGTTTTGATCTCATTAAAGATAAACCACAGGGATTGTACAATGAGCAGATAAGGCCTGACCTGATTCAGCATGTCCTTCTGTTCCACACGCACCTACCAGGATTTGCAAAACGTGCAGACGACTGTTGCTTCTCCCAGCTCCTCAGCCAGGTGGACAGTGCTCTGTCATATGGTTGTGTGTGGTCCAGCCTCTCAGTTAGCCCAGTTCTGCATCTCTGCCATCAAATTGTGTCCTTGTGGTTTCTGACTTTTTGTTGCATTTAAGATAAAATGAAAGTTCCTTGCCATCACTGCAAGCTCACCTGATAACAGCTCAGTCTCATGAAATGACAGATGTTTCGCAAAAACTTTGGCAGTAAAGAAGGGGGTGTCAGCACTTAGTTTAGTGCAGTAGCTGTGGATGTGGAAGAGAAGTCTAGTCTCACCTGCTCCTCCAGGTGAAACACCTCTGCCTGTTGATTCAGGCTGCCTGTCTGCAGGTCTGAAGTTGTTTCTTCCTGTGTTGGAGGGAATTTTATGCTCTGGCATAAGTATTCTGGCTGCACAAGTGTGATTGCCTTTCTGTGCCACCCTCAATACCAGAGGTGAGTAGGGCATTTCAGCTTCCTAGGCTGCCACACATGGACGTTCTCTGGTTGTGGTAATACCTAGATGCAAAGGTGTGGGGATTTGCACAGCTGATTCCAAGTCAGGGGTGGAAGAGTGTAGCTGATAGCTTGCGTGTCTTTGTAACTACTCTCTCGGGGGCACTCCTTTGCCTAGGCAGCAGGTATCAGACAAGCCAAAGCATGGAAGTTACTTGGCCTCTGGAGTGCAAGCATTTCACGGTTAGTGGGGCAGCTGGGCAAATGACTTAAGGTCCCTGGTGTCTCCTTCCTCAGAGGCACGGATTTGATATTGTGAAGGGTGTGGACTGCAGCTGACTTCCCCAGTGACTCTGCTTGTCTGCTGACAGTGGTGTAGATGGAAGATAAATTGCTCATCATTGCAGTCTGACAGCTGCCTAGAGAGCAAAGTGGAATTAATTCCCGAAGTTCTTTCTTAACCATTTCATTTATCTGGGTGGATTCAGTTCACTACTGAATTTTTAACTCCTTTACAGAAATGAATAGTAATGTAATTCTCTCCCTTGTTTGTTTGTTTCATGTACACTTATCATCCTAAATAACACAGCAAGTATGTTGTTGGTTATCTCTCTCAGGAAAAGAAGTCTAGGTTGTTAAAATAAGCTGGAAATGCAGTCTTACTTGATTTGGTAAATGCTGTTGCCTTGGGCTATGGCTTATCTCATTAACCAACCATGAAAACTGCAGTTTTCCGTCTTTGCTCTTCATCAGGTATATTACCATTCATATTATGCCTATACAGTTATTCAGGGCAATAGTGAGTAGGGTATTTGTGTATTTCTGGTGTATTTACACAAGGCTGCTCTCTGATGATTGCAGGCTCTGCAGTTGGGTCTTTTAATGTATGTGTTGGTGGACAGCTGCTCTGTAATTAAGGAAGAAAACACCCTATTCATTCTGCAGGGAGGTTTGCTTACTTCGTATTGTGCCATTCAATTACCTATTGAGGTGTTACGCTATGAATCTGCTGTAGTAACAACAGGCAGTTGGGAAAGCAGGAAGCAAAACAATAGCCTGAAATAAAATACTTTCTGGAGGCCTCTCAAGGGTGGTTATGAGACAATTCCTGAGCTTTTAGTTAAGAGTCTGCTTGGAGCTCCAGCCAGGTTACAAAACACGTTTTGTCTGGCAGTAGTATGGATCAGTGAGCCAAAGGGTTATGAACAGTTTAAAAAAATCCTTTCTGACAAAGTTTGGGCCCTTATTTTGGAAAAGCTGTTGAGAGAGTATGAAGGAGGTAGGGTTTCTCCCAGGTCTCCATCACAAGAGTTTGAGCATCACTTAGGTAAGCGGGCTTTGTGATATGTATTTGTTGTTTCAAACCTGTATTCCTCTGTTTTGTTTTTCTACTCATAAGATTCATAATTGGTTGGAGAAGGCTGCTTAGCTATTTGATTTAGCATGGCCACAGCCTTTCAAGAGGGAGAAGACTCGGAATATGGAGTCCTGAGAGAGGGGCCGGGGAGCTGCAGTCACCACAGGCTGGGACCAGGTCTGAGCAGGAGCTCAGAGGGCTGCACTGGCAAGGGCTGGAGTGCAACCCAAATGTGCAGACTTCAAACAATGACACTGTGGCCACCTTTGCCATTTTTATTAAAATTGTATCTGATGCTCTGTGAATGTATAAAAAAAGAGACCCTGGAGAATGTTGTGCATTAGAATGTCTAGTTTTAGGTTGTAATTTGTTATTTTTCTGAAGACAAGACTAATTTGTTTTTTGTTTATTTGGTACCTTGAATGGGAAAATTCTTTTCTAAAATGAAACTTCGTTAATGTGTATGCTTCTGGGACAGGTGTTGTATGTTTTCATGTTGTTCTCAATGGAAAACAAACAAATATAGTTAAACCAATGTTAAATGATATGACTAACTAATATAACATACTGTTTAAGATTTTGTGCAGCCAAACTTGTTATCTTTCACTGAAAGAACATTTGCTAAATTTTATTTTAGTAATCTGAAAGGGATTGCTAAGTGTACATGACAAATGGATTGCTTCCTGCAGTACTGTGAAGAATATTGTAAGAAATTCTTGACAATGCTTTCTGCTCCTTTAGTACCAAATAAGTCCTGTGGGGGATAAAAAAAATTCTGTGTATCCTTTTTGTGTATTTTCTTCCTCCATTGTATCCCTGTATGTATGTATGGGAGGGGGATGGATGGAGACAACATCCAATCTGAAAAACATGCTTATTTTGTTTTCCTCTGTTTAGTTGCTGATGGCTTCAGAAGTAAGAGCACTACCAGGTCTTATGTTTTCATGTTTTTCTATTTCACCAGATGAATAGCTGATCTCTACTTTTCATTGTATTAGACAGAGTCTTTTTCCTCTTTCACTTCAAGTAGACACAATGTCTTCTTTCATGGTGCTGTGAAGTTTATCATGTAGGTGACCTCTGATTTTTAATTTGCAAGCAAAACAAACTTTGTATGAGCATACTCAAGCATTTTTTTTTCTGATTTTTTTTTTAAAGCAGCATGAACCTTTTAGAAAACTGTCTTCAGTACAAATGTACTTATCTTGGCTGATACAATAACTAAATGGAAGCAGAAAGAACTGCTTGGAAGCCACTTGTGTATCTGTGGATAGCAGGAGTGCCAGAATTACAACTAACTTGACCACAATTACATAATTTATGTGTGTTAGGGCATATGAATGAAGAATGCGACCAAGTTAAATTGCCCAAACTGGAAGCTGATTTTACAGTGAACTCATTTTTTTGCTTCATCCTTCTTGAGTTTGCTTTTTAATTCTGTGAATTAGCATTAATACACGTGGGAGGACATTTTCTTTGAATCCTGCATTAAATTATTCTGAACTGTGTAGAAGCCCTGCTAGAAGAGTTGAATGTCTGTCTCCTCATCTATCCTGTTAATGGGCTTTGCACTGTGTATTTTTGCACCTATTTGAAGCAGTGATGCTAGTTTTCCAATTACTGTTCGAGCTCTTTAACTGTGCCGTTGAGTAGTTACACAACATGTCTGAGTTGCTTCCTTTTTCCCAAGAGTGAGCAAGGCCTGACAGGACAAGTATTGGTTTCTTTGTGTGAATTAACTCTTAAACTGAAATTTGGAGCTCATGCTATGGATACCTTGAACAGGTGCCTGATTAATGAAAATGAAAGGTTACTATCTGTTAAAGAACAGATGGGTGCTAGCGCAGTGTCAGGAGAGCTGGATTTTGTTCTGGTCCTTCTGAAAAGTAGCGATTTTGGTTTTCATCCATTGTAGGAAGCAGTGACTTTTTTTTTTTTTTTTTAAATTATCTAAGGTTAATCAGCCAAAATGGCACTGATTTTTCTAGTGTAGGGGTTAAAGAAATACCTGAACTCTCCTGGGTGGGTATGTTACAGTGCTACTCGGGTGCCCCAGTGATTTGCCCTACTGGCCTCCCAGTGCCTTTTTGTCCTTCAGGGACGTCCAACATGCCTGTGCTGCTCCCCTCAGAACAGGGAACAGCTCTGCCAGATTTATTGGCAGAGGCACCTCCAAATGAGGCGTGTGTGTCTGGTAGGATGCTTGGGTGTGAACTGCCAGTAAGTAGTTATCTGAGGGAAGAGCTGTCAAGGCAGGGTCTATATACCTAGATCACAGGGTGACTCAAAGTCATCCAGCTGTGGTGCATCACTGGCTTGTTTGGATGCATAATTACATTGCTCTCCCTCTTCTGCTCTTTCCTACAACAGTAATACCCATTTTATGTCTGGTTCTTTCTAAAGAAAAGTCAAGCTAGGCTTCTTCTCTTCTCTTCTCTTCTCTTCTCTTCTCTTCTCTTCTCTTCTCTTCTCTTCTCTTCTCTTCTCTTCTCTTCT